>CAUOFW020001636.1:503522-585803 GCA_963454935.2 Ilex paraguariensis | reverse complement strand
TAAGAGCGGGGGTTTTCATCCAAGAGAAGGAGCGCCCTTCGGAAGAGATCTTGGAAAAATAATAATCACAATCCGGGCGTCCAGGAATGGATGACCCCCGGATTGACCCGACGGAACAGTCGGTGGAGGACCTTCGAAAGGTGCCCTTGGTGGAGGGAGAAGAGGAAAGGTCTTCTTGGTTGGAATCGCGATGCCCACAGTCGAACAGGAGGAGATGATTGACTTCTTGAGGGAAAATACAAGCGTGTTCGCTTGGAACGCAATGGAGATGAAGGGAGTGGATCCCAAAATAATCACCCACAAGTTGCATGTTGACCTGGCGCACAAGCCAGTAAAGCAGAAGCCACGACGCATGGCGCCGCACCACACCCGAGCGGTCAACGAAGAAATCGATAAACTCCTATAGGCCAATACCATCTGGGAGGTACAGTTCCCCGGAATGGCTGTCNGCGGCGCCCGAAAAAGGGGAACCCCATCAATGAACCCGGAGACCTCAGAAGACATCCCGTTGGGGAGAAAATTAATCTCAAAGCTCGGTTGGAATCCAGGAGAAAGGGTAAGGCTGTCCAGGATAACGTTGAAGAGAGGTCATACAATCACCCTTTACTAGGGATATAAGAGAGATGGAGGTTCCAAAAAAGTTCGTCGTGTCGAGGTTCAAAACTTACGATGGGCGGTCCGATCCCGAAGCTCATCTCAGGCAATACAAGCAAATGATATCCCTGTATCATTTAGACCAACGGTTCCTCTGCCGAGTGTTTTTCATGAGCTTGGGGGACTCCGCGATGAAGTGGTTTGAGGCTCTTCCCCCCAACAGCATTGGATCATGGAAAGAGTTGACAAGGCAGTTCCTAACCTGATTCATTACGGGGAGTAAACGGCCTAAAGATGTTGGATCATTACTAATGCTCAAACGAAGGAAATCCGAGACCCTTCTCCAGTACGTCATCCGGTACTGGGAAGAGGTTAATGAGGTAGAGGGCTGCTCAGAAGTCATGGCAGCGGCGTCTTTCAGGCTCGGCTTGGCGAGGGACACAGACCTATACCAATCGCTGACCAAAAACACTCCCTCGGATATGGGTGAATTGATGGCCCGGATAAACAAATACTCTAGAATCGAAGACGAAATGGAAAAGCAGCAAAGGCAGAACCCTCCAACCTAAGAGAAAAGATAGGGAGCGGGAGGATACTTCTCGAAAGGGGCTGCTACCCCCTCCGGAGGGTCATTCAAAGGTGTTCAGACTATGTTCAAAGAACCCATCTACAAGTTGCTCCACAAGATCAAGCATGAGCTATTCTTCAAGTGGTCGCCTAGAATGCAGAGCGATCCCTCCACCCGTGATCAAAAGGGCAGGTGTTCATATCACCGGGATTTCGGTCATCGCACCGAAAGTTGCAGAGTATACAAGTCTTTCTTGGAAAGGTTGGTCCGGGATGGCTACTTAAAAGAATACATAGAACCTGGGTCGGAAGAGAGACACGCCCCCGCCCCGGCCGAGGAGCTAAACAATGTCATAGACGTGATCCATGTATGTCCACTGGATCGCCTAACGTCCAAGGAACTCGAGTCTGATCTCAAGAGAGTAGCATTTACGAGAAAGATTGTCGAGAGTGATGGGGGGCCGCCCAGCAAAAGGACCAGGATTGTCGAGCCGGGCATCACGTTCTCCGACGCGGACTTGGCGGGCGTGGTGACTCCCCATAACGACGCCCTAATCATAACGTTGAAGATAGGCAAGTTCGACGTCAAGAGGGTGTTGGTGGACTCTGGGAGCTCCTCGGAAGTGATGTACTCAGATACTTTAAAGCGGATGAATTTTGGCCTCAAGGACCTTACTAAGGTCAGGACGCCTCTCGTCGGATTTAATGGCTCATACGTCTTGCCTATAGGCAAAATCACATTGTCAGTTGTCACAGGTCCCTTCACCATCAATACGAAGTTTGTGGTGATCAATACGGACTCTCCCTATAATGTGATCATGGGACGAGCATGGTTGCATACCGTGGGAGCGGTACACTCCACTTATCACTAAAAATTAAAATTTGCTACGCCAGAAGGGATCATGGAGATCCGAGGGGATCAAGCGTCCGCGAAGAACTATTTTTACTCGACTATAAGAGCGGGGGTTTTCATCCAAGAGAAGGAGCGCCCTTCGGAAGAGATCTTGGAAAAATAATAATCACAATCCGGGCGTCCAGGAATGGATGACCCCCGGATTGACCCGACGGAACAGTCGGTGGAGGACCTTCGAAAGGTGCCCTTGGTGGAGGGAGAAGAGGAAAGGTCTTCTTGGTTGGAATCGCGATGCCCACAGTCGAACAGGAGGAGATGATTGACTTCTTGAGGGAAAATGCAGGCGTGTTCGCTTGGAACGCAATGGAGATGAAGGGAGTGGATCCCAAAATAATCACCCACAAGTTGCATGTTGACCTGGCGCACAAGCCAGTAAAGCAGAAGCCACGACGCATGGCGCCGCACCACACCCGAGCGGTCAACGAAGAAATCGATAAACTCCTATAGGCCAATACCATCTGGGAGGTACAGTTCCCCGGAATGGCTGTCTAACACGGTCTGCACGAAGAAAAAGGGGGGAAATGACGCGTCTGCGTAGACTTCACTGATCTAAACAAGGCATGTCCCAAGGACGACTACCTCCTGCCAAAGGTGGACCAGTTAGTAGATGCCACTGCCAGATATCAACACATGGACTTCTTGGATGCCCGAGCAGGATATCACCAGATTCCTCTCCACCCCTCAGATCAAGAAAAGATGGCGTTTATCATTCCGATGGGAGTTTACTGTTACAAAGTGATGTCGTTTGGGCTGAAGAACGCCGGGGCAACATACCAGAGACTGATGAATCAANACGGTTCCTCTGCCGAGTGTTTTCCATGAGCTTGGGGGACTCCGCGATGAAGTGGTTTGAGGCTCTTCCCCCCAACAGCATTGAATCATGGAAAGAGTTGACAAGGCAGTTCCTAGCCCGATTCATTACGGGGAGTAAGCGGCCTAAAGATGTTGGATCATTACTAACGCTCAGACGAAGGAAATCCGAGACCCTTCTCCAGTACGTCATCCGGTACTGGGAAGAGGTTAATGAGGTAGAGGGCTGCTCAGAAGTCATGGCAGCGGCGTCTTTCAGGCTCGGCTTGGCGAGGGACACAGACCTATACCGATCGCTGACCAAAAAAACTCCCTCGGATATGGGTGAGCTGATGGCCCGGATAAACAAATACTCTAGAATCGAAGACGAAATGAANGCTGACAGCACTTAACCATTTTGTCTCGTGCTCCTCAGACAAATGCAAACCCTTTTTTGGAGCCATCAAGGGGGCTGTGAAGGATATGTAGAGCCAGGGGTGCGAAGACGTCCTGGCAAGAATCAAGGAATACCTCAGGACTCTCCTGACCCTATCCAAGGAAAAATGCTCTTCTTGTACTTATTCGTATCAGAATTTGCCGTCAACGGGGTACTTATTTGTGAGCATGAGCACCGCCAGAAACCAATTTATTACATAAGCAAGGCACTCCTGGACGTGGAGACAAGATATCTGCCCCTAGAGAAACTGGCTCTATCCCTGGTCACAACTGTAAGAAAATTAAGGCATTATTTTCAGGCGCACCTAATCACCGTCCTTACCGATCAGCCCTTAAAAGCCATTTTGAGGAAGACAGATCTCTCTAGAAGGATTTTTGAGTGGGCAGTGGAGCTGGGGAAACACGACATTCAGTTTNATCAAAAGGTCAGGTGTTCCTATCACTGGGATTTCGGTCATCGCACCGAAAGTTACAGAGTATACAAGTCTTTCTTGGAAAGGTTGGTTCGGGATGGCTACTTAAAAGAATACATAGAACCTGGGTCGGAAGAGAGAAACGCCCCCGCCCCGCCCGGGGAGCTAAACAATGTCATAGACGTGATCCATGTATGTCCACTGGATCGCCTAACGTCCAAGAAACTCGAGTCTGATCTCAAANAAATTGTAAGGGATCACCATGGCTTTTATGTGTGGACGGTTCCTCAAACAGTAAGGGGTCCAAAATCGGCATCTTGCTAGTCTCTCCAGATGGGATGGTCGCGGAGCAGGCCGTTAAGTTGGGATTCAAAGCATCTAATAATGAAGCTAAATATGAGGCCCTCATCTTAGGACTTCGATTAGCCGAGGCAACTGGAGTTACGGACTTGATTGTACATTGCGATTCTATGCTGGTAGTTAACCAAGTTAACGGAGAGTTTGAGACAAAGGACCCTAGAATAAAGGCTTACCATCNCTCCGACGCGGACTTGGCGGGCGTGGTGACTCCCCATAACGACGCCCTGATCATAACGTTGAAGATAGGCAAGTTCGACGTCAAGAGGGTGTTGGTGGACTCTGGGAGCTCCTCGGAAGTGATGTACTCAGATACTTTAAAGCGGATGAATTTTGGCCTCAAGGACCTTACTAAGGTCAGGACGCCTCTCGTCGGATTTAATGGCTCATACGTCTTGCCTATAGGCAAAATCACATTGTCAGTTGTCACGGGTCCCTTCACCATCAATACGAAGTTTGTGGTGATCAATACGGACTCTCCCTATAATGTGATCATGGGACGAGCGTGGTTGCATACCCTGGGAGCGGTACACTCCACTTATCACTAAAAATTAAAATTTGCTACGCCAGAAGGGATCATGGAGATCCGAGGGGATCAAGCGTCCGCGAAGAACTATTTTTACTCGACTATAAGAGCGGGGGTTTTCATCCAAGAGAAGGAGCGCCCTTCGGAAGAGATCTTGGAAAAATAATAATCACAATCCGGGCGTCCAGGAATGGATGACCCCCGGATTGACCCGACGGAACAGTCGGTGGAGGACCTTCGAAAGGTGCCCTTGGTGGAGGGAGAAGAGGAAAGGTCTTCTTGGTTGGAATCGCGATGCCCACAGTCGAACAGGAGGAGATGATTGACTTCTTGAGGGAAAATGCAGGCGTGTTCGCTTGGAACGCAATGGAGATGAAGGGAGTGGATCCCAAAATAATCACCCACAAGTTGCATGTTGACCTGGCGCACAAGCCAGTAAAGCAGAAGCCACGACGCATGGCGCCGCACCACACCCGAGCGGTCAACGAAGAAATCGATAAACTCCTATAGGCCAATACCATCTGGGAGGTACAGTTCCCCGGAATGGCTGTCTAACACGGTCTGCACGAAGAAAAAGGGGGGGAAATGACGCGTCTGCGTAGACTTCACTGATCTAAACAAGGCATGTCCCAAGGACGACTACCCCCTGCCAAAGGTGGACCAGTTAGTAGATGCCACTGCCAGATATCAACACATGGACTTCTTGGATGCCCGAGCAGGATATCACCAGATTCCTCTCCACCCCTCAGATCAAGAAAAGATGGCGTTTATCATTCCGATGGGAGTTTACTGTTACAAAGTGATGTCGTTTGGGCTGAAGAACGCCGGGGCAACATACCAGAGACTGATGAATCAAATGTTCAAAAAATAGATCGGCAACACCATGGAGGTCTACATTGATGATATGTTGGTGAAGAGCAAATGAAGTTGTGACCACCTAGTAGATTTGGCGGATACCTTCTCCACTCTCAGGGAGTATAGGCTGAAGCTGAACGCCATAAAGTGCATTTTCGGAGTGGAGTCGGGTAAATTTCTCAGATATCTGGTAAGTCAACGAGGAGTCGAAGCTAATCCGGATCAAATTCAAGTGATCCTAGACATCCGGAGCCCCTGAACTGTCCGAGAAGTCCAAAAGCTCACAGGGATGCTGACAGCACTTAACCATTTTGTCTCGTGCTCCTCAGACAAATGCAAACCCTTTTTTGGAGCCATCAAGGGGGCTGTGAAGGATATGTAGAGCCAGGGGTGCGAAGACGTCCTGGCAAGAATCAAGGAATACCTCAGGACTCTCCTGACCCTATCCAAGGAAAAATGCTCTTCTTGTACTTATTCGTATCAGAATTTGCCGTCAACGGGGTACTTATTTGTGAGCATGAGCACCGCCAGAAACCAATTTATTACATAAGCAAGGCACTCCTGGACGTGGAGACAAGATATCTGCCCCTAGAGAAACTGGCTCTATCCCTGGTCACAACTGTAAGAAAATTAAGGCATTATTTTCAGGCGCACCTAATCACCGTCCTTACCGATCAGCCCTTAAAAGCCATTTTGAGGAAGACAGATCTCTCTAGAAGGATTTTTGAGTGGGCAGTGGAGCTGGGGAAACACGACATTCAGTTTAAACATCGAACCGCTATAAAGGGTCAGGTGTTGGCGGACTTCATAGCAGAGTTTTCAGGAGAATCTCCCGTTCCAGAAAGACCGCCTCCTCTTGGCATAACGTCCCCAACAAATTGTAAGGGATCACCATGGCTTTTATGTGTGGACGGTTCCTCAAACAGTAAGGGGTCCAAAATCGGCATCTTGCTAGTCTCTCCAGATGGGATGGTCGCGGAGTAGGCCGTTAAGTTGGGATTCAAAGCATCCAATAATGAAGCTAAATATGAGGCCCTTATCTTAGGACTTCGATTAGCCGAGGCAACTGGAGTTACGGACTTGATTGTACATTGCGATTCTATGCTGGTAGTTAACCAAGTTAACGGAGAGTTTGAGACAAAGGACCTTAGAATAAAGGCTTACCATCACAAGGCGACAACTGTAATCCGCAAGTTTGGAAAGATTGAGATCAAATAAGTATCCCGAAACAAGAACACGCATGCCAACGCCCTGGCTTGCCTAGCCTCGGCACTGGAGTCCTCTCAGTTGTGCAGAATCACCATAGAATACCTTCCCACCTCCTGCATAGACCAAGCCCCCGAGGTAATGGTCGTCCAAGACACACACAAGTCGCCTAGTTGGATTGATCCTTTTCTCAGGTTCCTAATGACAGGAGACCTCCCAGAGTGTTCAAAGGAAGCGAGGAAAATAAAACTTAAAGCCCCGAGGTTTTGGGTCTCTTCGGATTAGAAGCTATATCGAAGGTCTTTCTTAGGACCTTACCTACTATGCGTCCAGGAGGATCAGGTGGAAGACCTCCTCTATGAGGTATACGAAGGAATATGCGGGGGGCACTCTGGGGGGCGATCCATGGCACACCGTATCATGTTTTAAGGATATTGGTGGCCGCAGATGCAAAGGGACGCACACGCATATGTCCAAAAATGCGACCAATGTCAAAGGTTTTCCCCAGCAATCAAACTACCTGCGGGGGACTTGCACCCCTTAACCAGCCCTTTACCATTCGCCCAGTGGGGACTCGACTTAGTTGGACCCCAACCTAAGGCTCCTGGAAATAAGAAGTTTCTCATTGTGGCGACGGATTATTTCACAAAGTGGGTTGAGGCAGGGCCATTGACTCACATCCGCGACATAGATGCTAAAAAGTTCATATGGGAAAACATAGTCATTAGATTCGGGATTCCCCGAGCACTTGTATCGGATAACGAGACTCAATTCACTGACGGGCGTTTCAAGTCTTTTTACGAGCAACTCAGAATCCGTAATTTCTATTTCACCCCTGCCTACCCCCAAGCCAATGGGCAGACAGAAGCCTCCAACAAAATAATTATCAATGGGATCAAGAAGAGATTGGAGAAAGTTAAGAAAAAATGGGCAGATGAGCTATTGAACATTTTATGGGCGTATAGAACCACCCCTCGGTCCTCGACAGGAGAAACCCCTTACTCCCTGGCTTACGGAATGGAAGCGATCATACCTCTGGAAGTAGGGCTTCCAACCATAAGGACGCAGGCCTTCGACACAGGGGGAAACGACCGACAACTCGGACTGAATTTGGATCTAGCAAAGGAAAGAAGGGAGATAGTCACCTTGAGAGTAACCAAGTATCAGAAAAATATTTTCCAACTTCACAACAAAAGGGTCAAGGCGCGAGAGTTCCAAATCGGCAATTTGGTCCTCAGAAGGATAACGGCCAATACCCGTGACCCAACAGAAGGAAAAATGGGACCTAACTGGGAAGGGCCCTATAAAGTGGTATTTATCGGAGGCTCTGGGTCATATAGATTAGAAGATATGGAAGGAAAATCTGTAATACGACCTTGAAATGTGATAAATCTAAAAAAATACTATTTTTGAGTATTATTTCCTTCAGTGCTTACCAACGACTAAGTTACAAGGGTAAGACCTTGGGGACAGAGTTCAAGGACTCCTGTCCCCGAAGGAAAATAAAGAGCAAGCCTCCTGAAAGGGTAAGGTCCTGGGGACAGAGTTCAAGGACTCCTGCCCCCGAAGGAAAACAGGAGCAAGCCTCCTGCAAAAGTAAGGCCCTAGAGACAAAGTTCAATGACTCCTGCCCCCGAAGGAAAATAAGGAGCAAGCCTCCTGAAAGGGTAAGGCCCTGGAGACAGAGTTCAAGGCCCCGAAGAAAAATAAGAAGCAAGTCTCTTGGAAGGGTAAGACCCTGGGGACAGAGTTCAAGGTCTCCTGCCCCAGAAGGAAAAACTGGGGCAAGCCCCCTGGGAGGGGTAAGGCCCTAGATGTAGAGTTCAAAGACTCATGCCTCGAAATAAAGAGTACGAATAAACTTTTACGATGGGCAATCCCCCACGAATGCGTACGGTCCCTAGCAATGATGAAGCTAAACCAATCGGACAGATCGGCAGAATAACACCCCAGGTGTTAGGGATATCAAGGTCGTTAAAAAGAAAAAAAGAGAAGAGGATGCACGAAAGAAAATGCAGGAACAAATAAAAAAGCTTAATTTCAAAGGAGAGACTTTGCGTCCCCAAGAGCTACAAAAAGAAGAAAATGAGTACAGTTCAAAAAAAAAAAAATCTTCATCTGGCCCCAGGTATCTCCAACACATCGCTGCAGGGAAAATCAGCGCAAAAGGGTTGAGCAGCTTCGGGAGTAGGCAGAGCTGGGAGTGATTCGGCAACAGGGAGAGTCTGAGGGATATTATGGTCAGGGGGTTGGTCCGGCAGAACCTCGTCAGATAAATCCAAAATTACCGCCTCAGGCGGGTCTGTTGAAACTTACATCGGCGTTGGAGTCGCACCCTCGGCAGCAATCTCGGCCTCGGCCTGTTCCATCTCCGCCGATGGCACGTATTTGTGCATCTGGAAGAGCGGGAAGTCTGGAGGGATCCCAGCAGACCGGAGCGCCTCGTCTCAGCCCTTTTTGAAGAACTTTTTGCTAGTTTCCTCAAGAGCAAATGGCGAACTCCTCTCGGAGTTATTCCTCAGACTTCCTGTTCTGTGCCTCAGCCCTGATCCTGTCCAGCTCTTGGGTCAAAGTCAGACAACTTTTCTCTGAACCAACAACCCTCTCCTCTGCCACAGAGAGCCGCTACTTCTGCTCTGTAATCCTCCTCTCAGCGTCGGCCAAGGTAGCACTTAGCTTTTCAGCGCCGACCTTCGCCAATTCGCCGTCCTTAAGGAGTTGCTCAATCTGAGCAGCCTGTCCCGCGAGAGTGGAATCCCTGGCAGCTACATCCTCCTTGGCACTGGCCAGGGCTCCCTCGGCCTCTTCCTTCTACTGTTGAACCCGCTGGAGGTCCATCTTAGATACATGATACAGCGCAGTGATTATGAAAATCTGTTGGGTGGCCTGCAAAGGAAAGGGTTTGTCAATAAAAAGTAACACGGCTAGAAAAGACTGAAGCGAAGATGAACTTACCACCAGGGAATTCTGAATGATAAAACGAAACAACGCATTCGTTGATCGCCCCCTATGAGCCACCATGTCGGCCTCGAAGTGCAGCGTTTCACCCACTGCGTTGGTAACATGGGGGTCTTACAAAATGAAGTCATTAACCCTGATCACTCGGTTCATGTGATTAGTGGCCCGAGAGGTCCACTTTACGGCTTCCACAGTCTGTGGAGGGGGAGAAGGAGTCTGCCTCTGCTGTTGTTGCTGTTGTTGTTGTTGTTGTTGTTGAGGAGGAGGAAGAGGTAACCCACAGCCTCTCCCGCTTTGCTGCTGAGCGGAGGGGGCCCTCGATCCCCTGCCAAGGTCGTCATGCCTTTGTTTGACCCTTCTCTCCTCCTCTACCTGAGGATCTCGGTCATGCACTTGACCCCGACCAACGACTCTTGAAGGGGGGTGGCACTGGTCCCTATAGATGGGGTCCCGCTAGTTATTCCTCATCCCCTCCCGGCAGCGAGGGTCTGTCTCTGCCTCAGGAACCCCAGATCTATGCGAGGCGTGTTCGACATGACTACCTTGAGGGCGTCCTCCTCGTCTAGGGACTACAGGATTTGGAAGTCAGGCCAAGAATCTCTCCCCGAAGTCCCCACTTCGGCGTACGAAGGAACAAAAGCCTCCTTGGCCCCGAACTCTTCAACTTCAACAGCACCCTCTACTTCCGCCTCCGTTGCCCCGTCGCGGTCTTCCTCCAAATTCTCCTCGAACTCTTGTTGCGTAGCCTGATCGAAGAGTTCAGACCATCGCGAAAGCTTGAAAGGTTGGGAAAGCTGTGAGAACTTTTTATATTCGAGAGTGTAGTTCAGAAGAATGTGAGCAGCCCGGCTGAAGTCGTCGTCGCCAACAAATCTCCAAACAATGACGAGGTCGGTAAAGTTTACCAAGGACTGAAGTGGAGGAGTTCTTTCCTGAGCGGAGACGTCTGCACACAAACAAAAAGAGAGGGGAAGGAGTTATGAACACTTCCCAAAAAAAAAAAAATCTCAAGAACAAAATAATAGACTCGAAGAAGTTGACGTACTTGTCGTTCTCCATTCCAAAGGGCATAACAAGCTGTTATACTCGGGACCGGTACCCCTCTGTCAAGATCTCTTGAAGATCAGTAGGTCATCCTTGTACCCCTTGTTCGAGTCGGGAAGGTGAGTTATGAGGTACATGGATGGGTCCCTGGTTTTGAGGTAGAAGTTTTGTTGAGGCATGACCCTCAAGAGGGAGTAGCAAAAGAGGATATCGTTCAGCCCAATATTTCCATAATTATCGTGAAGACATTAAGACAACATTACCCGAGGAAGAGGTAAAAATGGGAGAGGAACTGGAGGAGTAGAGGGGGCAGAGGGAACCTAATTTCGTCCTCTATGATGACTTTGGTATAAAAAGACATCTCATCCTCGGCCCTGAGGGTACGAGAATGCACAACCGAGTTATAATCCTCTATGTCTACATATGGGGGGATGCGATACTGGACCCTAAACCTATTAATCTGCTCGCCCCCTTNTATTCCTCAGACTTCCTGTTCTGTGCCTCAGCCCTGATCCTGTCCAGCTCTTGGGTCAAAGTCAGACAACTTTTCTCTGAACCAACAACCCTCTCCTCTGCCACAGAGAGCCGCTACTTCTGCTCTGTAATCCTCCTCTCAGCGTCGGCCAAGGTAGCACTTAGCTTTTCAGCGCCGACCTTCGCCAATTCGCCGTCCTTAAGGAGTTGCTCAATCTGAGCAGCCTGTCCCGCGAGAGTGGAATCCCTGGCAGCTACATCCTCCTTGGCACTGGCCAGGGCTCCCTCGGCCTCTTCCTTCTACTGTTGAACCCGCTGGAGGTCCATCTTAGATACATGATACAGCGCAGTGATTATGAAAATCTGTTGGGTGGCCTGCAAAGGAAAGGGTTTGTCAATAAAAAGTAACACGGCTAGAAAAGACTGAAGCGAAGATGAACTTACCACCAGGGAATTCTGAATGATAAAACGAAACAACGCATTCGTTGATCGCCCCCTATGAGCCACCATGTCGGCCTCGAAGTGCAGCGTTTCACCCACTGCGTTGGTAACATGGGGGTCTTACAAAATGAAGTCATTAACCCTGATCACTCGGTTCATGTGATTAGTGGCCCGAGAGGTCCACTTTACGGCTTCCACAGTCTGTGGAGGGGGAGAAGGAGTCTGCCTCTGCTGTTGTTGCTGTTGTTGTTGTTGTTGTTGTTGAGGAGGAGGAAGAGGTAACCCACAGCCTCTCCCGCTTTGCTGCTGAGCGGAGGGGGCCCTCGATCCCCTGCCAAGGTCGTCATGCCTTTGTTTGACCCTTCTCTCCTCCTCTACCTGAGGATCTCGGTCATGCACTTGACCCCGACCAACGACTCTTGAAGGGGGGTGGCACTGGTCCCTATAGATGGGGTCCCGCTAGTTATTCCTCATCCCCTCCCGGCAGCGAGGGTCTGCCTTTGCCTCAGGAACCCCAGATCTATGCGAGGCGTGTTCGACATGACTACCTTGAGGGCGTCCTCCTCGTCTAGGGACTACAGGATTTGGAAGTCAGGCCAAGAATCTCTCCCCGAAGTCCCCACTTCGGCGTACGAAGGAACAAAAGCCTCCTTGGCCCCGAACTCTTCAACTTCAACAGCACCCTCTACTTCCGCCTCCGTTGCCCCGTCGCGGTCTTCCTCCAAATTCTCCTCGAACTCTTGTTGCGTAGCCTGATCGAAGAGTTCAGACCATCGCGAAAGCTTGAAAGGTTGGGAAAGCTGTGAGAACTTTTTATATTCGAGAGTGTAGTTCAGAAGAATGTGAGCAGCCCGGCTGAAGTCGTCGTCGCCAACAAATCTCCAAACAATGACGAGGTCGGTAAAGTTTACCAAGGACTGAAGTGGAGGAGTTCTTTCCTGAGCGGAGACGTCTGCACACAAACAAAAAGAGAGGGGAAGGAGTTATGAACACTTCCCAAAAAAAAAAAAATCTCAAGAACAAAATAATAGACTCGAAGAAGTTGACGTACTTGTCGTTCTCCATTCCAAAGGGCATAACAAGCTGTTATACTCGGGACCGGTACCCCTCTGTCAAGATCTCTTGAAGATCAGTAGGTCATCCTTGTACCCCTTGTTCGAGTCGGGAAGGTGAGTTATGAGGTACATGGATGGGTCCCTGGTTTTGAGGTAGAAGTTTTGTTGAGGCATGACCCTCAAGAGGGAGTAGCAAAAGAGGATATCGTTCAGCCCAATATTTCCATAATTATCGTGAAGACATTAAGACAACATTACCCGAGGAAGAGGTAAAAATGGGAGAGGAACTGGAGGAGTAGAGGGGGCAGAGGGAACCTAATTTCGTCCTCTATGATGACTTTGGTATAAAAAGACATCTCATCCTCGGCCCTGAGGGTACGAGAATGCACAACCGAGTTATAATCCTCTATGTCTACATATGGGGGGATGCGATACTGGACCCTAAACCTATTAATCTGCTCGCCCCCTTTCGCTTTGTACTTCCCTGGTCTTGAGGAACTAGCCTCAGGATTCTTAGGGGCAGGGCGACGTCGGGGCATTTCCAAAAATGATGAAAAGTGAGGAAGAAGGGAGGGGTTTTCCCACGAAGATCCCCGAGGAGGCTTCCCGAGGGTTGGTCACAGAATGGCAACCAGAAACACCTCCGGTTATCAAAAAATCAAAAGAAAATAAAAACAGCGAGAAGAAGAAAAGAAGAGACAGAAAGGCGAAGAAAGGGAAGATAAAATGACTCACCAACACGTAAACGGNCAAAAGAAAATAAAAACAGCGAGAAGAAGAAAAGAAGAGACAGAAAGGCGAAGAAAGGGAAGATAAAATGACTCACCAACATGTAAACGAAAGTTGTTTTTTGAAAACTTGAAGTGATTCCTTCCCCTAGGATGTTCAGAAGCAAGGATGGGTCTGCTGGCCTTGAGACTCCGGTGAAAGATTGGGCAGTAGACAACGAAAGAAAAGAGATTTTTGGCGAGGTTTCAGGCAAGGGCTCTCTGAAGAAGTTCAAAATGGAAAAATGAGAGAGGGAGGGAGGAAGCTCATTTTTATAGTACCCATCCCCATCATTTGGGCACGAAGCACAAAGAGGCGCATTTAATGCGCATGACCTCCTAAGCAGGGGAAAGCGGCTAGAGGCAATGATGAAATAGTTGGGGTAGTTGCAGAACCCTTCGTCTCCTTATGACGCGTGTCCTCGGTGTCAGGAGATCGAAGGCTGGGGGGTAGTTGATGGGACATTTCCAAAATACTCCAAGATGAAGACACGTGTCCTCGACATCAATATATTCTTGTTACTGTGATCACGACACGTACTTGTCGGTTTACAAGTCCCTCTTCCCCTGAGGTACTGTTCATAGGGATCAATGACACCCAGTACGTTACGTGCCGACACGTATCCCTCGATCGGATATGGGTACATCAGTCCCTACATGTACCACTCCCTCGGTATCGAGATGTACCCCGTCCAGGTTGGCGTTTTCTGCTTCTGCAGAGGCTATTGATATACAGGTCACTAGCCTAGGCTAGGCTAGATTAGTCATCATGACCTCGTCTTACACAATTGGTGTCAGAAGGCAGAAGACACAACCAATGGGGAATGGGCGCGTGACATATTGTGTCAGATCAGAGACAAAAAGACCGAGATGCCCTTGCTGACACACGACTTGCGAAAGTAAGCATTTAGTGCACCATTCCCTTGATGAGACAACATTTAATGCAGAAAGGCTCAGAAGTGAAAGGTAATAAATGTCCCTATGACTGGGTATTTATTACATCTTTGCCGAGAGAAGCTCATTAAACACTCGACAGGGCAATGACGAAGCTTTGGTTGCTCGGGGTCCCGAGCAGTTAAGAGAGAAAACATTCATCATAGGAATCAGTTTACACGTTGCCCGTATCTAATGATCACCCACTGACTACACTGACAACAATCATGAGTTTTTGAGATATAAATATTCCTCAAAAAAGGCAAGACGGTATGCAACAAAAAAAACTTTTTCTCAAAGAAATACACAGTGTTTTCTCATTCCTCTCTCTCAAAGAATTGACTTGATCGTCAGAGAGGATACATCGAAAAACACTCTGGCGCCCTCCTAACTCGTTTTTATTCTGTTCTAGGAACCTCCCTCAGTCTTACTGGACCGCTCCATTGATCCACGAAAGTCACTCATTACCGTTCCAAGCCACCACCGGACCTCATAGTCTGTTCCAAGCAGCAGGGTTGACCATTCGATTGACTAACTCGAGTTCACCACGGGAGAGATCTGTTCTCGTGTTTATATTGTGCAAGATCTTGCACGCACAATTTTTTTACCCTTGTTTACTTACCTGCCTTGTATTATGATATATTTATATCGAAATTTAGTCCCTAGTTATAGTTTTATGTATTTCTTTTGCNGAAAGATGAAGGGGATAATGACAAATAATAGCAATTTCCTCATATTGTGGTAGGTAACTCAGAGGGCCCCATGCATTTGGTCTGTTGCTTGGTGGTGTTGTTCATGTTTGCCTTTGTGATTTACATATGTTCCAAGTTCTTCCATATTTGTTGATGCTTCTTTGCTCATGAATGAGCATGAAATATTGGTACAACTTGGGCAGGAATGGCTAGAGGTTTTGCTCATTGGAAACCACATGCATGTGAATTTGATTCTGGTCTACTTATGCTTGCGAAATGGTTCTCTACAATTCACAATTGTCTTACCATGGAATTCTACGTGTTATGCAGTGTTTGTGTTCTCAGCTTGTAAAATAATAGGCTGTAGTGGATGAATCTTTTTTTGCATTTTTACATGGTCATGACATGCACCCCTCTTTCTATGTAATTCGAAACTTACCAATTTTCACGGCCTTTAAAAAGTGCAAACCCTTCAATTGACCATGTGATGTTTGCAATAAAATGGTAATGTTAGCAATAGAATGATGCCCTCAATGATAATTGATAGTTCTGCACTCAATATTGGTGTTGGCTGCTATAATTCTTCTGTTGACTTGTAATTGCGTTTTGTGCATTCTTATATGTTTTGAGTACTTTCTTGGATGAGCAAGTTGTTGTGCCCCTACAATTCATTTGTTGCGGCATAACGTCTATATGGCTCTTGAAGCTTATTCAGATCATTTAGTGTTAGAGATTTTTTTGCCTTTGCACTATCTTACTTAAGCACATTGAGGTTTTATGCAGAATGTCCTGGATACCAAGGTGAAAAAGTCTAGGAAGCAGATGAAGGAGAAAATCTGTGGTGTAAAGAAGGTAAAGGAATCAACTTACTTTTTGGGATTTCTTGGAACAATGCCTCTCGTCAACTAGGCATATGGTTTTTCTTTTCTATGTGGCAACTAGTGCCTAGATCTCTTTGTCAACATTTATCAGTTTAATAGTCTGACCTCTGTTAAATCTCTGGCTTGATGTATATGTTTGTCATATTCTTTGGGCCATTGCTTCTCCTTTCTTTTGCATATTTCATATCTTTTGTTTCTTACCTTTCTTTTTATTTTTTCCCAAAAGGAAATTGTATTGAATACATGTCTCTAATTCAATGTGCAGACTAAGGCTGGAGATGCTGCCAAAGCTGGGAAGAAGAAATGAGTTTCTAGGGTTATTTTGGTCAGTGAATGCCAGGATCCAAAGAAACAAGGAATGTTCTTGTAATCAATTTTTCAATTTTCGTTGTATCTGCATTTCATTTGCCATCTTTTGTTTTAGTTTTTGCAATTTCCCCTTGTTGAAACCTCTTGACTTTTGGCATTTCTGAAATGAGTCTCATGTATTGATTGACCTGAGGAAAAAATTGAAATGTTTATCCTAGGTTTGGCGTGATTATCTCTCTGGATGATCTGGTACATGTGAATGGTCCCAATAATATGTGTATGCAGGAATTGCATTCGATTTATGCTCTTAAGCTTTTCAAAGTGGTTAATACCTTGTGATATTGGATAATTCTACCTCTATGGGAATTGTAAAATGGGAAATGTCGTTATAGCAATTTGTAATTGCCGACTATTGATACACTTGAAATATTTGAAAGAGAAAAAGGGATCCAAACTAAGTGCAGAGCCCCCGTATATATAGTCAATGAAAATTACAATAAGGATACAAAGGTAAAAAAGAGAAACTTAATAAACCCTAATAAACTAAGCTACTATATCTCCAACACTCTCCCTCAAGTTAGGCGCAAAAATGTCAACTAAGCTAAGCTTGATAATAGAGTACCGAAGAATAGATAGAGTGACAGGTTTGGTGAAAATATCCGCAACCTGATCACTAGTCCCCACAAATGATGGAGTGACAATACCACTGCTAACCTTTTCCCGAAGAAAGTGAATATCGATCTCTATATGCTTCGTCCTCTCATGTAATACAAAATCAGAAGCGAACTGAATAACAGATCGATTATTACAATATAAAGTAGATAAAGAAGTCATTGGAAGTCCCAACTCGCCAAGAATCGATCGTAGCTAGATAATCTCACATGTGTCAAGTGCCAGTGCCAGTGTCTGATACTCTGCCTCTGCTGAAGAACGAAAGACAACTGACTGTTTCTTGCTTTTACAAGAGATAAGATGAGTCCCTCGAAAAGCACAGAAGCCCGTAGTAGAACGACCGTCACATACTCCCCCATAATCTGAATCTGAATAACAGGCTAGAGAACTAATCTGAGATCCTGATGCATATAACAACCCAAGTCCAGGACAAGACTTGAGGTACCGAAGAATATGATACACTGCATCAAGATGTGGCTGACATANATATGGTTTTTCTTTTCTATGTGGCAACTAGTGCCTAGATCTCTTTGTCAACATTTATCAGTTTAATAGTCTGACCTCTGTTAAATCTCTGGCTTGATGTATATGTTTGTCATATTCTTTGGGCCATTGCTTCTCCTTTCTTTTGCATATTTCATATCTTTTGTTTCTTACCTTTCTTTTTATTTTTTCCCAAAAGGAAATTGTATTGAATACATGTCTCTAATTCAATGTGCAGACTAAGGCTNAGGTTTGGAATTATGGGTGATGATGCCAATTTGCACCCCAGCATCCCACTGTCTGAGAGAAAGTCCAGAACATACTTTCTCTGAGAAAGAACAATACCTATGCTGCTATGGGCAACCTCAATCCCAAGAAAGTATTACAAAAATCCAAGGTCCTTCACATCGAAAGCCTTCCCAAGGTCTACCTTAACCTGCACACTCCCAGAAACATCATCTCTAGTAATAATAATATCATCAACATATACCAAAAGGATGACACACTATCCGAAAGTATTCCGTCGAATGAAGCAGGTATGATCAGAATGACATCTGGTGAATCCTAAATGTACAACTACATCACTAAAGCGAGAGAACCAGGCTCGTGGTGACTGTTTTAGTCTATAAAGAGACTTACGCAGTCGACAAACCTTTTCAGCATACTCCCCCTCACCACGAAAGCCCAGTGGTGCATCCATATAAATAATCTCGTCCAGATCATCATGAAGAAATGCATTCTTCACATCCAACTGATGAAGAGGCCAAGAGTACTCCACAGCCAGAGAAATAATCAATTGAACAGTAGTCAATTTTGCCACGGGGGCAAAGGTAGCACCAAAATCGTGACCTGGTACCTGAGTAAAGCCCTTCGCCACAAGCCTAGCCTTGTGACTATCAATAGTACCATCCGTAAGAAACTTCAGGGTGTAAACCCAGCGACAGCTAACAAGCTTCACTCCTGAAGGTAAAGAGACAAGATCCCATGTATGATTACGCTAAAGAACGTCCATCTCTGTCTACATGGCAAGAACCCACTAGGGCTCCCGCATAGCCTCTGAAACAAGCGAGGAACTAGCGTATCTGATAAGGCCATACTGTAAGCTCAAAATGTAGGAGACAGATTACCATAAAGAAACATAAGCAGAGATCGGATATAAAACCCTGGCGGTCCAACCATAACGAACAACTAGACGATGATCACGCTGCGGATAACGACGTCTTAAATCATCATCCTCCACTGATAATGTCTCATCAGGTAAAACAACTGGCTCAATACCTGCAATTTTATCAGTACTAACAATAGGTGCATCAATATGCTCAACTAACTGAGAAGTATTACCTACATCGCCTGAGGTAGAGGGGGCATCAGTAGGGGGATGAGAGCGAGGGCGACGAACATAAACCTACAAAGGAAGAGAAACTGGTGACTCTGTACTGACAGGAATGAGTGGCTCTGGAGGAGGAGAGACTGATGACTCTGTAGTGATAGTGACCAATGGCTCTAGCTCCGGTGGTAATGAAAAATCAAATGGAGTATCATCAATTGGAGGGGCAGACACAAGACTGAAAGAAAAATAAGGAATATGCTCGAGGAAGGTAACATCTAGACTGTGATACATACGTCGCCTGATAGGATCATAACATCGATACCCTTTAGACTAATGACAATAGCTCACAAAGACACAACAAATCGCTTTATCATCAAGCTTATGACGAGTAGAAGACCGATCCTGAACAAAATATATGCAGCTAAAAATACGATGGGGGACCAAAAAAAGTGTCCACTCAGGGAATAAGACCTGCAAGGGGGCCCTATGTTGAAGAACACGACTCGGTGTACGATTGTAAAAAAAGGTAGAAGTCAAAATAACAAAATATCAGNCGAGGGGGGGACCAAAAAAAGTGTCCACTTAGGGAATAAGACTTGTAAGGTAGCCCTATGCTGAAGAATACGAATCGGTGTACGATTGCACAAAAAGGTAGAAGTCAAAACAGTAAAATGACAATAAGATTTTAGTACCTCAATACCTCTAAGCATACAACGTACCATCCCTATCAGACTCCTATTTTTCCTTTCAGCAACTCCATTTTGCTCAGGAGTATATAGACAAGTGAGCTGCTGAAAGATACCCTAAGAAGAAAGGTGAGACACTAAGGCATCAGACACATATTCTTTGGCATTATTCGAACGAAGAGCACGAACAATGACATTGAACTGTGTTTTAATCATCTAAAAAAATTGAGTGATGACAGGGAGTACATTAGACTTCCTATGCAAAAGGTAGACCCAAGTACAACGGGTATGGTCATCTATAAATGTCACATAATATATGGCACCTGACAGAGCAGTAACAGGAGAGGTTCCCCAAATATCCGAGTGTATTAGGTCAAATGGTTTGGGTGACTGGTGCATACGAGGAATATAACTGGTCTGAACATGTTTTGATAGGGAACATATAATGCAGTCAAGTTTACCACTAACACAAACTTTGCTCAAAGCAGGAAATAACATACATAAATATTTAAAATTTGTATGCCCAAAACGGTCTTGCCACAACTGAACAGTTTTGTGATGAAAAATCATAACGACAAGTATTAGGTAAAATATTAGCATGTAAGCTAGGAACAGATAAAGACAAATCAGATGATGGAGGTGGAGGTAGAGGTGGAGAAACTGGTGAAACCGGAGGTGAATTGCCTAAATAATACAGTTCATATCTCTCATGTCCCCTAATAATAATCCTCCTGGTACTCAGGTCCTGCAAATAACACGAATCAGATAAGAATACAATCGCACAGTAAAAATATCTGGCTAACTGATGTACAGATAATAGATTGATGGCCAGCTTTGGCGCATGAAACACCGAACGTAATGTAAAGCCATCTGGGAGGCAGACTGTACCCTTACTAACAATAGGGCATGTGTACCATCTGCTAACTGAACTTGAGTATGTAACTGCTCATCAAAAGAGGTGAAATGATGGGTCTCACCTATCATATGACCATTAGCACCCGAGTCTAGCATCCAAAGAAGAGACAGGCTGGCGCAAATATGAAAGGCACGGGGTATACTTGTAGTAGTCGTAGCAATAGTAGTCGAACCTTGAGAAGTCAAGGCTGACATAAGTATATCCAAGCGAGAAGTGATAACATCCATATCACTCTGTCAAGGAGGAGCAATAGTAGTAGTAGCAGTAGCAAGAGCAATGACTGTAGGTGGTGGTGCCTTAGCAATGGCAGCAGTACGGTTGCGAGGAGGAGACTTAAGCTTCGGATGGAGCTTCCAACAAGTAGCCTTGAGATGTCCTAGTCGGCTACAATAATCACACTGACGAGAATCCCCATATCTACGCTGACGTAGGGTACCTTGACGACGCTGGGCTGAGCGCTGTTGACCCCTATACCTGGTAGAAGTACTAACAAATATTTCAATGGTAAGGGTCTCAACTCCCTCAGTAATAGTCATATCAACAACAATACTAGGGCACCCGTGACAGAAAAAATAACTCTAATATAAATAGAGGAATAAAATAAGGAAGAACAATATATCTCCAGTTGTACAGTAGCGACAGATAAAGAAGGTCCAGAAAGCTCACAAATAATCAAGTCACGGTGCCCAGAAATTCAATAAATATAAATAAATGATTTACTGCATCAGGAGCATATCGACGTAGAAGAGAATTTGACCCGTTCTAAAAAAGTCCTAGATGTTGTAACTTTGGAAAAAAAGAATCAACGACGCGAAGAGATGGTGGCCCCACGACGAGCGCAAAGCAGAAATTGTGGCAGACTGACGCTTTGGACTGGTCGTTGGCAGTGAGGTTGGCTTGTTTTTCTGGGTGCTATGGCTGCTGGCTCTATACTGATGTGTTATGGTGTAAGGTGTATGGTGTACTGTGGGTTCTGTTTTTGGTTTAGGTAGGCTATTGGTGGGCTATTTTTGGTTTCATAGAGGATCACACTATTTTTGGTTGTGGTTTTGTTGCTGGGTAGTTGGAGTCAAGGCGCTGGTTGCTGGTTTTGTTGTTGGGCAGTTCGGTTTTGATGGTTATCGGTTTGATTGTGGCTTGGTTTGATGGAGCTAGTCGGTGGGCTATTTTTGTATGCTGGTCGGTGTAGGCAGTTGGTGCTTTATGGAGGCAGCATATTGTTGTTGGGCAGTTCGATTTTGGTGGCTATCTATTTGATTGTGGCTTGGTTTGATAGAGCTAGTCGGTGGGCTATTTTTGTATGCTGGTCGGTGTAGGCAGTCTGGTCGGTATTTGTTGTTTGCTGGGTGGCTTCTGTTAACGCTGGGTATTATTGTTCACTGGTGGGCAGTGGCTGGTTTTGGGTATGGCTGAAGGTTAGAGTTAGGGTTAGGGTTTGACTTTGATACCAACTTGAAATATTTGAAAGAGAAAAAGGAATCAAAACTAAGTGTAGAGCCCCCGTATATATAGCCAATGAAAGTTAAAATAAGGATAAAAAGGTAAAAAAGAGAAATTTAATAAACCCTAATAAACTAAGCTGCTATATCTCCAACAGATACAAATAAAAATATGTTCTTGGCTTTTGGGATGCCCCGAGTGCATGTGAGATCTGCCCGACAAACCAAACCTATAATATGCCTGAGGGGGTCATGACTCGTGTTGTGGTTGTGTTTTATATTGTACTGTTTGTATACAACTTGAATGTAGCCCCTAAAGCCCCCACAAAGTGTTCAATGAATTTTGTTTTGTTCAACGGTTAGGGTATTTGCGTTAGTTTACGCATATTTTGACTAATTCGTGGTTAAGTTAAAAACATATCATCTATATTGAGATTAAAGTATTTATGAAAAATAAATCTTTCATGCCTTATACTTGTTAAAATTTGAACTTAAGATGTTTGAATTTATAGTTTATACTTGTTGCCATTTGAGCCATCTTTGGTTAAGTATTTCACACCAACCAGTGGAAAGTGTGAACTGAATTGCATCTTGGAAGAGACGCACCAACCAGTGGAAAGTGTGATTTGAATTGCATCTTGGAAGAGACACACCAACCAGTGGAAAGTGTGATGTGAATTGCATTTTGGAAGAGAATATTTCTCCTCATAATCTATGGCGTCTAACTCTCGAAATACATCAGGGTTCCTGTGGTTTTGATTTTGTGAAATTGTTATCAAAGTAATAGATAATTTTATATTGTTTTGATCAAAATGATTAAAGAAATTAGGGTCAATGATTTATAATCTCAACACGAAATGAACATATAAGTTACTGAGTCTGCATTTAGCTGCAGCAGCAGTTAAAGTTATATTGTTTTCTCACAACTTTTCATAAATGAGTCAGAAGAGTGTATTGGGTTTATACGATATAAAATCAGACTATCAACTATTATGATTTGTAGGCAATGCGAAGTAGAACATATATGATTGAAAATTAATTAATTTTTTATATTGATATGAATCCAATTTAACAAAAGGCACCTAATTGGTAATAAAACCAAGTAAAATGAGCTAAGGGCCTAATAGTGTGGTTGGTTTGATGGAAAGTTGAGTGGATTGAAAATGAGGGAAGAAAAATGGAATGGAAAGAAAAGTTTTTTATTCTTTGGTTACAAACAAAAATTGGAGGGAAAATGTTTCCCTTTGGCTTACCATTTTTTTTTCACCCAAAAGTGGGAAGAAAGTTAGAGAAAAATTGAAGACAAACCACTTTTCTGAATAAATTAATTTTTTCCCCTTAAATATACTTCTAAACATTATGTGGTAATTTCAAATCAAAACCTGAACATTTTTCAAGAAACACTTCTAAATATCCTATTACATACATTTTTTCCTACGTATGTTTTTTGGGTATTATTTTTTGGTATATATATATATATATATATATATTTTATAAACTAATTAAAGCGATGCTGAATCTTTAAAATTTTATTTATAATAAAAATTTTTTTTTACATATAAAGGTATAATGTTAAATTAAGTGCATGTACATATTTTTTCCACTTTTTTTCAATACTAAATAATAATAAAATAATTGATTCCTTTCAAGCTTTACTAGTAANAGAGCTAGTCGGTGGGCTATTTTTGTATGCTGGTCGGTGTAGGCAGTCTGGTCGGTATTTGTTGTTTGCTGGGTGGCTTCTGTTAACGCTGGGTATTATTGTTCACTGGTGGGCAGTGGCTGGTTTTGGGTATGGCTGAAGGTTAGAGTTAGGGTTAGGGTTTGACTTTGATACCAACTTGAAATATTTGAAAGAGAAAAAGGGATCNTGCCTTGTGGAATGATATGTGCTGTTGGAAGTGCAATTCAAGATGTTGCAAAATGTAACAACAAAAGGTGTTTAGTTCACACTAACATTTGTCTTGAAAAAGTCTAGATCGGATTTATTTCTAGCAGAAGGAAGCTCTTTATTTCGATTAAAGGCCCATCCCATTTCTAATTCATTCACTTTAAAACTGATTCTGAATACCGCGTAACATCATTTTTAACCAACCTCCACCCGTATGTACCTTTTGGTGCGACACTAAAGAATTGTTTATACACTAAATAGATACATATTATCGAGTGTGATCAGATAATGACAGAGCGGCTTGTGAATGAGTGATAGATGAATTGATGCCCGAAGAAGGATCGATCGAAGGAATGAGTCAGAAGGTGAATTGTCCAAACACCTTCTAAGTGGGCGGCCAAGATGATTATAGACGGAATAAACCACAAACGAGATAAAAAGGATTAAACTTCATTCATCTGATCCTTGTCTATAAGACAAAAGTCCGACAGTGTGACGACACTCAACAAGAATCTTCTCAAGTCGACTTCTATTGCTATTTGTTAAAAAATAGAATTCAAAAGGGGGGTTGAAAATGTTCTGAAAAATCTGGCTGAATCAAATGGAAGTTGTCTTTAGACACTCCTTATACAGCGGGAGAGGGACATGAGACTCAATTCGAGAAAAGTGAGACTTCTATCGCTTAGATTTAGGATGACAGANTGGAATGGAAAGAAAAGTTTTTTATTCTTTGGTTACAAACGAAAATTGGAGGGAAAATGTTTCCCTTTGGCTTACCATTTTTTTTTCACCCAAAAGTGGGAAGAAAGTTAGAGAAAAATTGAAGACAAACTACTTTTCTGAATAAATTAATTTTTTCCCCTTAAATATACTTCTAAACATTATGTGGTAATTTCAAATCAAAACCTGAACATTTTTCAAGAAACACTTCTAAATATCCTATTACATACATTTTTTCCTACGTATGTTTTTTGGGTATTATTTTTTGGTATACATATATATATATATATTTTATAAACTAATTAAAGCGATGCTGAATCTTTAAAATTTTATTTATAATAAAAAAAAAATTTTACATATAAAGGTATAATGTTAAATTAAGTGCATGTACATATTTTTTCCACTTTTTTTTCAATACTAAATAATAATAAAATAATTGATTCCTTTCAAGCTTTACTAGTAGGGCATAGTTGAAGTAAAAGGTATTTGACTCTTAATTCGGCATTTGAATAAATCCGCTATTAGAGTGCCAGGCCAATACGACATGCCTTGTGGAATGATATGTGCTGTTGGAAGTGCAATTCAAGATGTTGCAAAATGTAACAAGAAAAGGTGTTTAGTTCACACTAACATTTGTCTTGAAAAAGTCTAGATCGAATTTATTTCTAGCAGAAGGAAGCTCTTTATTTCGATTAAAGGCCCATCCCATTTCTAATTCATTCACTTTAAAACTGGTTCTGAATACCGCGTAACATCATTTTTAACCAACCTCCACCCGTATGTACCTTTTGGTGCGACACTAAAGAATTGCTTAGNCTCCACCCGTATGTACCTTTTGGTGCGACACTAAAGAATTGTTTATACACTAAATAGATACATATTATCGAGTGTGATCAGATAATGACAGAGCGGCTTGTGAATGAGTGATAGATGAATTGATGCCCGAAGAAGGATCGATCGAAGGAATGAGTCAGAAGGTGAATTGTCCAAACACCTTCTAAGTGGGCGGCCAAGATGATTATAGACGGAATAAACCACAAACAAGATAAAAAGGATTAAACTTCATTCATCTGATCCTTGTCTATAAGACAAAAGTCCGACGGTGTGACGACACTCAACAAGAATCTTCTCAAGTCGACTTCTATTGCTATATGTTAGAAAATAGAATTCAAAGGGGGGGTTGAAAATGTTCTAAAAAATCTGGTTGAATCGAATAGAAGTTCTGTCTTTAGACACTCCTTATACAGCGGGAGAGGGACATGAGACTCCATCCGAGAAAAGTGAGACTTCTATCGCTTAGATTTAGGACGACAAGGCACACCACATATACGAGAAGAAGCACCCCTCAATTGATAAGTCAAAGACAGAAATATAGTACCAATTACATCAATTAGACCGAACATAAAATAAAAAAAATATTTTTTTTATCTAAAAATAGAAAGTCTTTCTTATATTTTTTTCATCCTTATAATTTTACATCTTTTTTATCAAACTATGCATAACTAAAAATAATCGTGACTTGTGAGTAAAAGTATTAATACAAATATGACACAAATAATAATAACATAATACAAATAATATGAATATGAGATGTGAATCACACAAACACGAAATTATCGACACCCAATAATCCATTGGAGCTTCTAAAATTTGATTTCCAATTGTCCGGGAAATTACAATAATCCCGCCTCTCCTTCGTAGAGACCCAACCCAAGTCTGGCACACAGTAACCACTACAACTAAAATAACGTACGGAAAAGTAAACAGACGACCCAAATCCCCAAACCCAACCCATACGCCAACCCCTTCCCTTTCCCTGCTGCTGCTGCTGATGCTCTCTCTCTCTAAAATCCCAATTCCATCACAATCCTCTCTCTTCGCCCTTCCTTTCGCATTCCACCGCCTAACCACACAACCTATAGATGCAGAGGTGCTATACGTATTTATAGCTGTATTACGGAGGCTTTGCTTCCAGGTGAGAGTTTTATTTTTGTTTTCTGTATTATTTTAGGTTTCGTATTTCTTCTTTTGTTTTTTATGTTTATTTTCTTTCTATTTTTCAGTTTACAGAGTTTTTTGAGCTTGCTTAATCTAGTGTTAATTTTGCGTGATGTGAGTCTCTGAGGAATGGTCAATATTAATGGTGTTCACTTGCAAATTTGTTTTGAGTTGGCTTGGATGAGCTTGTCTTGAATCTGGAGGGTGGGTTTTTTGATTGTGGATCTAGGGGCTGCGTGTTTTTCGTGGATGAGATGAGAGAGGGGTTGAGATCAAGTGCTGTGGCGCAAAAAATTGAGGTTGATTTGAAAATAGATATTGATAATGATGCTAAAATCAAGGATGATTCGAGCTCGAAGAATGACGACGATGGCATCAGCGGTGAAAAGAAATCAGTTGAAGACTTGGCTATTTCTTCTGTAAAAACAGAGGCTGAGGAGAAGGGAAGCGAGCCTGAAATTGTGGAATGCTGCAAAGATGCTGATGCCGATGCAATTACTGATGTTGATGTCAATGCTGATGGTGTAACTGATAAAAGTGGCTGTAAGTTTGCTATAGGTGGGCAGGGGAGGAAAAGGAAACAGGTGGAGAGTCCCGAGGAGGGCAAGGATGACACCGACAATGTTGATGAGAAGAAAGGAGTTTTGGTTTTAATGTCAAATGCTTTGGATTTTGTAGAAGGTTTGGCTCTTTCAACCCAAGAAAAAAAAGTCGGCGAGACAAGTGCGACTGTACATGTGGAATGTAGTAACCATGTCAATGCTGGTTTTGCTGTGAGTTCCGATTCTCACGGTGGTATTAATAACGATAGGCGTGAACTTGGTAAAGGCCGGAGGGGAAGAAAAAGAAAGAAGGTGGACAATCCGAAAGAGGAAGCTGAAGCCACTAATGCAGGTGATGTGGAGAAGAGGGGGTTACATTTGAATTCAAGTAACTCAGGTTATGTCAACAATTCAGTTCTTTCTTCCTCTGAAAGTAAACTTGAGGAGGAGAGAAGTGGATTTGAACTTGTGGAGTGCAGAAAAGATGCTGATCATCGCGTCAATTTGGGTGCCAATAGTGATGGTGATATCGATGCCAATGCTGATAAAGCTACGCATAAGCCTGAAAAAGGCCGACGGGGGAGGAAGAGAAAAGTAGTGTTGAGTTCTGAATGCAATGAGGATGATGTGGTTGGGAGAAAGACTGTCAACAAGGAGTCTTTGGATGGTAGGATGCAGGTTGTTGGGAGGGTTTTGCGGTCTAAGACAATGTCGATGAATGGTGACGAAAAGGTTTTTGATGGCGGAAAGGGTGTGGGTGGACACAGAAAGAAGGGATTTGTTCAATCAGACAAGAAAAAGGTCGAGATGGAAAAGGGTGAAAGTGTTCGAATGATTGGCAGACCATGGAAAAGAATAAAAGGGCAACGCGGAAGGCCCCCCAAGGTTAAGTGGATAAATGGGGTATCTCTGGTGATTGGTGACGAGAAAGAAAAGGTTATGGGGTCCAAAAAAAATAGCGGTAACAAGGCCTCAGGGGTGATCAATGTTGAGAAAGAAAAAGTTACAAGGTCCAAGGGAAAGAGTGATCGACCAAAGGATCAGAGCAAGCGCAACAGGCTAACCAGTTATTCACATCAGGTGGGGAGGAGTGATAATGGAGAACAGTTAGAAACCAACAAGCACAAGACAGAAGGGGAAGTGGGGCGTAGGGAAGAAAAACAGTTAGTGAGAGAACAGATAATCAGCATGCTTAAGAAAGCAGGATGGACTGTAGAATATCGACCCAGGCAAAGCAGAGAGTACCTCGATGCAGTATATGTCGATCCTGAAGGAAGAACTTACTGGTCAGTCACCTTGGCCTACAGGAAGCTTAAAGAGAAAGTTGAAGATGGAGTTGCTGACAATAAGACCATTTCTGCCTTTATTCCTATACCAGAGGAGGTATTCAGCAAACTTTTTAGGGTGACACAAATGAAAAAGGAGAAAGGTATAAAAGTGAAGACTAAGAAAAGAATCACTGGAAAGAAGTTGTTTAAGAATAAATCTTCTACAAACAGCATGGGGGGCTTGAAGGTGAGAGGAAATCTTAATTCTGCCATAAGGCCAGGTGATAAATCATCAAATAAAAAAATGAAAGGAAACACATTGCATTGTGAACAAGGGAATTCGGCAGAGCCAGAACGCAAGGGAATGCCTAGATCAGCTCGGGAAGAGAGAAAAAGTAGAAAGCCATGTGCTCTCTTGATTCGTAGCTCTGAGAAGGGGTTGGATCCAGATGGTGATGGTTTTATAGAATATACTGGGAAGCGCAGTCTTCTTTCCTGGATGATTGACTTGGGAACCATTCTGCCTGGTGGGAAGGTGCAGTATATGGACAGTAAGAGGACAAGAGTACTGCTTGAGGGACAGATTACCAGAAACGGCATTCAATGTGGTTGCTGTCATGAAATACTTGGAATTTCAAATTTTCAGTCACATGCTGGATGTCAACTGTATCAGCCATTTGAAAATATATACTTACAGTCTGGTGTTTCTCTTCTGCAATGCCTAGTTGTTTCATGGAGTAAACAAGAAGAGAATAAGAATATTGGATTCCATTTTGTGGATACTGATGGTGATGACCCCAATGATGATACATGCAACATGTGTGGAGATGGTGGTGTCTTAATCTGTTGCGATGGATGCCCGTCAACATTCCATCAAAGCTGCTTAGACATCCAAGTACGGATATATAACCTCCTCCTCCTTCCTCTCCTGTTTTCTCTCTCTCTCTCTCAAAAGTGGTTTCAATTGTCTTTGTACTTGTTATTGTGCACATGGCAAACATTGTGCATGATGTCTTATCATTCTTTATTTGTGGATTGTACCAAGGGTGAGCCTTTTTCATTGCCACTCACCAGCATTCTTGAGGCTTATTCATTTAGATGTACTGCAGCAGTCATGAAAAAGGCTTTTTAAATTAGTAGACCTTCTTTCGAAGCCCACCTTTTTTGGTTGCCTTTTGGGATGGCCATCAATGATGCCCTAGACAAAGTATGGGTCTGTCCTTTCCCAAGAATGCAATTATATTTGATCGCTGTGAA
This sequence comes from Ilex paraguariensis, assembly GCA_963454935.2. NCBI lineage: Eukaryota > Viridiplantae > Streptophyta > Magnoliopsida > Aquifoliales > Aquifoliaceae > Ilex > Ilex paraguariensis. The sequence goes on along the minus strand of CAUOFW020001636.1, from coordinate 556,371 downwards.
ATTTACATATTAAGAAATATAGTCAAATAAATTATGCAACCTCCAATCGCTGTGAAGTTTTTATTTTTGAAGTCAATGGTCATGTTCATATCATTCGTCCATCTAGACAAAGCTGACGACTTGGCCAAAGTACTTTACTCTTGTAGATGACAGTCATTTTTCTATTGGTATTTGCAGAAGTTCCCTTGTGGTTATTGGCGATGTCTTTACTGTTCATGCAAATTCTGCGGGACAGTTGATGGGAGCCCTTCTCAGAAGGATGATAATCACGATACATGTGTGAATGAACTGCTTTCATGCCGTTTGTGTGAGGAAAAATGTATGTACTTTGATCTTCATCAAATTTCATATTGTGTGGGTAGTCCTAGCTTTCTCTGTTGCTTTCTATGTTTCACTTTAAAAGGGTAGTTTTTGCTTGATAATTAACAAATTTTGCCTGCTGCAGTCCACCAATTGTGCATCCAGGGGAAGGATGCTATAGATGTCNTAAAAGGGTAGTTTTTGCTTGATAATAACAAATTTTGCCTGCTGCAGTCCACCAATTGTGCATCCAGGGTAAGGATGCTATAGATGTCAATTCCAAACATCCATCTTTTTGTGGGAGGAACTGCCAGCAGGTATAATGCGAGAGATCTAATTTTTAAGTGACTAGCTTAAATACGCTTCTCTTATAGAAGAAATATAATTTGTCACTCATGACGCACTGAAATGCATTGACCATCTGTTGCTCAATAGCTCTTTGAGCGACTACAGGTTCTTCTGGGCACCAAACATGAACTGGAAGAAGGATTTTCATGGACTCTTCTTCAACATTGTGATGTTAGCGGTGATAATTCGCTTAGNACCAAACATGAACTGGAAGAAGGATTTTCATGGACTCTTCTTCAACATTGTGATGTTAGCGGTGATAATTCTCTTAGTGGTGCTCCCCTAAAGGTTGAATGTAACTCCAAGTTAGCTGTTGCATTGTCTATTATGGATGAGTGCTTTCTGCCAGTTACTGACGAGAGAAGTGGGATCAGTATGATTCATAATGTTGTCTACAGCTGTGGGTAAGCACTGTAGAACTATACTGATTGAAGCATGCATATATGTTGACAGATGAAGCTGAAATCTTTAAAAACCTGTTGGCATTTGTTAGTTGACATTTTGAGGAAATCATCATTCGGTCACTATAAGGTTCATTTATGGAAGCTCTTGCATTTGACGTGATATTGACTCACAAGCTGGTGAAGTTGCATAGTTGACCATAGGTTAGCCACTTGGTTTTTGATACTTTGTATCTTTCTCACCTTGTAATGCTTTGATATATTTTTTTAATGTTTACCAAGGTGTACCTGATCTTTTTTTTTAATTTTTTTTATTATTTTTTTATTTGTATTTTTTTTTTTGATCTTCATTATGTGTATTAGCAATGTATGAAGGGATATTTTTTTCTTTGACTTCTAGCATCCCATTATTTTAATTATGACAAGTAATTCCATATCTGTATATTTGTTCTGGATATACGTCTGTGGTTGATAAATTCTGATTCTATAATATCGTGGTTACTTTTTGAAAATTGTTCCCAGGTCAAACTTTAGGCGGCTGAATTACAGTGGCTTCTACACGGCTGTTTTAGAGAGGGGGGATGAAATTATCTCGGCAGCATCTATAAGGTTATTTCTGACATCATCTACATCAATGCATAGCTTTTAGAGTATTGGGGCATAACTGTGTCCCACTACGTGACTTTTAAGAGCATGGTGAGAAAATATTGTCTGTGGGTATACATTACTTCAGATATTGAGAAATTGAATTGGGTTTGTAGATGTCATCATAGGATATATTCACCATTGTGACCATGGTAATAAAGTTCATGTACCTGCCTGTTTTACAAATTTTACTTGTGAGCTTTCTACCGTATCATTAATTTTTTATGGTTTAATTGGCTCTGAATATATGGTTATTAAACTGTAGTGATTTTTATTACCACAACCATGACTTAAGTTTTGATACTACAATCCCCTCCTCCTGATTAGAACTTGAGTTACAGCTGTTAACATCATGCAGCAGAACTGTCAGCAGAACCAAATTTGTGGTGTAAATGAACTTTGTGATTAAAAATTTGGGAGATTTATTATCCATTGAAGTTGAAAATTATTGAAGGATACAATTTTAGGAATTAAAATTTATTCTTCTAGCAACGCAGGAGTCTTTTTTTCCATATAAAGTAGATTTAACGGAGTACTGTAGGTGCAGTTATTCTTTCAAACATGGGGCTGCTTGTTCTGATTTTTTTTCCCATCCTTATAGCATGTTCTTTTAAAACACTAAACTTAATTTTAAAATTCTGTTTTACTTCATCCATGATGATGCATATTGGTGGTTGCATGATTTCACCCTAAAAGTCCATGCTGTTCTGTCCATAATCTTGCTTTGTCCTTAAAAGGCTGTAAGGCATACATCCTGCGGATTNATATTGGTGGTTGCATGATTTCACCCTAAAAGTCCATGCTGTTCTGTCCATAATCTTACTTTGTCCATAAAAGGCTGTAAGGCATACATCCTGTGGATANTGATGATGCATATTGGTGGTTGCATGATTTCACCCTAAAAGTCCATGCTGTTCTGTCCATAATCTTGCTTTGTCCTTAAAAGGCTGTAAGGCATACATCCTGCGGATTTTTTTAAGAGTGGTGTTGGCGGCAAAGATATTTTAACATCATACATGGTGGTTGGAAGCACCTTATATTATTTGCTGGTGCAGATGTAAGATATTAAATTTGGGTAAATTACACTANATGATTGAAGGCAAAAATAAAGAACTAGAAGAATCATTAATGAGATCCTCAAAGAAGGACTTAATGAAAACATACTGGAAAGACTAACAAATCCACCTTCTCTTATCAAGAGACTCTTGAGACAAATACTAATTATTAACAATAGCAAAGCAAAACAATGAACTCCTTCATATCCCAATCAATAAGATTCCTACAAAAACCATTCCCAAGATGCTAAGACCGAATCAAAGATGCTATAGAAACACCTTGATAGCAAGATAAATTATAATGATGNAGAGTATAATTACCCTTATGATATTCGCGTGCCTTTGTAATTACTTAATTTTTCAGACGGTTACAAGTTCTGCTACATTCAAAAACAGGATACATGGGAGTCAATTAGCAGAGATGCCATTCATTGGGACACGTCACATGTATAGGCGTCAAGGGATGTGTCGTCGGCTCCTTAATGCAATTGAATCAGTGCGTATTAGAACATTGTAATTTTGATATATTAGATTCTTTGTCCTGTTTTGTCTCAGTTTTGATACTTTCATCTTTTATTACTGCAAACAATATGAGCATAAAGTTACATTTAAGCTCAATAGGCACAAGCAACAAACTGAAAAGAAGAGAAGCTTAGGTTTAGTTTTTCTGTTGCAAGTTCAAAAGAATAATAAATTCTGAATAAGGTTTGTAGAGTTGCCAAAATGTTTAAACCCAAACGACTTGCATCAGAAATGTAGGGCCAAGTGATACAGAAAATCCCGATGCCATTTGTTCGTAAGCATCAAATAGCAGGGTAAAATTTATAACCTAAGGTCTTGGATGAAGATAAAAGGAAAAAGCCTGGGAACAAATAGTTCTAAAAGGATAAGGATGCATTTGGTACAACTCTTCATGTTTCTGCGCTTTCATTTTTCTGTTTTTTGCCTTACATATATGCATGCACTTGTGCCTGATGACACCTTATTTCAGGGGTTGCATGACATAACACTTAAGTTTCATCAGGTGGTTGCAATGGCTTAAATTTCTATGCATGTCTAATTGGTTATATGAAATAATGGATGAACAACTTGTGCATTATTGCAACAATAATTTCCGTCATACATCCAATGATAAAACGGAAGCTACCCTTGCAAGTGGATATGCTTCATTGAAAGTAACTTGTGTGATCTATGTTTCCTACATCCTCCACATTATATTTGTTGGAATATGGGGCATGCTATGTGCCTGTTTTTGCAATCCTAGCCTTGGCAAAATGGGAAGTGGAAGATATGAGTGCTGTCGGTAACTGTCCTCCTGCCAATCATGTGTGTTAGTCATGCGCACCTTGTGAAGATTTCTTGAACGTTAACTTTTTCCTGGATCTTTGTTAATCTATCACTAAGTTAATCTTTGGTCTAGGCATAAGGGTTTTAACAATGTTAGTGAACTTGAAATTGGTGCCTATATCCATCTTTATCGTAGATGAACTTTTTTTTTTCTTTCTGATAGTAGACGGAGAAAATGCATTAAAATAAAAGCGCAAATGAATAGGATTGGCTAAGAAGCCAACCAAAGGAACACAAAGATACAATCCAAAAGAAAATACATTAGAAGCTTATAAAAAACATGAAGCTGTCCATCCGGGCATTAGAATAAAAAGTGGGATTCCCTTTAATTCCTTGGAACCCGAAGCCTAAAACGATGCAATAAAATGAATACAGTTCCATAAACCATCCATTTCTTTGCTTCTATCTTGAAAAATTCTTGAATTTCTTTCCCTCCAGATAACCCAAAAAATAGCCATAGTAGCGCCATTCCACAAAGTCATTCATTTATCACTCCGCCCAAAACCTCTCAAAACCTCAACAAACAACGATGTGGATAATTTAGGAAGCACTCATTTCAATCCTCCCAAATCAAGCAATTTATGTCACAATGACAAATCAATAGGGCAATATAGAAACAAGTGATCAATGCTCTGACAATTACCTTTACACATGACACACTATTGAGGGGAAACACTAGTTTGAGGTCTCTTTTTTTAAAGCAAATCATTAGTATTAATCTTACCATATGCAACAGTCCATGCAAAAAATTGCACTTTAATAGGCACCTTAACCTTCCAAATCATGATTGAAGGCAAAAATAAAGAACTAGAAGAATCATTAATGAGATCCTCAAAGGACTTAATGAAAACATACTGGAAAGACTAACAAATCCACCTTCTCTTATCAAGAGACTCTTGAGACAAATACTAATTATTAAGAATAGCAAAGCAAAACAATGAACTCCTTCATATCCCAATCAATAAGATTCCTACAAAACCCATTCCCAAGATGCTAAGACCGAATCAAAGATGCTATAGAAACACCTTGATAGCAAGATAAATTATAATGATANTTCCTGGATCTTTGTTAATCTATCACTAAGTTAATCTTTGGTCTAGGCATAAGGGTTTTAACAATGTTAGTGAACTTGAAATTGGTGCCTATATCCATCTTTATCGTAGATGAACTTTTTTTTTTCTTTCTGATAGTAGACGGAGAAAATGCATTAAAATAAAAGAGCAAATGAATAGGATTGGCTAAGAAGCCAACCAAAGGAACACAAAGATACAATCCAAAAGAAAATACATTAGAAGCTTATAAATAACATGAAGCTGTCCATCCGGGCATTAGAATAAAAAGTGGGATTCCCTTTAATTCCTTGGAACCCGAAGCCTAAAACGATGCAATAAAATGAATACAGTTCCATAAACCATCCATTTCTTTGCTTCTATCTTGAAAAATTCTTGAATTTCTTTCCCTCCAGATAACCCAAAAAATAGCCATAGTAGCGCCATTCCACAAAGTCATTCATTTATCACTCCGCCCAAAACCTCTCAAAACCTCAACAAACAACGATGTGGATAATTTAGGAAGCACTCATTTCAATCCTCCCAAATCAAGCAATTTATGTCACAATGACAAATCAATAGGGCAATATAGAAACAAGTGATCAATGCTCTGACAATTACCTTTACACATGACACACTATTGAGGGGAAACACTAGTTTGAGGTCTCTTTTTTTAAAGCAAATCATTAGTATTAATCTTACCATATGCAACAGTCCATGCAAAAAATTGCACTTTAATAGGCACCTTAACCTTCCAAATCATGATTGAAGGCAAAAATAAAGAACTAGAAGAATCATTAATGAGATCCTCAAAGGACTTAATGAAAACATACTGGAAAGACTAACAAATCCACCTTCTCTTATCAAGAGACTCTTGAGACAAATACTAATTATTAAGAATAGCAAAGCAAAACAATGAACTCCTTCATATCCCAATCAATAAGATTCCTACAAAACCCATTCCCAAGATGCTAAGACCGAATCAAAGATGCTATAGAAACACCTTGATAGCAAGATAAATTATAATGATACGGAAACAAATAACATAAAGATGACTCCCTCACTCATATATCCTCCAAAAAACGTACTTTTACCCCATTTCCCACTATAAATTGGATATTTTGATAAAACCTCGTCAATCCCTGAGATATGAATATCCATGGGTGAAAACTTCTCCTTTCAACCCTATTCAAGTCTATTGTAGTTGAAATTCTTGTCTGCTCATGCTTATATAGGTTCACAACCAAGCTAATACTTTGTGACAATCTCGGAAGCGTGAAGGTTGTAGTTTTTATGAAAAAGTAGAACAAGTTGATTGAGCCTTAACTCTTACTGCTTGACGACTATTAACACTCTTCTCTTTCTTTTTTGTTGACAATAGTTGCTTGAAAAGTTAGTTCAACCCCAATTCAACATGTCCCAAGTATTTAGGGTTAGCTAGATGGATCTTGTTTTCCTTGTGCTCTGGCTAGAGTCATAATTTGTACTAAAGCAAAAGCTATAATTTCCCTTTTTAGTATTTCAGTTAACATTAACTTTGGTCTATTTCTATCCTTTATGTTACCATTAATAAGTACGGCGTTGTTCTTTCTTACTGTTGCAGCTATAGTTCTTTTTGAATATTTCCAAACCACCTTGGTCGATTCTCTCTTAACCATTTCAAGACTATCACACTTCCATCTTAACATCTGTTAACAATAATATTTGAACATGTTTTTAGTTGCCTAACATTTTCAACCATAGTTGTGATTTATGGTGATTTTTAGAGTGTCCTCTTTTAGATTACGAGGTAGACATTGGTCACATAATATCCACACTTCTTTACTTAACAAGTTTTGCTTTAATATACGAGTAATGTTAACTCTAATCTCAGCCTCCCTATGATACCGGCTTCAAATATCAAAGTTGTTCGTTCTTTTGATTTCAACTTCTTTAGAAGCTATATTCTATATAGTCAGTTTCTATTTCTGTTTTCTATAAAATCGTCATGCTTTTGGAGTTTTCCTCCAATTTCCTTATTTATTGTTAGTTACTAGTTTTGTTTCATGTCCATGGTACATTATCTTCAATTAGCATACACCACGAACTCATGTGGAATAGTGAAATGTCTTTTGATGTTTAAAAGTATAACTTTTTGATTATCTACTTACGTTCTTTAGTTTCTCCTTTGAGATTCCGGCATTTGGTTCGTTCTGTACACATGTTCAGAGACCAAGCTTTCTTCTTGTAAATACATGATTCTTATCCTTGGATTTGAAAACAGCACATGAATAGTGTGATGTAATCTACTTGTTATGTTTATGACATATCATGTAGTCTTAATCCATGTTCTTGTTCTATCCTTTTGCCTTGCTAATGTGAGAATTCTTATGCCTTGGGTGTTTTATCCTTTCTGGTACTACAATCAGGTTCTCTGCTCACTTGATGTTGAGAAACTGGTCATACCTGCTATATCTGAACTTCTCCAAACCTGGACTTCGGTTTTTGGTTTCAAGCCCCTTGAAGAATCAAAAAGAAAAACAATAAGGCGCATGAGTATGATAGTGTTTCCTGGCACAGATATGTTAGAAAAACCTCTGTCAAAGCATCTGTTTGAAAGAAGCATGATCCTGGCTGCAGGTATTTCATATATGGTTGTATGGTTCTCCCTTGATCTTTTTTTATCAATGTTTTAATAGTGTCGTTACTGTAGATTCAAAGTCTACTGAGCTTGTGGGATGTTGCATTGGGTCTGATTCACATCCTTCCGCTTCCCCTGAGGTCAATGTCCGACATGCAATCGGAGTGGATGATATTAGTGAAACTGCTGCTCTTGAAAATTGTTTGCATCATCCTGATGGTTCCTGGAATGATCAACCTATCAAAGTTTCTGAGGACTTGTCCTGTGTTGCTCCTGAAAGTGGACAGCAAACTCTTGATGGTATGAGTAAATGCCCAAATGTTCCATCTGCTCCTGTAATGGTGCTTCCTGAAGTTGAAACTGGGGAACATGACTCCAAATTGAATCAACATGGTATTTGTGGCGTGGGAAGCAAACCATCCACCGTTTCTCTGATGGGGTCTGACTCAGTGAATTATGAGATAATAGCTACTCATGCATTAGAAGACAGTAAAAATGCTGTTGATTGTGAGCAGAATAGGGGAGTTGACTATCCTAAACCCAATTGTGGGATGTACCATCCTGATGGGTCCTTGAATGATCAACCCGTCAAGGATTCTGAAGACTCATACTGCGATGCTCCTGAAAGTGGACAGCACACTCTTGAGGGCAAGAATAGATGTCCAAATGTTCCATCTGCTCCTGTCATGGTGCTTTCTGATGTCGAAACTGAGGAACATGACTCCAAGTTGCATCAGCATGATATTTGTGGTGTGGGAAGCAAACCATCCACTGTTTGTCCGATCGGGTCTGCCTCGGTGAATTGTGAGTTAATAACTACTCATGCATTAGAAGAGGGTAAAAATGCTGTTGATTGTGAGTGGAATACAGGACTTGACTATTCTAAACACAATTCTGGTTCTCTTGATGGGGGCTCTATACAAATGTATCATCCTGATGGTTCTTTGAATGATCAACTCGTCAAGGATTCTGAGGACTCATCCTGTGATGCTCCTGAAAGTGGACATCAAACTCTTGAAGGCATGAATAGATGCCTAAATTTTCCATCTGCTCCTGTAATGGCTCTTCCTGATGTCAAAACTGGGGAAATTGATTCCAAGTTGAATCAACATGGTATTTGTGACGTTGGAGGCAAACCATCCATTGTTTGTCCAATTGGGTCTGACTCAGTGAATTGTGAGATAATAGCTATTTATGCATTAGAGGAGGGTAAATATGCTGTTGATTGTGAGCGGAATAGAGGAGTTAATTATCCTAAACCCTATTGTGGTTCTCTTGATGGGGGCTCTATACAACATTCTACTGAAATCATGATTCAACGCCATGATGTGGAGCGTTTACACGAACTTCAAGATTCTGATAAGAATTTTGTTTGTCAGGATTCAGGGGCCACAGATCCAACANCTCTTGATGGGGGCTCTATACAACATTCTACTGAAATCATGATTCAACGCCATGATGCGGAGCGTTTACACGAACTTCAAGATTCTGATAAGAATTTTGTTTGTCAGGATTCAGGGGCCACAGATCCAACACCTTCTGATGCGAAGTATGAAATTCCACATCATTGTAACCTCCGTGGCTTAGTGGTTCACACTACTTCCCCATCCCATGGACAAGCAGAAGATGCTGCAGATGACTCAGATGCATGTTCTTTTGACTATAGAAACCATAATTGTACCTGCCAGATGAATGTTCTTAGAACTCATGAAACCCAAGATGTTGCCTTAGTTGACAGTGAGCGACTTCCTTTTTCCGGAGCCTGCCTTTATGCTACTACAGGATCTAATTCCCCTGATTCTTGAATGAGCCAAGTTTGCAAGACTTTAGAATTAGGATCAGGTGTTGACAATGAAAATATTACTGGGGTAAGAGCATCTTCCTTGACTGGTCCTGCTGGGTTTAACAATAACAGTTTTATTGAAGTTGCTCGGAATGGCAGATTCTGATTCTCTTGATGTGGATTCTCTTCAAAGAGGCCTAAATTATGCTCCAATCCAAGCAACTTCAATCTGGTTCTCAGGTCTATCATACTACTGTTAGATTATGTGATTCTGAACCTTGAGCAACTCCAGCTCCTGTCCTGATTTGGCTCGTCTCTGTAACTCTAGCAGTTGTAATTCATTTGGCGTTGCTAAGGTGATTGTATTTTCGGAAACATGATGTTGACATAATTGTCTATTTTCTTTTTCAACCAAGCTTTAATGTGTTTTTCCCAGTACCGAAGTTTTATAAATTTGGGTGCTCCATTAAAGATCAAATACAGTTGACTCCCCAGACCATGGCATTGGTCATGCAGCATGATAATGTTTTATGTGTAATTAACACATTCTCCCCTCAGAGTCGTACGCTCTCTCTTTAAAAGTGCAGTCTTGATATTTTTTTGCCTGTATGGACAGTGTTATTTTTCTGTCCTTTCTTAAATCAATGACATTCTTTTCAGTTTTTGCCTTAGTACTTGTTAATCACTGCTTCATCTTACCGCGTTTAAATAGTCAGTTTATCATTTGGTATTGTGTTGCAGGTAGGTTCATGTAGATTGTTGAAGAATGATAAGGTGTGGTGACTGAAGCATGGAATACTGGAGTTGGATAGCATGCTTGAGTTTTTGCTGCTGTTTAGATGCTATAAGCCCATAATTTGTGGACACTAGCTTTTGGGGAGTGCAAGTCTGTGGATAAAGATTCCTTTTTTGGAAGTGAACTGTAGGGCAATTTCTACATGAATAGCAAGATATTTGAAATGTACAATGGGTTTCCAGCTATCTGATTAGTACTCAGTGGAGTCCTTTTGATGGAAGTATTAATATTTAAATCTGAAGGCTTACAAACTAACTTCTTGTTGAGGTATGTTTCGTATTGTTACAAAGACTCTTAGTGGTTTTTGCTACTTAAACAGCTATCTTCTGGCATATATATTCCACCTCTTATTCATATATAGGGTCAATTTACTGAGAAGTTATAGGCATCTAAACCTTCTCATACCTCCTTGACTCGCATATTTTCAGCCTTCTCTTTATTCATTCCATTCTATTGCAAAATTTTTTGTAGCATGTGATTAAATTTTCATGTGATTTTTTTTTTCTTGCAAGTCCTTGATTGGTGCAGTCTCTAACTAGTCATTTACACACCATGGGGAACTGCTACAAGTTTTCTACATTGTGTTCAGTGTCCTGTATAGTTTTCAGGTTTCAAATGCATAGTGCAAGTGTTGTAACTGCGAATCCTTTTGAGGGATTCCTTTGAAAGAACTTCAATGATCCATTTTCCAGTGCATCTATACAATGCAAGCTCTCAACGACTTTTACTTCTAACTACCTAGCTTCACTTACATTGACCTGTTTTCTCTTGTCAGTGCCTTATGAAGCAATATTCCTTCTTTACAAGCATTTTTTTCCCCTTCCTCTTGTGTCCTTTTGACTTGTTCAACTTGGATAGAGTTTATCCTCCTACTAGTGCTGCATTAGTTGGCCATTCAGCTCTGTCTTAAAAGTGTTGTAGTCATAATCATGTCTCTAAAACCTAAAATNTGTGTCCTTTTGACTTGTTCAACTTGGATAGAGTTTATCCTCCTACTAGTGCTGCATAAGTTGGCCATTCAGCTCTGTCTTAAAAGTGTTGCAGTTATAATCATGTCTCTAAAACCTAAAATGTTGATATGTTTTATTGAAATCTGCTGAGAATTTAGTTTTCTGTTAGCATTGAGAAAACGACAGACTCGTTCAGTGTACATTTTAACTGAAAATGAATTGATTCTGTGATTTATGTAGAATGTTTTGTGGTGTATTTAGAATGTACATTTATGTAGAATGTAGACTTCATTTCATTAGCTTGTGCTCTCTCTCTGTCTCTCACAAATTTTATCACCTGTTATTTACTTGCAGTTGGATATGAAGAGGGTGTATAGGTGACCTCATCTCTTCGATTAGCCAGTAGAGATTCTCAGTGTGTTACCATGTGGGCCGGGGCGAAAGATAGCTGCAGATAACTAACTTTAGGGTTTTGTTGTTTCTCTTTTGTTTCACTCATCGACGAAGGTCAAGGTATATTTTTGAGCCTGGTTGTTGCTTGTTAAAAAAATATTGTAGCTTAGTAGTATTCTCAGGCTAGCCTAATGTCAATCTCAACTTCTGTGATCCTGCCCCATGTTGATTGTAAATGGATGAATCATTGCTCAATATATATAAGATTTCGTTGTCTTGTAGATTTTGAATACGTGCAATATTCATTCAGTTCAATGTTTGAAATTGTTATTGCTGGTCCTCTTCCTATGTATAAATGCTGTTATATAGACATTGTGATCTTATGGGAAGTTAGGTTGGTAAAATTGGAGGGATGGAAAAAATGTAATGTGACAGTGACCCAGAAAAGGGGACAAATAATAGAGACCAAATAATGTGTCATCACTATTAAAAATGGTATTATTGATTTTATTTTTACATATTGGAAATTTAAATTTATTCTGTTATGATAATGTCACATCAATCTCAAAGAGTAGTTGAAGTGGTACTACAAAAAAGTTGTAAAATCAAATGTATTGAATTTGAATTTTAACAATTCCTTAAGATTAGGCTATGAAAAATTTATATTGCATAAATACTTTAATTCTAATATTTTTATGACGTGTTTGAACGGATTGAAAAAGAGATTAGTTATGATGTACGTAAATTGGTCTATATATCCTTGACTATTGAACTAAAAAAAAAATGTCATATCTTGTTTATAATTTTTTATCTCGTGGTGGAATTGATCTAACGTTAGTTTTGGTGAATAAAGAAAAATACCATAGGATTTATTCAAAATAATATTTTTTTTCTATTTTGTTTCGCTTAAATTTTTGTTCACTAAATTTATGTGTGAACTGGAATATAATAATATCTAAAAAAATGAATTAATATCAAATTTTATATGNGCTGGTCCTCTTCCTATGTATAAATGCTGTTATATAGACATTGTGATCTTATGGGAAATTAGGTTGGTAAAATTGGAGGGATGGAAAAAATGTAATGTGACAGTGACCCAGAAAAGGAGACAAATAATAGAGACCAAATAATGTGTCATCACTATTAAAAATGGTATTATTGATTTTATTTTTACATATTTGAAATTTAAATTTATTCTGTTATGATAATGTCACATCAATCTCAAAGAGTAGTTGAAGTGGTAATACAAAAAAGTTGTAAAATCAAATGTATTGAATTTGAATTTTAACAATTCCTTAAGATTAGGCTATGAAAAATTTATACTGCATAAATACTTTAATTCTAACATTTTTATGACGTGTTTGAACGGATTGAAAAAGAGATTAGTTATGATGTACGTAAATTGGTCTATATACCCTTGACTATTGAACTAAAAAAAAAATGTCATATCTTGTTGTTTATAATTTTTTATCTCGTGGTGGAATTGATCTAACGTTATTTTTGGTGAATAAAGAAAAATACCATAGGATTTATTCAAAATAATATTTTTTTCTATTTTGTTTCGCTTAAATTTTTGTTCACTAAATTTATGTGTGAACTTGAATATAATAATATCTAAAAAAATGAATTAATATCAAATTTTATAAAATAGAATTAAAGGTCAATAATATTTTTTATCCTGAAATATTTTTAAATTCATAATTGGCCTCGTTGAAGATTTGAATTTACTCATTACAACCTCAATCTTATAAAAAAAAATATAGTAATGTGGTTCAAAATTAAACATATGTTCTTTTGTCTAATAACTTTTTAAATATTTTTTTTATATTTCGTTATTTCTGTATACAATTATTTATATATTATTCATTTATAAGTATTTTTATTTTCATACAAATTTTATACTCAAAAATAGGTGATATTATATCGATAGTGCAAGAAAAAAATTTTAACGTCATTTTCCCACAATTAATTAATAGATTAAATTAGAGTTATTATTGGTGCACACAAATCCGAATTAAAACGACTGTGCCGACTAAAACCCGGCTCTATTGCCTCCACTGTATATAAACCCTAATGCACTTTTCCCGTTTAGGGTTTAGAGACTCCTCTTCTTTGAGCAGCCGCTGTGAAGAAAGACGCTCTGCGAACCACGATCTGAAATTTAGCTATGGCGAGTCTTTTCACCTTTCTCCTTCTCTTTCCTTCAATTAGAATCATCTCATTTTCTACTTCTTAGTACGTTGTGTTGATCTGTGCGTGATTGTTTTGCAGTCTCTCGTTGCGNTTATATTTCGTTATTTCTGTATACAATTATTTATATATTATTCATTTATAAGTATTTATATTTTCATACAAATTTTATACTCAATTTTATTAAAAATAGGTGATATTATATCGATAGTGCAATAAAAAAATTTTAACGTCATTTTCCCACAATTAATTAATAGATTAAATTAGAGTTATTATTAGTGCACACAAATCCGAATTAAAACAACTGTGCCGACTAAAACGCGGCTCTATTGCCTCCACTGTATATAAACCCTAATGCGCTTTTCCCGTTTAGGGTTTAGAGACTCCTCTTCTTTTGAGCAGCTGCTGTGAAGGAAGACGCTCTGCGAACCACGATCTGAAATTTAGCTATGGCGAGTCTTTTCACCTCTCTCCTTCTCTTTCCTTCAATTAGAATCATCTCATTTTCTACTTATTAGTACGTTGTGTTGATCTGTGCGTGATTGTTTTGCAGTCTCTCGTTGCGAATGAAGATTTTCAGCACATTCTTCGTGTTCAGAACACGAACGTTGATGGAAAACAGAAGATCATGTTCGCACTGACCTCAATCAAAGGTATCGGTCGCCGTTTTGCTAACATCGTCTGCAAGAAAGCCGATGTTGACATGAACAAGAGGTATTCCAACTATTTAACTTTTCCGGTATTGTGAACCTTAGGCTCTCAAATTCCTNCGTTTTGCTAACATCGTCTGCAAGAAAGCCGATGTTGACATGAACAAGAGGTATTCCTACTATTTAACTTTTCCGGTATTGTGAACCTTAGGCTCTCAAATTCCTCGGCGTAATTTTTATTTCACTGGCTAGGAGGTTACTTATTTATGTTTTTTTCTAATACATAATTATTGTGAATATGTCTTCTTATTTGTTATATTTGCTATTTTTTATATCTGCAATTAATCTTATTGTTCTATAATCCCATTCTAGTGTGCAGGATACTGTCATAATGGTTATTGGTCTGTAATTTAGTTTGCAAATAAGATAATCTTAATCTCTGGTGACATTTGTCACCATCATTTATNTGCAGGATACTGTCATAATGGTTATTGGTCTGTAATTTAGTTTGCAAATAAGATAATTTTAATGGTTATTGACTTAGTGGTCTGTAATTTAGTTTGCAAATAAGATAATCTTAATCTCTGGTGACATTTGTCACCATCATTTACGAGATACAGTCGGGGAAATATGTAAATTGGCAGGAACAAATAGTGGAAATGTAAAGAAATTTCAAACCTAACAGAATGCAACCTTTGGAATATGTATGCTGCCATGGAGGCACAATTTTAGATGAATAGTTTTTTGCTAATTGTTGGCTAATTATATTGATGCAATACTTACATCGTGATTAGGTGGCCCATATTTATTGACTGACANAAATTTCAAACCTAACAGAATGCAACCTTTGGAATATGTATGCTGCCATGGAGGCACAATTTTAGATGAATAGTTTTTTGTTAATTGTTGGCTAATTATATTGCTGCAATACTTACATCGTGATTAGGTGGCCCATATTTATTGACTGACCTTTTGTGTACTTCATATCCTTTTTACCAAATAAAAAAATTGCCCTTTGTAACTGAAATAACAAAGTAATTGAGGTCATTGTTTAAAATTGGATTTGGTCTGCAGGTAGAATGAAAATTTGTTTCATCATGGAGTTAAATGGAGCTGTTCCCTTTTCTTCGTCTCCTTTTTTTTTTTATGATTTATGATCAAATGAAGCCGAGTATCATTGGTTTCTGTTTTAGGAATATGGAACTAATCTCNCTTTTTTTTTTTATTTTATTTTTTATGATTTATGATCAAATGAAGCCGAGTATCATTGGTTTCTGTTTTAGGAATATGGAACTAATCTTGAGGTTGTTTGAGTTTTCTAATCATGCTCTTTCTAGTTCATAGCAGTAAAAATATGGGTTTCCGTAGAGGTTTTTTTAATGGAAATAATGCTGAATGCATAGCTTATAACTCATGATTCCTTCTTGTTATATAAGTTTAGAAGTTGAATTCAAATATGTTACCTTAGTTTGTTTCCCTGGAAAAAGCTAGTGATTTTTGAAGTTTGTTGCATCTGAGTTTTCTTATTCTGTTGTAGTGGGTCAGAAATTTACCTACAAAATTACTTGTGCAGGGCTGGTGAACTTTCAGCTGCAGAGATTGATAACCTTATGACNTTTAATGGAAATAATGCTGAATGCATAGCTTATAACTCATGATTCCTTCTTGTTATAAGTTTAGAAGTTGAATTCAAATATGTTACCTTAGTTTGTTTCCCTGGAAATAGCTAGTGATTTTTGAAGTTTGTTGCATCTGAGTTTTGTTATTCTGTTGTAGTGGTTCAGAAATTTACCTACAAAATTACTTGTGCAGGGCTGGTGAACTTTCAGCTGCAGAGATTGATAACCTTATGACGATTGTTGCAAATCCTCGCCAGTTCAAAATCCCTGACTGGTTCCTCAACAGGAAGAAGGACTACAAGGATGGGAAGTATTCTCAGGTGACATCCAATGCACTAGACATGAAGCTGAGAGATGATCTTGAACGTTTGAAGAAGATCAGGTTCACTTTTAGTTTTGTTTTGACTGAATTACATTTTGTAAGTGTCGTTTATCTCTTAAAGATGGTTCTGAAGTACATTTCTTACAGCAGAGTAATACAAACTGTGTTGCAATATTCATAATGGGCATTGTTTGGTTCTTGTTATGCATCTTCTTCTTTGCTTCATTTTCATATGTTCTTGTCATTGATACAGGAACCACCGTGGTCTTCGTCATTATTGGGGTCTTCGAGTGCGTGGGCAGCACACTAAGACTACTGGTCGTCGGGGAAAGACTGTTGGTGTCTCCAAGAAGAGATAATATGGTCTTATGCTTTCTGGTTTTTTATTGTTCTCACAAGTAGTATTGTTTGTTTTTAGACCTCCCAATTAGTATGCCTTTTGAGTTTCAAACAATGAGTGCACTGCTTATTTGGTAATTTTTTTACTACTTGAGTATTCTGGGTTGCTATTATCTGTCGTATTACTAAACTACATAGAACTTCTTGTCTTATTTGGTAATTTTGTAGTGCTTTGGATATTATCGGTTACTATACCCTTGTGCCGTGCTATTCAACTATGTGCAACTTCTGGTTTATGTAGTAGCATTTTGAGTTTAATGGGATTTTTTTTGACTAGATTAGAAGTTTAGTGAACCTTGGAGATGCAGGGAGTACATGCCATGTGACTGCAGCATAGAATTTCGGAGGAATCATATGCTTATGTTGGTACTGCTGGATTGTGCGAATATGCTTTTGAAATTTATTTCTCCTAGCGTGTGGTATTTCATCCTCTCTATTAAGCCATGATACCTCACAAACAAGTTTAGTGGTAAATTAAGGAAAAAACTGAAACGTGTGCATAAGAAGACTAGAACATGTTTGATAAGTGTTGGTCGACCTCCGGAGGACAACAATTTGTTTTTCTAACCTAAGATTATCTTTTTCATTTTCTCAAGTAGAGGAAGACAATGTTCTTTCTTTATTCTCTTGAGGGACAAGGGAACATCCATGTACTTGATAGGAAAACTACTTTTTTGGATTCCTCTTCAATGATCTAGAATTTTTACGAGGAGCTCTGTTCGAGAGGAAGCATTGGCCCTTATTGAAATTGACCTTTTTGGTCATTACAATCCGCTTCTTTTTCGTTTATGGCCATTATATAATATTAGAACATCGTTCGCAAAGATAATGGGAGAGTGTTGGGCATGATCTCGAACCATGGTAAGGTGTTCTCATTTTCAATGATATCAACTCCTATGGGCCCCGGCTTAAGCACTTCTTCTCCCAAAATCAACAGCCTAGGTTTGGAAATTGGAACCCTTGTTGCAGCCCTCGAGAAGCTGGAAAGTACCCAAGATGGTGAATTGCCCTCTAATTCAAATTGAATTGGCCTTATTACTCTGAATTCCAAAATAAGTCTTACACATTTTCACCAATTCCGACCTTTTTTAATTGTTGGGATGTTTGAATGAGAGCTTCGTCACTTTTTCATAGAAGATCTCTCTAACTTGAAGGATGGGTTGGATTCTCCCTAGAGTCATTTTTAAGGAACAAGGGGATTTTGTGATAAATAGCGGAATTTTCACATAGTAGTTAGGCAAGCAATTACTGATTGCATGGAATTAGCTCTCTAGAGCCTATTTGGGTTTGCTATGCCATTGTTAAATGGAACAGGCGATTTGGAGATTGCTGATGCAAGAGGGCGGAGGGTACAAGGATGAATGAAGTAGAAACTGTCGAGGGCAAAGTCCTTGACTTTTTTAGCTTGTGAAGAAAATTAGTCTTGGCTTTTTCCTTGTGAAAAAAACTTAGTAGATTCTACCTCCATGAATTACTTAGGATACCATGGTAACACTCTCATTTTGATATGTTAAAAATCAGCAGCTGTCAGTATTTGTTTTCAGTACTACTATCCTCTTTGCCACCTAAATTTGGCACACTGGTTATTTGTTGCTAGCCTCTCGGCTTTTTCTTAGGATTGTCTGTCTGAGGCCATGTGTGAAGGCTGTGCTGTAGGACTTTTGAAGGGAAGTCTCAAGCTGAAAGAGGTTGGGAAGTTTTAAAATTGGAGATAAATGTGATGTAGTGCCGAATCACATTTTTCAAAGAAACTAGAGGAGATAATTTACGAGATATTGGAGGTAGTCTTGAGATTTTCACATTTCAATTCTTTAATCCATTGGTTATGTAGATTAAAAATTAGAAGCAGTTTTCAGGTAGGGCATATTTGTGTATATTGGTTCTCCATTTATGCTTATGGGCATGTGTTGTGATTTCATTAGCGACGACGAGCCCATAGTGAAAGTGAAAATGAGTGAAAAGGGTCATTAAGGTTTAAGTTTTTAGGTGTGTATAAGGTTTGAACTTGTGCTGGGTTTATTTATATCATTGGATTCCTTGTCTTCCAACAATCTAAACCAGGATATTGTGGAATCACTTGTCACCACACAAACCAATCACCTTAAAAAGTTAGCTGAAGCCCTCCACTTTAAACACACCCAACCACCACCATTTATGCTGTGGGTGGCGATGGAGTTTTGGGGGTTGGCTGTGGAAGCGGAGGGGGTGAGGGAAAGAAATGGGAGAGAGTGGGTTCCCAATCCGGCTCGAACCCCTCCATTGCTGACTTTTGACTATTGAAGCATATTGGGCTGGTTCATCCCAAGCTTTCAATTTTCTTGCAGAGCCTAAAACCCAGAAATCGTTTTACTCGTACAACTATAACATTTGGGTCCATGGAGGTAATTCATGTTGTTTGGCCGATGGAATCCCTCGTGAAATAAATGTTTTTGCACTCGTGAAGAAAGCATTGTCTATGATTGTTGGCCAAACTGTTGACTTGAGAGAATTAATCAAGAAATATGTCAGGTGGAAAATGAGAAGCTCCAACGAAAGCAAATGTTGGGTGCGATTTGGAAAGATATGCCTGCTATAAAACCAGTTCTCATTTTTATCTAGAATGAAATCTAACAGTACGAGGCTTAATGAGGGAAACTCGGGTATATTATGAGCAAGAGATGACTCAAAATATTTAGGGTGCCACGTGATTAGTACGAAAGGTGATGGGCAATCTTACTCCATTCCTTTGAAGGAACTATTTCTAAGAGTCGAGCTTGTGATGCATCGTGAACAGATGTGTTAATTGAGTTGAGCTTATTTTTTTAAATGAGTTAAAAAAATTATTTAAATTTGGCTCGTTTAAAACTCAAGCAGAGTCCGAGCAACTTGACTATTTTATGTATAACTCATTGTTTTAAACAAATTTTAAAAATTGTTCAAATTTAACTCATTTAAAATATAAATCGGGTTGAATTTTATTTGAGTCGAATTCGACCGGTTCGTCTCGGCAACACCCCTAATTGTGAAGACAGATTAGTACACTTTTTTATGTCCGAGTTTGACGTCTACCCACTTGAGTAGTCGACTATCATTTTGTTTGAACCATGGATAATAGTGTCATTGATTATTTGTTTGCAGAAACAAGTCGTCTTTAGTGGCATCTCCAAAAAAACAAATCAAACCCTTTACCCAAAAACAAAATCAAAGATTCCCTGATTTTGTCTTTGCTGGGCCTCCTCCCCCCGGTTTATCGATCTATGTTTGGCATCATATTGATCCAGAAAGTTTCTGACTCAAAGATTCTGCCTAATCAGCCACCATAAAAAAACAAGAATTATCTGTATATAACAACACTGACCCGTGAGAATCACCAATTTTTTACTGGTTCAATGGTCGGTCTATGAACATGGCGTCAGTTATAAAAAGATAACGACTGCATAAGAGACAAAATGCCATGACTTTAAACCACATTGAAAGCTCGAGGCTAGGAGATTAAAAAGAAAAGAAAAAGAAACAATTAGTTCATCGGTTTGTTGTTATTAATAGACATGGGGACAGTCTGAGAATGCTTTGATCTTCTTCTTCGCTGCGCAAGTGACAACTACTTGAGAAATTGTATAGTGGTGGACTTAATTTTTAGATGTGTTCTTCTATAGAGCCAATATCTTTTGTGTACAATGGCTTGTTTAGTGCAAGGGTCTTCTATCATCGCAGGGTCTCGAATCACCGTCTTTTCCGGCATACGAAGAGATGTTTTATTTTCATAAATACGTAAAATAGATTAAAATGGATACATTTTATGTCGATGATTCATAACATTATCACATATTAAAAGACAGTTCAGTAAATGAGATTAGATTTATGTCAATACAGAGTTTGAGGACATGAGATTTTTTATTATAGAGCGTTTAAACTTACCGTAAGTTGAACAGTCCACGCTTACCCTATTTCATGTTTAATCACAGTTCCCAAAAACAGATCATTTGAAGGGGCCACTGGCGCATTAAAGATGGCAGGAGCCAGAAGGTCCACACCACCGAAACCTGAATGGCTCAAGTGGGCGCAGGGGTGGGAGTGGGAGTGGTGGGGGAACCTGTACCTTAAATAGTGGACATAGCAAAAGGATAAATAGAGACAAAAATTCGATTTAATTTAGAGATTTAATCTTGTAAATTAATTAATTATAATTATTGAATAAAAATAAGTTCGGTCTAACATTAAATTTAAAATTAATCCACTAATTGTAATAAACCATGTTCTTGATTAAACTCTCAAATTATGTACCTACCAATTGTCAATGAAAATAGCTTCAAAACAAAGATAGAAAATAGGATAATGCAAAAGATAAGGAAGACAATAGGGTCGGGGGGGGGGGATGCATTATGCATATACCCACATACATATATTCATGAACTGTCAATATTTATGTTGGGAATAAATTCAATGAATATTATGTAACCATGATCATCATCTAAAAACCAATATTAAACTGCCTTAATTACATGCGACGCCGTGTGATCTGACGACCACCACCTGAGACCTCAGATCTCCGGCGACCTCCCTCGACCGGTAATGTCATGAGACTGACAAGAAGATCGGCAAAAGCTCCGACTATGAACTTGTGGGTGCTCTTAGGATTGAGAGCGAGATAGGACATGAGAAGTTCATGCAAGTAGTCCCAATTGGCTCTAACATCGATCAGGTTACGTGCCTCCACCATCTCCTGCATTGATCGCCGGAAATCCATGTAAGGGTCCGGAGAGTAAGTGGGGATGGCAATGCTACCTCCGACGAGGGTCTCAGATTCCGATGGGTTATCCGGCAATAACGATGACGTGGATGCTGCTGATGAAATTGATGACGATGACTCGATAATGGAGTTAGAGCGGCCTGGTGAGGAGAAGAAGAAGCGCTTGGAGGCGAAGACGGTGGCGAAGTCAGGGGTGGTAGTTTCAGTGTCTGTCCTGTCGGATTCCACCGCCGTGGAGAGGTTATCATCGGAGGAGCTGCGGCTGAGCAACTTGGAAGTGGTGGCGCAGTCCAAAGTGAGGTCGTAGAGAGAGTTGAAGTTTTTAATTAAGAAAGATGTGGTGGAGTTGGGTAATGAACGGCTATCATCTTCTTGGAGAGATGGTTGGGGTGATGATGTACGCTTGAACTTTGTGAAGCAAAGATTGAGGTTTCTTCCTAGTGTGCTTGGCATTGTTCTATCTCCTTAACTAAAACAAAAGAGAGAGAGAGAGAGAGAGAGAGAGAGAGAGGTGTATTGTAGTTTGTTTATGGCAGACAAGAGTTGGGAAGACAACCTAGCTATATTTATGTCTCCTGTATAATGGAGTTGGGATGGCCAAGCCCCAAGGTGAAGACTAAAAGGAATGAGTCATTCTTACCGAGTAATAATTCCAATCCAATTTTTTTGGTCAATGTTTGAGGATGAGTCTTTATAGTTATACTAATTTGGTAGAATTAAACTTACTCTTCTGAAGTAGATCTTAACTTCAACTATACATAAGTGCGATGAAATCCCTTGCAAATAACTTTATAGTGTTAAAGGACAATACTCCCTAACGAATAAGTGGAACAACTTATCTAAATATCTATTTTAAACGCTAAAAAAATAAAAGTGTGACGATTGAAGATGGTGTTTGATGAGAGAGAGAGAGGAGGGTCGAGTCTAGTAGGATTTTGCTGATCGATAAATTCAATAACATATGAATTTAATTTAATTGATTTGAATCATAATTGAATTAATTTATCAAATTTACATAATGAATGAGTCGATTAAGAGGGAATGAGTATATTAATGTAGTACGAATTTAATTCTATACATTAATATACATGAAGCAAACTCAAAGGGCATGTTTAGATAAATTTTTTAGAAGAGTTTGGATTGATTTTTCTAAATAATTTCAAATTCAATTTTTTTTTTACAAAGAAATGATTCAACATTAAATTCGATTCATACCTAACATATATATAAGTAGGACTCACGGATATATTATAATTATTAACAACTATATATCTTATAAAGACCTATTTTTTTCTTGAGCAATTCAATTCATATTCATGTTAAAAGATACAATTGTCTTTTACATCTTTAATCCATCTTCATAAATCCACCTCCTCTTAAGTTTGACGAAATTGAATTTAATATGTGGATCAGCTACAGACCAGATTTAAGAACTCAAAATTAAATTTTTAATTCAAACATAAAATTTAAAATTCCTTTAAATATTTTCTCTAAATTCATTTTGTCAAGTCTTTGAACCGCCAACCGAACATGCCTAAAAAAAGGGATGAACTCGAATATATATTACTAAATGACGAATAATTAATTAAATTATAAAATTTCGTTTTTTGTGTGCTGTTTTTGTGGTATTCAGTTTGTACTTTGGCTTCAACGGCGACTAGACAGCCGTAAAATATTGCAAAAAGTGGACCATATTTATTTAACTTGTCATTCTCTCCCCACGCTCTCTCAAAGATGAGGGTAAGCCACGTGCCATCCGCTGCAAAAAACCACTCAAAACTTTCGGGACTGATAATTCTTGACAAAGACATGTAAATATTAATGAAACATGAAATTAAAACAGAATTAATGATTTTTAATACATTTATGTGATGAATTAGAAAATGTATCAAATAAATGTGATAAAATTTAGATTAAATACGACATTAACATGAGGTATATACGATATTGATAATGGTAGGATTTTGAAGTGAGTTGTCTATCCTAAACTCAAATCATTTAATGAGCTCAACGGGTGCATAACGGTCCAAGAGATCCTTTTATAGACCATTTGCTCGCAAAGAATGGGCCATAATCCAAATGAGAGAGTCCAACAGAAAGTCCAGTTAGGCACAATTCTGCTCTGTCATAATAAACAGTCTAGGATTAAGGAGTTCGGTATTTACTAGATCCTGAATGTCTTATATCGCGCCACATGTCCAAGGGATCAGGGGACAACTTTTAGAGTCTTTAATAAACGTGTACTCTCTGATAAAAAAAATATTTGTGTACATTTCATTAAAGAACCGTGAATATGACTACTGTCAGGGTAACAACCATCATTTCAAAACCAAAAGAAGGGAACTACAGAATCAACCGAAGTAAGAGGAAGATTGTAGAAAATCCTAAATAAACTCTTGTATAAATAGAACACCATGACATAATGTAAAACCTACCAGAAAAATCTCTACTCACAAGGCAGTGTTCAGAAAAGTCCTAAGCTAAGAAACTCACTGTAATCTTCTTCTTCCAGTAATATAAACCCTACCGAGCAAGAGCTTTTATTACAGTGGACGTAACCCTAATTTTTCACCCACTTATATATTGTCATTGATCGTATATATTTCCTCTATTAGCTTAGAGTATTCATATTACCTTCCCCTATTTTGCAAAACAATGACCTGGACTTGGACAGAGTGTTTTCAAGCACTATCAAATATAAATTTAACATGATGAGAATTAAATTATAAAAATAATAAATGGTCGGGTGTAAATCGAGTGTCTTTTTGATGCGATAAGGCACAAACACAAGATGATTTAAGGTTGAGCATGCTAGCTTTGTCTTTCCCCACATGGATGTAGCGGAATTTGAAGATCTATATACGTGTAGTTCCGTGATAATAAAGATGAGTTATAAATTTAGTTGTTTAGGTTTCAAATTTTGATAAATGTTTTAGGGTCAAATTATAAGGGATTAGTTAAAGTACATATAAATTGGTCCGAACATTTTTCATCGTTAAACAAAAAAAAAGTTATTATTTAATGATTTTAAAATTATTTTAGACAGAGAGAGGCAAATGGTCACACAAGAAGAATGAGTTAGCGTGAGATTGAAAGAGAGGGAAAGGATGAAGATAAGAAGCTAAGGTAAAAAAGATGGTCCAACCAACCTTACAACTGCAGTGGAATGCAACCATACATCACGTGGTGGGTAGCCCAATGGCTGGTCCACCTATCATCTATAACCATATCGCTTTCTGACTTGTGTAAAATTATTGTGCCACTGACTGACGATATTGAACTTGCTTGGATCAGGGTTAGAGAAGGAGAACGTTTTAATCATTTGGACAAACCCATTTTATATTTTATCTTTCTCTATGGGCAAGAATAAGTGTAGACAAAGATGGGTGTGGAGGAAGCCAACTCCTCTTAAGCTGAAATTTCTTGAATTTATATATTGGGTCTGTTTGAAGTTAGTTTTTTTTTAAATGAAAAATTACGATTTGAAAAATTGTCAAAAAATCAGAGTTAAAAAAGGATCTTCAAAATTATTTGGGGTGTTCTTTAAAAAATTGAAAAAGTATGGTTGAAGTGATTTTCTAGTTTTTTTTTGTCAAAATAAAATAATAGGTACATGTATATATAGATAATGCATAATAGTTCTCCAAATATGAATTTCAAATTTTTTTATGTCACTAATAATATTATATGAATATAATATACTAAAAATTTATATGAGACCTGCGATAAAATTTAAAAATGTCAGAAGAAAAAAACCCATAAAATCAGTTTCTTGAATCAGTCTTTTTTGATCTAAAAAGCTGGTCCAAAAGCTCATGTTAAAACGGACCTTACTTATTTTACTCCAAATCCTATATAATTCACCTATTTAAATTAGTTCTAAACAGATTCATTATTTGCTAAGTCGTTCTTCAAATCATTCGGAGTTTGTTTTCCCAATCTTTTTTCTTTTTATTTCACAATCACCCTTAACAATTTGTTCAAAAAGATTTGTCCCCCTAAACCTAATACCTAGATCCTTCAATGCCTTGGGGAGGGAGGAAGCAAAAAAATGATAGGTTATTCACAGGACATAAGGTTCCAAATCATTTGTTACTTAACTACATTTTATTTTAGAGCAGTTCAAACCAACACCAGTACCTTTCCGAGGGAGAGAATGAAAGTTATCATCCGAGTCAAATTGATGCCTTGCCATGCCAAACCGTCGAGGAACTGACAATAAAGGACTACTTCTCAGTTGTATTTTTTTTATTATTATGAAACCTTTTAAAAACATTGTGATCCTAATTAGTAATCTAATTCATCGAAATTGATCGAAGTTGGCAGTCAACAATATATAATGTTTATCGATTGACATTGTTGCTTTGGGTATTGTTAGGTATTACTTGTGTGGGAATCTTACATCGGATAAAAAAGAACGTAGAAATGAGCTAATATATATATAATGGATGAACTCATTACCTATAAGCGTAAATTTGTAGGTGATTATTATTTTCAGACATGTATATTAAATCTTAGATCTCTGACCCCTCCTATCCCCCAACAAGTGATATCAAAGTCGATGGTCAAAGATTCTATGTGAAATCTCGAAGAAATGTTACTGTAGTGGCCTAAGAACAATGTTGGGCTCTTGTTATTGAAGTTGTGAAAACATAAGTCGGGAAAAAAGCAGGGTGCGAGTTTGATTGTAATGACTCTTAGTAGAATGGTAATGTGTTGACTTATAGAGAACGGCAAAAAAACACTTGTTTCTTGGAAGAACGGATTCAAGGAAATTTGGTATGGTCGTTTCTTTTGATCAAAAAAAAAAAAATGAAATATGCAAAGAGATTTGGTATAAATGTATTTGCTACTACATATGGTAAAGATGTATATATGAAGGTTGCTATGGTATGAAAAACAGTTACCTAAAGTTTGAAGCTAGAGAAGGACATAGTACTGTTTTGACACTGCAAGAAAACAGAAAGTAGTTTTTGAAAGAAAAATGTCATCGCATAGATGACCACCACCAATTATTTTTTTTGCTTGATTGTCCTTCAATTCACCACCTGGCTTCATGGCAAACCCGTTTTTTATGGGTAGCAATGTCGTATTGAAAAAATTATTTTTTGATATCATACGTCAATGTCACTAACCATTAGAGTGGACCCTTTAAATGCGCTCGCCACGAGTGTCTACTAGTGTATAGGCCTTAATAGACACATGTTAATAACCCTAATTCTAGTCCAAGTAAATTTAATACGTCAATTCCTGGTAAATTGCATAACTTACTAAATCATAGTAAAACTCTTGTATTACTTTGAAAATCCCCAAAATACTCCTTCACTGTCGCAAGGTATTCTTGCCGCGATGCATTCCCTAACGCAAGGTATTCCCAGCACCCCAACCTATTATTTAACNGAATTGATTTTCTAGTTTTTTTTGTCAAAATAAAATAATAGGTACATGTATATATAGATAATGCATAATAGTTCTCCAAATATGAATTTCAAATTTTTTTATGTCACTAATAATATTATATGAATATAATATACTAAAAATTTATATGAGACCTGCGACAAAATTTAAAAATGTCAGAAGAAAAAAACCCATAAAATCAGTTTCTTGAATCAGTCTTTTTTGATCTAAAAAGCTGGTCCAAAAGCTCATGTTAAAACGGACCTTACTTATTTTACTCCAAATCCTATATAATTCACCTATTTAAATTAGTTCTAAACAGATTCATTATTTGCTAAGTCGTTCTTCAAATCATTCGGAGTTTGTTTTCCCAATCTTTTTTCTTTTTATTTCACAATCACCCTTAACAATTTGTTCAAAAAGATTTGTCCCCCTAAACCTAATACCTAGATCCTTCAATGCCTTGGGGAGGGAGGAAGCAAAAAAATGATAGGTTATTCACAGGACATAAGGTTCCAAATCATTTGTTACTTAACTACATTTTATTTTAGAGCAGTTCAAACCAACACCAGTACCTTTCCGAGGGAGAGAATGAAAGTTATCATCCGAGTCAAATTGATGCCTTGCCATGCCAAACCGTCGAGGAACTGACAATAAAGGACTACTTCTCAGTTGTATTTTTTTTATTATTATGAAACCTTTTAAAAACATTGTGATCCTAATTAGTAATCTAATTCATCGAAATTGATCGAAGTTGGCAGTCAACAATATATAATGTTTATCGATTGACATTGTTGCTTTGGGTATTGTTAGGTATTACTTGTGTGGGAATCTTACATCGGATAAAAAAGAACGTAGAAATGAGCTAATATATATATAATGGATGAACTCATTACCTATAAGCGTAAATTTGTAGGTGATTATTATTTTCAGACATGTATATTAAATCTTAGATCTCTGACCCCTCCTATCCCCCAACAAGTGATATCAAAGTCGATGGTCAAAGATTCTATGTGAAATCTCGAAGAAATGTTACTGTAGTGGCCTAAGAACAATGTTGGGCTCTTGTTATTGAAGTTGTGAAAACATAAGTCGGGAAAAAAGCAGGGTGCGAGTTTGATTGTAATGACTCTTAGTAGAATGGTAATGTGTTGACTTATAGAGAACGGCAAAAAAACACTTGTTTCTTGGAAGAACGGATTCAAGGAAATTTGGTATGGTCGTTTCTTTTGATCAAAACAAAAAAAATGAAATATGCAAAGAGATTTGGTATAAATGTATTTGCTACTACATATGGTAAAGATGTATATATGAAGGTTGCTATGGTATGAAAAACAGTTACCTAAAGTTTGAAGCTAGAGAAGGACATAGTACTGTTTTGACACTGCAAGAAAACAGAAAGTAGTTTTTGAAAGAAAAATGTCATCTGCATAGATGACCACCACCAATTATTTTTTTTGCTTGATTGTCCTTCAATTCACCACCTGGCTTCATGGCAAACCCGTTTTTTATGGGTAGCAATGTCGTATTGAAAAAATTATTTTTTGATATCATACGTCAATGTCACTAACCATTAGAGTGGACCCTTTAAATGCGCTCGCCACGAGTGTCTACTAGTGTATAGGCCTTAATAGACACATGTTAATAACCCTAATTCTAGTCCAAGTAAATTTAATACGTCAATTCCTGGTAAATTGCATAACTTACTAAATCATAGTAAAACTCTTGTATTACTTTGAAAATCCCCAAAATACTCCTTCACTGTCGTAAGGTATTCTTGTCGCGATGCATTCCCTAACGCAAGGTATTCCCAACACCCCCAACCTATTATTTAATCCCGCAACCCAACAGTAGTACTGGTATACTATTCCATTAACTTTTGGTAGAGATCACAATCCTATCCAAAAGTAAAATCAAATGGACATTAACCATATCAAAATTAGCAAGGTGATGAATATGAATCGCTCACTATTTCTAACAAATACGGCGGGTGACCCACTATTTAATAACAATAGCATTTCATAAATAAATAAAAAAGGATAATCCTAGAAATAATAAACGACGCATCATTAATTGAAGTACAATGGTCAACTAAATTATTGATATTAGCTTAATTATATATATAATCATGGTATTCTAGTCTCAGACTTGATCTGAATGACTGAATCAGAGCTGATTCAAAACCTTAGGTGGTGTCCAGAGGGAATTTCTGTATAACTAAGAGGCTTGATGTGTTAATTATATATATATATATATATAAAGGTTTCCTACCACTTTCCATGCACTAACGTGGGAGTGGGGAGGCTCGGAGCAGTGTGGACAACCAAATCTTAGATCATAGCTGTACTGATTGTTTTGCCGGTAGCCACTGTCATTAGCCAGCCCAAGTTCTGTGTACCGTATGAGGACACCGAGTCACTGCCCCCCTCTCCCTCTGCCACCCCACCAAAACCCCACAACAGAAGGGCTCCATTGGTGGCACGTTTTAATAACTCAGATTATCGAGGTGATAGTCTAGTTGGTTTTTGGTAGGAGGGTAAAAATCCCGCCCTTCTTTGATGGTCATGAGTTTGAACTTGTTTGTGATAGTAACTCTTGTGAACCAGATATTGTTGGAGGAAATGAATGTCTAATTTGTCTTCAATGGTGTTGTGGTGACGAAATCGACTATTCTAGGTCAACAGATATGGTTCAAATCAAACATTTTATTGCGTGTAAAGTCCTAAGGAGGTTGCTACGTTTGATCGCACCTTTTTGAACCATAAAAAAGATATCATTAAAAGTTTTTTTTTTTTTTAACTTTTTTAAACAATTTTGTAAAATAGCAATCATACATGCTTGTACTTTTTTCACGAAATTACTTGTTTGCTTAAAAATTGCCTAAAAATTCACAGTAATTTTTATATTATCTCGATTTCATTTTTATTTTCTTTTCCTGCTTTTATTTTTCAGGCGACAATGAGTTTCTCCGTTTTTCTTCATCGGACTAACAAGCCCAGGGTGGTTGTAATGATCGCCCAGTTAATGTTACTGGGCTGCCCACTGTAGATGGTCCGATTTTTTGGGCCTAACAAACCCAGGGTGCTTGAGATGATCGCACGACATGTTACTGGGCCGGCCACTGTAGATGGGTCAACTATTTTGGGCCAATATAGTAGTACTACTACACTGAGTGATGCCATTTCCCCCTGACCAATCCAAATCCAAATCCAAATTGAAAGGAATCGCAACTGACTAGTGACTATTTGCACTTGCAAGACCAAAGAAGAAAAAGGAAAATTAGGATTAAATTGGACCCAAAAACAAGTGGGATTAATACCACGTTAAGGACCACCAATGTTTTAGCTTGTCCCTCAAAATCACCTTGCAAGGAAAGGGTGCCAACATCTAATCTTAGTTTAACTGATGTGAGATTGTTATATAATTTTATTTATTTATTTGAATGTTAATTTTTTTTTTTGTAGGGGGAGAGGGCTTGAACCCTTGACCTTAAAAAGACAAAACCTTCACAAAGTAAAGAGTACCATTGAACCAAAGACTTATTGGTTATTTGAATGTTATCTAAGCTAATTACTAACGGGTTATATACTGAATAAGTCTTTTTAGTGGTGTAGTTATCTGTGTAGTGGGCTTAGTAGTTATACATCCTGTGCTGTTATCTCTTGTATTTAAAAGACTATACGATTAATGAACGAATGAAAGTTTTCATTCTCTCGAAACGGTTTCTTTTTTCCCTATTCTATTTTTCTTTTATTTTCTAAATTCCTCTAAATTGTGCACGTAATACATCATTTCTAATCGATCTCATTTAATTATAACTTAATTCAATTAAATCGTAAACTTACCCCACCATATCTAAAAATATCATAGTGCTGTCCAAACCAAAGACTAAAAAAAACAGGAATATATGCTTTATACCAGCTGACAATGAAAGATGAGGGAACTATTTAACCATAATTGGCCTCGAAGAAAATTTTTTGTCACTGCAAAAGCAAAATAGAGAGAATAAAATTGTTCCAGCAGATAAAAGTGGAACACTTTCCGTCCCATTTCCAATGGCCCCTTTCTTTCTTTCTTTCAAACTCTTGTCACATCGCACGATAAAGGATAAATAGAGAACATATTTGGTGCTTATAGAGCACTAGTTGGCAGCCACTGTAGTGTCACGTTTTGTGTACATAAATATAAAACTATCACAATACAAGGAACTATCTGAAAAGCATCAGATTTAAGGTCTCACTACTTTCATCACATCTAGGATTGAAAGATAAGAAAAGAATAAACAAGACAAAAGTTGTTCAACCCAACATTTAATCAATCAAAACCTTTCCAGAAAAAGAAGATACTTGAGGTTAGCGTTTGGCATACTGTCCTTTCTGTTAGACATTAATGTCCTAAGTTTGAATTTAATTGTTTTTCTCAATACTCAAAGAACAATAAAACAGAGGAAGACAAGACCCAAATATATAATTATCATACCCCAAAGTTTAATAAGACTAAAAGAGCTGGTTTCTTTTAAATATATTTTTTTACTTTTGAGTAAAAGAGGAAATAAAAAACAAAAAAAAGTAACATNGGCATGAATGACGTACTTTTAATCGAAGAGTAAGACGAGAATTAATTGAAATACACATAAATTGACCCCAATATCTTTATCTACCGTTGAACCAAAAAAGAAATAAAAGCACCCAAACTTCTTTGTGGCAAACACATCTATGGACCGTATTAGGTCAGGCAACTTTCACGAATACGAGCATAAACTTCAATCCGATAATTCACGAAGTCTGACTCAAATCTTTACTACTCATAAAAAGCAACACAATCATAGAGATCTTTTCAACTGTAGAACACAACCCTGTTACACCAAACATTAGAGCATCTTCTGTTTTTTTTTTAAAAAAAAAACAAATATGGATGAGATTGGCCAGTTTACTTCAATCCCCACAAACATTTTGGGGCAATAACTTGTGACCATTTCCGAGGGCACACCTAATTAACTATATAATCAAGTGCAGATAATTGGAAATAAACAGGAAACAACATGATTTTCGATGAAAAAGCACCAAAAAGGCGCGAACACTCTTTTTCTTCTACATTTTTTTTTTCCCAATAATGTATCGCCCGTTGTCCCCTAACCCTACATGTTTGAAAACCTTGCACCAGTTCTTTTAAAAATCTGAAAAACATGTCTTTGCAACTGAACAAGGCCAAGAAATAAAGATGATGATATCTCCAGAGGAAACTCTGTTATGTAAAGAGAGCAGGCAGTGCACATTGCAACAAAATTATGACCAACATTATGAATAAAGATGTCAAGGGAGGGCTAGCAGCCACAAAAATAAAGAAACTAAACAGCACAACACAATCACAGGAGCTGATAGAAATTAACATGTTCAATTATTACAGGACAGCTCTGTGGACTATGATAGCTATTGGAGATGTTATGTACTGCAGCTATAAATGAAGCATGTGAACTGCCAAGGTTAAAGAAACCTTTCAATCGTTAGACCAGGGAAAATTTAACACCAAACATTTTTGACTAAGTTTCAAAAACATTCTTGAGAAGAATGCCTATGCTGTGTGAACCCATATGAGGGTAAAGGGTGAGGGGGGGCTGGAGAATTGGACAAAAGAGAAAATTCTACGCGATGAACAGAAAGGGCATACTAAGGTTCAGAATTAATATGAAAGTTCTTTTGCTATTCAATTAGAATTCAATACGAATGCTATTTCTTTGAATTGGGCATTCAAGAAAAGCATATGTGGGAAGAATAATGGAAGTAATGGGCACAAAATAGCTCTTTCATGTTTAGAGATGGCTGTGAGGAATAAGGGAGAATTCAAACCTAGGTCGTCCACACGGTCACACATTTGCCCAGTTATCGAACCACTGGTCTGATAGAACCTTATTCTATCCATCAAGTGTGAAACTAGAATGATTTTTTTTTAATGGGTGTTGAGTGGCTACCCATGATTTGAACTGGGTTAGAGTTTGTTCATAAAAGAACAAGGGTGACTAAACGGTCAAGCCCAACCACCAAACCACCCTTAGGGTTCATGTGAAACTAGAATGTGTGTGTCATAATCAGCAAAAATCATCGCAAGGATTGAGGGAATTCTTCACACACAACATCCAAAGTATATATATAGCAAGTCATATAATAAGAAACCTATTAACCGAACTCATAAAATTTCCTTTTTTATTCATCCTATATTACATCTTTTATGCCCTTAGATTCAGGAATTCTTACATGAACATTTCAAGCAAAACAAACACCCAACTGAATGCCACAGATCAACCAAAAAAAGTCAAAAGTTTCATTGAACCATCAAAGCATTCAAAAAAAGTTTCAGGAGGATGATTATAAAGCCCCCAACGACAGTTGAACTTCAAGAACACAAATTGAAGGTCAACAAGAGAAATGCGTTACTTTTATTGTACAAGAACCAGCCGTCCCGCTCCGATACCCCCATTCTCACGATCACCACCATCCTCACCATCCAAATCCCCAACTTTGGGCACCATCACGATGAGCTCTCCGTCACTGTATGCGGCACTAGCCAGCTCCGGCAGAGTCGACGCCGGAAGCCGAAACCGCCACAAATCCAGCTCCAATTCATCCACCGACAAGTCAAGAACATCGTCTCCTCTTATCACAATCTTCGTGACCCCAGGATAAACCTCAATTGTGTGTGCCCTGACGTCATCTCCAACATCGTCCGTGGTGACGCTGAATCTGAGAGAATCGGGTGTTTCTTCGATCAAAACGTCGGCGTCTGAGTGGAAAGGGAGTTCGAGGACTCTGGCGAAGATGTGTGGGAGTCTCCGGAGCTTCTTTTGCCTGCAAACGAGCGAATTCGCTTGCGAAAGTGCCGAAACCATGTCGTATCGCAACGTTATGTTTCGCTTCCTCGGCGCTGGGTGAACCTTCATGGTATCAAAGCACTGTAACCTCGGAAAAACCGAAACTACGATGAAATTCGACTGAACAAGAAAAGAATGGTTCGATAGATTCAGAACTGGGTAAGAAACCCAAATCTCGGTTTTGGGTAAGGGATGTTCGTTCGTGAATTCTTGAAATTGAGAGAGAATCAAAGGTATGAATTTGAAGCGTGTGAAAGTTTCACAGAGGACAAGGCGTTAGTGAAGGAGGTAATAGAGTGGAGGAGAAAGAATCACTGCTGTAGAAATAGAAGAGAGGGATACGTTGCTGCCCTAGAGTTTCCGTGAAATTACGGATTTTTTTTAGTTTGTTTATGTACTTGTCTGGTAATTACCTACCTACTAAAGTTTTTAATTATGCTTTTTAGATTTATTTGAATTTAATTTATTATTCTAATTCATCATAATTATCAAATTTATTTTATTTTATTTTTCTCAAAATTTAATGCTAATTGCTATAATATCCCCTCCAATATATTTTTAAAATCTTTATTACAATCACCTAATATGCATTCAACACATAAATATATTGGAGCCACCCATATCATTGTATTAAAACATACATAAATGCATACAATTCTTAGAGGTAGTTCAGTAATTGAGTCTGTCTTCTAATAATTTAAAAATTTTAAATTTAAAATTCTATATACCCCTTAAAGACTAATCATCTTTGNTATTGGAGCCACCCATATCATTGTATTAAAACATACATAAATGCATACAATTCTTAGGGGTAGTTCAGTAATTGAGTCTGTCCTCTAATAATTTAAAAATTTTAAATTTAATGTTCTATATACCCCTTAAAGACTAATTATCTTTANAATGCATACAATTCTTAGAGGTAGTTCAGTAATTGAGTCTGTCTTCTAATAATTTAAAAATTTTAAATTTAAAATTCTATATACCCCTTAAAGACTAATCATCTTTGTTTCTCCGAAAATATATTCTAAATTCATTTAAACTTCGATGATCAGTGTCCGAATTTAATAAAATAATAGCACAAACCTAAACAACACGTAAAAAAAAAAAAACAGATAGATGCATTGGCACTATTTTCAGATAGGACAAAGAAGGAAGTTTCCTAGATCTTTCGAGGTTTTTTTTTTAATTGGTGATGTAATCGGAACCTAAAATATCCAGAGGACAAGCACGCGCTTTCTGTTGGAACATGGAATAACGGTTTCTCTCGGATATGGAATAATAATATACTAACCAAAAACAAGCGAGTAATAATAAATAATTTAAATAAAATTTTAAAAATTATAATTCAAATATATATCATTCTTTGCATAAATCAGAATTATAAATTTTNCAGAGGACAAGCACGCGCTTTCTGTTGGAACATGGAATAACGGTTTCTCTCGGATATGGAATAATAATATACTAACCAAAAACAAGCGAGTAATAATACATAATTTAAATAAAATTTTAAAAATTATAATTCAAATATATATCATTCTTTGCATAAATCAGAATTATAAATTTTTTTTTATTAAAATTCACTCATCCAATTTTCATTTAAGAGATGATATACATTTCATTATAATTTTAAGGTTTTATTTAATTTGTATAGGATTTTTTAAAATAAAAAGACCAAATAATAGAGAATAAATGAAGTGTCCTTATCATAATAGAAATTTTTTTAATTCTAAATATTTAAAAATAAAACCAACAGCATCATTATTATAATGCCACTATTTTTTGTCCTTATTTTTTGGTCAATTTAATAGTACTCTTTTTCTTTAGAATAAGGTACAAGTTGCGAAAAATCTGACTTGTATTTGGAATAATTTGACACAAAACTATGAAGGAAAAGATGACCATATTATTTTTCCATTCCAAGATTAAAAACCTAGTGATTCGTTTAATATTTTTTTTTCTCTTAGNAAACTATGAAGGAAAAGATGACCATATTATTTTTCCATTCCAAGATTAAAAACCTAGGGATTCGTTTAATATTTTTTTTCTCTTAATTTGTTTGTTGAATAGTAGATAATAGATTTAGAACCTCTTTGTATATAATGAGTATTATTTGAATTAATTGAAAGAAATTGAGATAATAAATACTACTAAGCGTCTCGTTTATGTCTTGCATCAACTTTTTCTTTCTTATCCTTACCGTCTTCCTCTTTTTCTATCACTTAATATGAATAATTAAAGAATTATTGAAGTTTAAAAGGGATTAAAATTTATTTTTCTTAAAAAAGTTTGAATGATGGATTCTCAATTATTAAGATAATCAAAATGTAGTTATATTGGTCAAGCATCGATTGTTGATTGAAGAATACTTAATTTTTTTTAATTAATTAAATAAAAATTCTAAAAATTAAGAAAAGTGGGAGATAATAGTTTTCAAGCCCTCTTTTCTATAATATATATATATACTGCCGTTATCGCCACTACCATCACCACCACCTCCACTGTCGTAGCTGCCACCCCACAACCACCGCCGCCACTGCTGCCTCCATCACCGTCACCACCACTGTTGCCGCCAACCCCACCACCACTATCATCGTTGTCGCCACCGTTGCCACCACCCACCGCCATTGAAATCGCCGCCGCCGCTGCCACCATCACTACCAACATCACTGTTTCCTAGCACCACCATTGCCGTCCACCATCTCTTACCCCTACTACAACCGATGCTTAAATTCATTTATCTTTTCTTTATGTTTGTGATTTGATTTTAAATATGAATACAAATATGTTTATTGTTTACCATTTTTTATTACTCTGTGCCTTCTGACACATACAATTATTAGTATATATATATTTTAGAAAATCCAAATGCGGAAACTATAAATCCCTTATAGCCTTTTATATAAAGATGTATGATAATGAACGCAATTTGAAGACGATAAATAGCATTTAGAATGCGCAATAATTACATTAAGACATTTTAAGTTCGAATTTTAGCAATTTTTTAGATCAAGTCATAAGAAATTTATCTTTATGAATACTCTAATTGTGACGTGAATGATCTGTCTTTAACTAAATTAAGGAGAAGAGCTGATCTAAAAATTCCTAACTGTTGAACGAAAAAAGACACAAAACTTAAAAGCTATAAACTATAAAAGTAAAAAGTTATTGAAATAAATAGGCCCATCTAGTGTACCAACAACTAAATTGTTATAAACTATCATCAAGGTTGGATTGATGACCTAGATGGCTAGGCTTTTTTACAAATAAAATCTGGGTAATCAAAACCATTAAAAAAGTAATTTTTAGAAATAAAATGCACTTCATCTTAGTTCCCATTGTGTTTAGTAAACACAATTTAGTCATCTTCGTTCATAGTTTAATCGCCAAGCATGCCCCTCTGCGTGGCTTTGTACTTGAGAGGGACAGTCACCCAATATCTTTTTTGGCTGCAGGCTTAAAAGTAATCTAATTTTAGAATATATGTGCACTAGTTCACTCCAATGGCACTGGCACATAACTTTCTTTATTGCACTGAAATTTCAAATATACTGAGTCAAATATAATAAGAATAGTAAGAATTCTAATGCACAGTGAATAGGGTTATTAGAGACATGATAAGAAAGATAGAAATTTAAGCATGGGCTTAAAAATATTTCATATCCATTATGCATATGCTGGTTTAGAAGTCGTTTTCAATGACATGAAGTTGAGGAAAAAAATAATTGAAAATGAAGCGCCAGATGGTTCTGGGTTTTGTTGGCATAATTTCTTAGTAAGAATTTGGTGTCTTGTAATTTTTATTATATATAGGTAGGTAATAAAATATTTAGACTCCATTGATGATATTTGGAGATTCTTAAAGTGGAAATATTAATGTTTTAAATAATCAAAAAAAAATTCAATTTATGGGTGATGAAGGACAAAATTTAAGGCTTCTGCTGTTAATTTGTTAATAATAGAGGTATTAGTGAAAGTAATGTCTTTATATTTAATAAAATAATTTCGTTTTAACCATTATTATCAAAACTGTATCAGACCGATTAGTTGAATCAGTGAATGAATTGGACCCTTAATCAATCTAGTTTAGTAATTAGACTGTTTATGTACTTAAAATGGCAAAAAATAACTAAATCGGCCGATTTTCCATAAAATTGGAGAACCGGACTGTTCGTTTAAATGGACGGTTCGAATTTTAAGTGATAAAAAAAAAAAAAAATCAATTTCAATCTTCTGTTTTCTCTTCTCCGACGCAGACGGCGGCGTAGACGCCTTCCTCCAAAGCTCAACAGCAGGGGGAGGCAGGGGGCTTGACTTATCTTATGCATAGCCCAATGTTAGCCCAAAACCCAGGTTCGCCATATTATTTCTGCTTTCTAATCACCCCCAATGGGCCCAATCATTTTCTATCTTTTTGGGCCAAAGGTGGGCCATCTCCATGGTCTAAATCAGACCAGCCTAATAATGGCCAACATCATTGCTGGGCATTAGCAGGCCATTTGCCAAGCCCGAAGACCATGATTAGAATGGGCCACTGGCACGAACTTTGTGGGACCGTTGTATCCCAGCGTAGGGGACAGATTGGAGAGAGTGGCTTTGCATTCATCTACCTTGGGCGCCAAATCAGCTCCTGTCACACGGTCCATATTATTGCTGAGAAGGAAAATTTTGTCTGCACTTAATTTGTTGCGTTAATATATAATAATTAATTATTATCTGTGCCGAAAGACACAAAGTAATAAAAAATAGTAAATAATAAATATATTTATATTTATATTATATAATAATCATTGAATTCAATAGTGGATTCCAATTAACAATAATTTTTTTTTTTGGCTCAATAATCAGGAGTGTTGGAGCCAAGTTACGCACGCTTTAACTAATCTCTTCTTCGATCTACTAAAAGGCAGACCGCTAATACCTAGATCAAAAGAATTGTCAAAATTTAAACACAAGAGGTTGCCAATCATGATAGATGGATACTATAATTGTTGAATCGATTCTAAATTTTTCTGTCATAATCCTATGGCATCATAATTTAATCAAAATAAGTTTGAACTAACCTTTATTTAGTTTTAACGTTTGGTAAGTTCAAAAAAAGATTGTAAGTTTCGATATCGATCGTACTTATCTATAATCGTATGCATTCAATCAAAAGATAATTTTTTGATTCGGTGCTGTATTTTTAAATATAATAATTTTAATGGAAGTTTTTAAAATTTTTGTGGATAATTTACAATTTTTGTACGTATTTATACAATTTTTGTAATACCGTACTAATCCTAACAATACAAAAGTTGTAAATCGAGTTGCCGCTCACGGGCGGTCCTGTCTTTGGTCTGGGTCTGGCAGCAACACCTGAGATATGTGATTTGATCGATGGTGCAGTTGCTTGCTTGTTAGGTGAGCAAGTTGATAAGACATTATGTATAGCCAAGTATTGGTGACGAATAGATAAGGAAGACAACGACTTTTGATGGGAATATGGTAGCACATGGGACCTATGGATTCCACATTAGTTCAGTGTACAAGTTGGGTGCATGTTTATATCCCACGTATGGGCAGTGGATTGCTGGACAATCACTGCAAAAGAGAGAGATCCTTTGCCAGAGTTGTAAAATTGACAGATTCATCCTTTTTGTTCGATAGTGGAAGATAGAAAGCACACAATTTTAAGGTGCATTTTAAAAGTTTCTTGAAGTCCATCACCTAAAATAATAGTAAATGTTTGTTCAATAGATAATAATCATTGAATCGGTAGTTGATCCTAATAAATATTGAAATTCACAATTAAATTAATGTTAATGGATGATAAAGTCAATAAATGATGTTATTGATTTTTGAAATCCAAATAGCGTTTCTCAAAAAAATAATATGATACAGATTAACTCAGTTATTTCGACAATGAACAATAAACATAAAAATTAGGTGGGTGTCTCATGTTATTTATTCTATAGATTAAGAACAACAATTATTGGTCAAAGCGATTACACGTGGTGTACCCATAGTTTCATCTAGGGGTGTCAATTTTTGACTCGAACACGAACCCGACTCGAATCGAACCCGAAAATAACACGATTTGTTGACACAAGAAATAAATAGATCAAATTAAGGTTCAACACGAATAACATGATTAATGGATACTGTAGATAGAAAATAATTATTTAATGAGCATTTTAGATATAAAATAAGAATTTTATAATTTTTTTAAATAGTATTATATTAGTTGTTGTCAAATTAAATAATTTTTTATTAACACGAATATTGACACAAATTCGACACATACGACACGAAAATAACACGATCGAAAGTGACACGAGACGAAACGAAACGAAACTGATACGACACGACATGATTGACATCTCATAGTTTCATCAACCTGACTAAGATAATGTCATGGTTAAATTACACTAATGGTTGTTAAAGTTTACTATTCATCGCACTTTAGTTCTTAAAATTTTATTTTTATCAATTTCATTCTCAAAATTAAATATTGAATCAATGTGATCCTTAACACTAACTGTCGTTAAAAAAAGAGACTGAAATAATCGTATACGTGTCATGCCCTTAAAGGGATTCACATGATATGCACATGATAATTTTTGTCTTTTTTTTTTAATAGCAATTAGTGTCAAAGATCACATTAACTTAATATTCAAAATTAATTCGAGGATGAAATTAAAATTTTAAGGACCAAAATGTGATAAGTTATAAACCTTAAGAATTATCGGTGCAATTTACCCTAATGTTAATACTGCATGTATTATAGTCATCCTTCCCTTTTTTTTCAAATGCTATAGCATCAAGCAATATCTATAATTTTAAATTCCTTCACCCAATGACCGCCAAGCTGCGACCAAAAGGATCCAAAAATACAATTCCCTAATTATTCTTCTTTTTAACTTTAAATCATCTTAATTAATTTAATACCCACAATACTTTAATCGTTATAAAAACTTTTATGTTGTATGACTATGTACTTTAATGATACCAAAAATAATATATAAAATAAGAAGAAGATAATCTCTGTATCCCGTCTGCAATAAAACTCAATAACGAGATTTGACCNCCATGATTAGAATGGGCCACTGGCACGAACTTTGTGGGACCGTTGTATCCCAGCGTAGGGGACAGATTGGAGAGAGTGGCTTTGCATTCATCTACCTTGGGCGCCAAATCAGCTCCTGTCACACGGTCCATATTATTGCTGAGAAGGAAAATTTTGTCTGCACTTAATTTGTTGCGTTAATATATAATAATTAATTATTATCTGTGCCGAAAGACACAAAGTAATAAAAAATAGTAAATAATAAATATATTTATATTTATATTATATAATAATCATTGAATTCAATAGTGGATTCCAATTAACAATAATTTTTTTTTTTGGCTCAATAATCAGGAGTGTTGGAGCCAAGTTACGCACGCTTTAACTAATCTCTTCTTCGATCTACTAAAAGGCAGACCGCTAATACCTAGATCAAAAGAATTGTCAAAATTTAAACACAAGAGGTTGCCAATCATGATAGATGGATACTATAATTGTTGAATCGATTCTAAATTTTTCTGTCATAATCCTATGGCATCATAATTTAATCAAAATAAGTTTGAACTAACCTTTATTTAGTTTTAACGTTTGGTAAGTTCAAAAAAAGATTGTAAGCTTCGTTATTGATCGTACTTATCTATAATCGTACGCATTCAATCAAAAGATAATTTTTTGATTCGGTACTGTATTTTTAAATATAATAATTTTAATGAAAGTTTTTAAAATTTTTGTGGATAATTTACAATTTTTGTACGTATTTATACAATTTTTGTAATACCGTACTAATCCTAACAATACAAAAGTTGTAAATCGAGTTGCCGCTCACGGGCGGTCCTGTCTTTGGTCTGGGTCTGGCAGCAACACCTGAGATATGTGCTTTGATCGATGGTGCAGTTGCTTGCTTGTTAGGTGAGCAAGTTGATAAGACATTATGTATAGCCAAGTATTGGTGACGAATAGATAAGGAAGACAACGACTTTTGATGGGAATATGGTAGCACATGGGACCTATGGATTCCACATTAGTTCAGTGTACAAGTTGGGTGCATGTTTATATCCCACGTATGGGCAGTGGATTGCTGGACAATCACTGCAAAAGAGAGAGATCCTTTGCCAGAGTTGTAAAATTGACAGATTCATCCTTTTTGTTCGATAGTGGAAGATAGAAAGCACACAATTTTAAGGTGCATTTTAAAAGTTTCTTGAAGTCCATCACCTAAAATAATAGTAAATGTTTGTTCAATAGATAATAATCATTGAATCGGTAGTTGATCCTAATAAATATTGAAATTCACAATTAAATTAATGTTAATGGATGATAAAGTCAATAAATGATGTTATTGATTTTTGAAATCCAAATAGCGTTTCTCAAAAAAATAATATGATACAGATTAACTCAGTTATTTCGACAATGAACAATAAACATAAAAATTAGGTGGGTGTCTCATGTTATTTATTCTATAGATTAAGAACAACAATTATTGGTCAAAGCGATTACACGTGGTGTACCCATAGTTTCATCTAGGGGTGTCAATTTTTGACTCGAACACGAACCCGACTCGAATCGAACCCGAAAATAACACGATTTGTTGACACAAGAAATAAATAGATCAAATTAAGGTTCAACACGAATAACATGATTAATGGATACTGTAGATAGAAAATAATTATTTAATGAGCATTTTAGATATAAAATAAGAATTTTATAATTTTTTTAAATAGTATTATATTAGTTGTTGTCAAATTAAATAATTTTTTATTAACACGAATATTGACACAAATTCGACACATACGACACGAAAATAACACGATCGAAAGTGACACGAGACGAAACGAAACGAAACTGATACGACACGACATGATTGACATCTCATAGTTTCATCAACCTGACTAAGATAATGTCATGGTTAAATTACACTAATGGTTGTTAAAGTTTACTATTCATCGCACTTTAGTTCTTAAAATTTTATTTTTATCAATTTCATTCTCAAAATTAAATATTGAATCAATGTGATCCTTAACACTAACTGTCGTTAAAAAAAGAGACTGAAATAATCGTATACGTGTCATGCCCTTAAAGGGATTCACATGATATGCACATGATAATTTTTGTCTTTTTTTTTTAATAGCAATTAGTGTCAAAGATCACATTAACTTAATATTCAAACTTAATTCGAGGATGAAATTAAAATTTTAAGGACCAAAATGTGATAAGTTATAAACCTTAAGAATTATCGGTGCAATTTACCCTAATGTTAATACTGCATGTATTATAGTCATCCTTCCCTTTTTTTTCAAATGCTATAGCATCAAGCAATATCTATAATTTTAAATTCCTTCACCCAATGACCGCCAAGCTGCGACCAAAAGGATCCAAAAATACAATTCCCTAATTATTCTTCTTTTTAACTTTAAATCATCTTAATTAATTTAATACCCACAATACTTTAATCGTTATAAAAACTTTTATGTTGTATGACTATGTACTTTAATGATACCAAAAATAATATATAAAATAAGAAGAAGATAATCTCTGTATCCCGTCTGCAATAAAACTCAATAACGAGATTTGACCCTGATCTCCAATTGTATAACTAAGCAGGGATAGAACTAGAACACTAATTGACAACAAAAAAATTTCATTCATTTTACCATGCATCTGTAACTTTGTACTTCAATAAGTGTCTCATTTATCAACTAGTCAATTCATTACACGGAGAATATTGTATAGAGTCATTATTAGTATAAATGACTAAAAATAGGGGTATAAATTAT
The DNA here is from genome assembly GCA_963454935.2 of Ilex paraguariensis. Classification (NCBI taxonomy): domain Eukaryota; kingdom Viridiplantae; phylum Streptophyta; class Magnoliopsida; order Aquifoliales; family Aquifoliaceae; genus Ilex; species Ilex paraguariensis. The sequence goes on along the minus strand of CAUOFW020001636.1, from coordinate 512,694 downwards.
CTAAGGGGCCAATGCTTTACAAAAGTGATGCTCAGTATTGTAGATATTTGTGTATAAGGGGGTTCTTGAGCATAGAGGAGGGGGCCATGACCCCTAGGCCTCATGTTAATTTCGTCTCTAAACACAGGTAACATTGTTCAAGTTGTTTAAGTAAGATCTAAAACAAGAATGATTAAATTGTTCTTATTATCCCATGAGAAAATTTAGCATAGATCGAATTCCTTTATTCATAAGCGGACCAAAAGAATTTCATCGAAAACAATGGACTATCGATTCTAATTCCCTTTCAAAAATTGGGAATTCAAACTTTTTGGAGGCATATAGTCCAAGTGTTAGCAAAGGACTTAAAAGATAAAGCTTCTCTTTCTTTTTCTCTTACCATAATTATTTCCCAAACCAATGATGGAAGAAGCATCAAAGCAAATTGAGCACTAACTTCAATGGAAGACGAAGGACTTAAATAAATTAATCAACTCCAATTGACTGGTCATCTTTACTTATACTACAAACCAATATGACTAGTCAAAGGGTAGTTGTGGACAACTATAATCAGCACACATAGCAGTGTTACGGATCGGATCGATCGATCGCATCGGTTCAACCGTGAACCAGGCTTTAACCGATCCGATTTTTTAATTGAACCGCTTAAAAAAGCGAATTGGCTAAAAATCAAAAAATCGTGAACCGTCAATTTTATAAAAATTGGACAATTTAATGCCTATTTAAAAATTAAATTACATAAATAATTTTTTTTACCCTAAATCAGTAAATAGTTGATTTTTTTAACCTTATTCTTGCAAAAAATTATAAATGACACCTTTTTTTTTTATAATTTACTTGAACCTCTTTACTTTGTTTTAAAATACAATAACTCCCACTTTATTACTTAATTTTATGACAAATTTTATGTATTTTATACATATTTTATATTTTTTAGCTAAATTATTAAGTTTTATAATTATTATATATATTTTTTTATTATATGATCAGTCCGACCAGTTGATCCAACGGTTGAACCAGTGAACCATTGACCCGATTCCCTTGCCTGTTCGATGGCTGATCCGGTTCTGATAACATTGACACAAAGGCATCGACCGTAAACTGAACGAGGTTTTTAATTTGGGTATGGATGACATATTTGATTGAATCAAATAAAAAATTAATTTAAATATGTAAAAAATAATCACAGCACGACACGACACGATACCTTGATAATTGAAAAAAATAAAGAGCAATACTATTGAGACCTTATTTACTAACTTAATTCACTATGATTTTTGGATTGACTGTGAGCTCAATTAAATATTTGAATTTTGTGTTGATTCAATGGTTCTAATGATGTGAATGTCAACAAATTATGTCAAATCTGTATGTTCAAATAATATTTTTTTAAAAAAAAACAAAAGTAAAAACAAAAAGATGTTTGTCATGGCATCTTTTTCGGCGTGAAAGGAAAAGTTGGGATTAAAATATTCTCTTTAGCAACTTTTTCACCTTTTTAAATGCCATAAGCAAAGCACCCACGTACCGTACCCCACCCCACCCCAACCCATCCAACCCAACCCAACCCACCCCACCCCAGTTGGGATTTTTACCGGAAAAAAAGCAGACACCTTTGCGTTCCTTACCGACTTTATATCACCCGTTACCAGGGTTTGAATATGGTACGTCTACAAGTTTATTTACAGAAATTAAAAAAAAAATAAGAAAAGGAATGGAAGGTCCAGTTTCCCAAGAACCGACTACACCTGTGAGTGCAAGAAGGGTAGCCCAGGACCCACTAGAATGCTTTTTCAATCTCTATCTTTTGTCTACATGCGTAGAACTTACTCTATTCCATGACTTTTGTGGGTCCGATATATCTACTTCGGTAGTTACATAATTGCCCCTATAGGCTCCACCCGTTAGTACCTAGAACAAAAATCAATATGGTCAGTGTCAGGCCAAGCATATTTTGATGGACTAAAATAACCTTCTTATATAATATGATGAACTTTTTCAATAGGATTGTGATAAATTCTGGAAAATTTAATTAAATTTGATATTTGATCGTTCAAATTATATAATTAATCGGATTTAATTAAAATTTTGAACTAGTTGGATATTGTTATTAGAGTTTGCTTTGACTTGAATATAATTTTGTTTGTCTAACACTAATTTTATTCCTAAACAACTTAAATTTCTCCGTGTTTATTATAGCGAAAGTCCATGCATATTTTTTCTTTTTAGGTGCCCTCTTTTCTGATAGGTTTTCTAGATGTGAATTTTTAAGGTTTGAATTTTTGTGAGATTTTTTTACCAAAAAATAATTATTTTTTGATTAATTATTAATTTTTTTGCACAAATGCTTAAACTAAAGCTTATAAATTTATATCTAATTAACTTGAATAAAAAATTAACCTTGATAATGTGCAACTAGTCAAAATTATCACAATGGCATTTAGGCTAGTTAATGGATTAACTTTTGATTGAATTGTGACTTATTCAAATTCGAATTAAATTTTAAAAGTCCGTTTAGATAATTTGACAATTTTTGTTTTTGTGGTCTATATCCAAATTCGTTAATAATCTGAAATTATATTTGAAAAACTTAATTAACTAAATTTTAACAAATTATACCTAAATTTCTTTTAAAAATCACTTAATTACATTAATATTTATATAAAAATATATAAATAATTCAGATCGGATTATAATTGAATTAAATATATGTATATTTAAATCCGAACCTATGAAATATAAGATATCATATTCGAATTTGGATTTGAAGGTTTGAATGTTTTTTTTTTGAGAAAATTTCAACCACACCCTCTCTAGTTTCCCATATTTTCAAGGATACCCTCCTCTATTTTCTGAATTTTCACCGACACTCCTTGTCAAATTAAAAATATTAACAAGAATATAATTTTACTAAATTGTCCATCATATATTTGAGGACTAAATTCACACACGCCCTTTCTAGATAAGTATATCTTCAATTAAGACCCCCCTATTTTCTAAATTTTTTTACGTATTAAAATTCGGGCCGAGTAAAATTCGATTTGAGTTAATTAATATTTATTTTTTACTTATTAAGATTTGAGTCAATTAAAAATTATATTTTTTACGTATTAAAATTTGAGTTGAATAAAATTGTATTTGAGCCAATTAAAAATTATTTTTAATCGATTCAAATCAAAATTTAATCAACTCGCATTGAATTTTAATTGACCTAAATTTTAATATATAAAAACATATAAATTTTAATGAATCAAATTTTAATTGACATGAATTTTGATATGTAAAAAAATATAAATTTTAATTTACTCAAAAACAAATTTTAATTGACGCTAACAACTCAAGTATAGCTCAAATTGAGTCAAATTTTAATTTGTAAAAAAACAATTTAATAGGCTCGGATTTTAATACCTAAAAAAATTTAATCAACTCGAATTGAATTTTAATCCGCTCAAATTTTAATAGTTTAAAAAATATTTTAATAAACTATAATTTTAATATATAAAAAAATAAATTGTAATCGACTCAAATTTTATGTAAAAAAATTATTTGAGGTTTATATAGGGGTATTTTTGGTATTTAAGATGAATTTTTTTTATAGAAATTGTGGTTTAAAGGGAAGGGGTGTCAGTGATGTTTAAATATAAGTAAAAGGGGTATCAGTAATATTTTTAATAATAGAGGTAGTGTTTTTGAAGAAATTGTAAATTAGAAAGTGTGTGAAATTTTCTCTTTTTGATTTAAAGTCATTTTAAGGCTATATTAAGGGCAAAATAGTCAATAGAATGAAATTATTACTACACGTCGAAACGTCAGTTGTCCAAATGAGCCCAATGTCCATTTCCGTAATTTTAACCAGTGTCTGTCAGGGAACACACTGTACCTGTGACGATATTTAAATACGTCTGTGAGTCATTTCAGATCCGGGGATTCTGATTTTCAAAAGCTCTGGGGCTGAACTTCCAATGGCGTTTTGATACACGAGCGTATAGAAAGGGAGAGAGTGAGAGAAAAAATTTCACTATAACAAATCGGCATACAGAGAGAACTCTGTGGTCGCTTCAATCGATAATTTTCTCGGCTGATCAGGTATTTTACTCTCATTTTTCTGAAAAAATCAAACGGAAACAACTGAATCGGACCTGAGTCTAATGTTTCGTGTTTAGAATCTTTCGAAGTTGGTGTTTATGAATCGTTACTTTGTTAATTCTATTTTAATTTGTCATTTCTGATCGATTCTATGTGATTGATTGTGGTTTTTTATTTTTTTTGGAATGAATAGATCTGGTTGCTGAATCGGAGACTACACTGAAGAAACTTGGGAGTGACTTGGTACTTGTTGATATAATACGTTTACATATATATGTTCCAAGTATGGTTTGTGTTCACTGAGATTAATGTCGATCTGCTCAGATTTTGGTGGTTGTGGCGAAGATCTAAGATTATATGTTATTTCATAGCATTCACATCCTAAAAGAGGCACAGATCCGTTGTTATAGAGCTTCAATTCCTTGATCCTAGCTGTAGTTTGTAGATCTGGTAGTTTATAGTGAGTTGACCAAGTGATTTGGCTCAAATGGAGACGCTTCTGGTTGCACAGCATCAGCATCGGAGTAGAACTAAAAGTCATGGTCCTGCTCGATTTGGGGCATTTGAATCTCCTCCTTCCGGGGACTTTAGAGGGATTAATTGCCGATCTTTTCAATCTGGAGCAGGTATACTCCCAACCCCATTCAAGTCTTGCACTACCCCTGTAACCAAACGCCTGTCTTCGTCTACACCATCGCCTTCTTTTAATTCTCAGTCCGAAGGCAACAACAATAACAAGCACTCCAAAAAATCGGTGAAGAGTAGTGCAATTTCGATCCCTAGGAATATCAAATTTGATGTTTCTGATGAGGAGCGGTTCTTTAATGAATTTTCTTACTCTGAACTCTGGGCTGGACCCGCTTATTCTAACTCACCTCCGCCCAGTTCGTTGCCCATACCCAAGTTTTCGATCCGGCCAAAACGGACTGTCTCTCTTGATTTACCGGCTTCAATCTCTAATTTTGATTTGCATCCTATTGCTAAGTCTGCACCCCCTTCCCCTACAAGAGAGCGTAACCCTTCAACAAAAGATATATTTCACAGTGCTGACTTTGCGACTAAGACCCTACGTCGCATTCTCAATCTTGACATCGCTGATGAATGAAGTATGAGGAGCGTCTGCTGCTCCTGTAAATAAGAAAGCTACCTTGCAAGTTGGGTTAGTGGTTGATTGTAGATAGACTGAATAAATTAGTCAGTGGTGTGACTCTATTAGTTCGTTTAGTTATAATAGTGGTGGTACAACAGCAGGCTATATTTAGAGATGCAAGAACAGTGATGGCTGGGTGTTCAACGGGCTTCAGATATCTTGGAAGTTGATTTGAGTTTCTTGTGTGGATCTTCAGAAAATACATTTTGGGTGCTGCAACATGGATGCCTAATGATTAAAAGTGTTTTGAAAGCAGAAAGGGAAACTAATGTGTGGTAATTTGCTATTGGAAGTGATTTGTAGCTTCCAATCCTTTGGCATGGGTTACAAAATTATCGAATCATCCTTCTATTTGACCAGAAGAAAAACTGCATTTCAGTTGGTCGTCGAAGTATTGAATTCCATCTTCTGCATACTTCCTTAGCAGGATTGTCCATTCTCTACTTTCCTCTTCTAGATCATTTTTAGGCTTTTAGTATCATATACTTTGTATATGCTGTAGAATCTTAACTTGATCACTCACAATGATTTTTAGGTCGGTCCTTGTCTTGAACATAGTTTCTTTCTCTTCAACCGTCTAAGATAAACTTAGTTTCTTTGTGAACTTCAGTTTAACGTTTGCAGATTAGTCTCTGAATCTTCAAATTCTCTTGCTCGGTCTTCTCTTGCTTTTCATACTCTTTCCTTTCCCTTTGGTGTAGATCAGGATCTGACGCATATGTCCTCCCTCTGTGAGGGTGTAGTGTCACCTTCACCATCTTTCCCGGTTTTTATGGAGGAAATATGGGAAGGGGATGTGGAACTCTTTAGGGTGTAGGTTATTGTCCGTGTTGCATTGTCCTGTTTTAAGTAGTTCCGCTGTAGCAGGTGGGTAATGCCCCCCACTTTCTGCTTGGTTCTTCTATGGTTTATTTTTGTTGGTGATCGCTGGCCATACCAAGCTATTCACCAGGTAAGGCCTTCTTATATTTGGATTTTCACTTAATGTTTATTGTTTGAAACTGTTGTTTAGGTTGTTCTAATGTCTTTTTTGCTTGATATGTGTGAACCAGTGATGAAAAGGGGAGCCAATAGAAGAAGAATTTTCATTAGGCTGTTCTCAACTGTGTCCTTGATGGGCTTGTTTCTACGAAGCAAAGTTCAATGTGGGACCATCTATGCGTTTAGTTCATGTATGTCTGCTTGTAGCAATTTATCTTTGTCTGGCTGTTTTGTAATGTGTCTTGTGTCTTGTGTCCTTTGTATCGGTGGATTTAATATGTTGTCTTGGACAAAGTTGTTCCTTAATGCAACGTGGTTTCTTTACTATTTTGAATGCTGAGATTCTTCTTTGATCATCTGCATTAGATTTGATTTGTAGGTGGGTAGACTATATGGAATGGTTTAATGTTTGTTGTGTTGGTTCTGGCAAAGGCTGTGAAATTAACCCTAGTAAATGATGTATGAGGTATAGGGAGCTTGAAGAGTGGAAGGTGCCATTTTCTGGTTTGGGTATGTGGGTTGCCACAATGTGGTGGTGTTGCCTACGGCATTGTATAGTTCTAGTTGCTTTAAATATTCATCACCACCATAGTATTGTGGCATTTTACAAGCACCGCAATCTGAAACAAGTAGAAACCAATGTTTCTGGCATTTGTGTCCTGCTCTCTCGATGCTTTCTTCACTTTTCCATTCCTGTTCCATGTACCGTGTGCCATTCCAGCTTGTTTCAATCAATAGTTAGCGCATGCAAAAGCGCTGGTGCAGGAAGTGGCTGATTCTTTTGTTGGACCATCCACTTAAGTGCCATTTTCAGACGTCGTTTGAGCTCACTTGCTTTTGAGAAGCCTGGCTAGATAACATTTGCTTTGGTAACATCTTCCTGTCTATATCATCATTTATAGTTTTCATTTTTGACTCGAGGTTCCCTTTGTGAGCAGTTTTTACTTATTTTTTTTTCTTGTAATTGGGGAAAATTTGTGATAAGGGGATTCTTGGGGCCTGTTTGGTTGTGTTCCAAAATCAGGTTTTTGTTCTTAAAACACTACTGAAGAGATGTTGTTTGGTTACAAGTTTTCAAATACAGTTTTTTAAAAAAAGTGGGAACTAAGATAAAAATTCAGAGGACACCCAAATGATGTTCTTTGTGTTTTCAAGTCAAAATAGAAAACATTGGAAATAACACAACAATTAATGTGGTCTCTTTTTTGAACTATTTTAGCAATAATACATGTCCCAGTATATAAGGGTTTTTTCGGCCTCTCTTTAAGGATGTCAATGGATTGAAGCGGGGCGAGTGCGGGGGCGAGGGGTATAGTTTTTATTCTGTATCTGCTTAAAAATCCTTCTTTTATTTTGGTCTATTTTCGTTAATGGGTATAATGTTTATCCTCATTCTCATTTGCGGGTGAATTTATAATTCCTGTTTCTGTCCTCGTTTTTACCGACCCCGCCCAAGTCGAAGCTCAAGCCCAAGTATAAGCCCAAGTCCAAGCCTAAGCTAAAGTTCAAGACAAAATAATTCAAAATTTTAAATAAATCTAACATTTTAAATAATCCAATAATATTTTAAATAATCTAACATAATCTAAAACAACATAATGTAGTATATTGAACAAAACACAAACAATAAATGTCCAAAATATTATTTAAATTTGATATAATTCAACATTACACAATATAACACAATTAACATAATGAGTGGTAGAATCATCTCAATCAACTCAATCATCTTTTAACAACAACTTCACACCAACTCAATTATCTCTTAACATCATCGGTGGTGGTATAATCTACTTCTTCAACATCATTTTTCTATATCATTAAAAGAAAAAAAAAATAGATTCTTTCAAAGAGAAATTTTCAACTAAAAAAAGATATATTTCATCATCAATATCAAGATTCTTCAATAATGTGTAGCTCTTCAGGTCCGTCAAAGTAGATGAACCTAAAAAAAATAAATTATGCATTAGTCATACTTTATTCCCCAAAAAAATTATGATGCACATATAAATAATATTTCATTACCTCGTTCTTCAACACATAACCAACTTTCAGAACACATTAAAACTTTTATTATAGTTGGAAAAAGTCTATTGCGATGTGGACTGATCACCCTCCCACTTGTGCTAAAAGTAGATTCCAAGGCAACGGTATAAACAAGAATAGCAAAAAGATTTTTAACAATCATTTGAAGCAGGGATATTTGGGACCACTTGTCTTCCAAAAATATAGTATATCAAAATCTGAACTTCTTGACATCATACCATCTTCTAAGTAACGATCTAACTTAGACCTCCCGCATACTTTTGTTATGTCTCTTGTTTGTATAAACTTATCAAAATCAGAAAGATCATCAATTAATGGACATTTGGAATCAATATCTAATTGAAGAGGAGAAGGAGAAGGTTGTGGTTTATAATCACTTCCTTACCTTGCTTCTAAGAAAACAAGAGCCAGATTTAAATTCCAAAATTAACTACCAAAGGTGGTCCACTGCCATCCCTAGTTATGAGCAGAATAAAATGCCAAACTCATACACATTTTGATCATTTTATATACTAGATCCAATAAGAACATACAGAGACACTTAATTAAACCAAGAGAAGTTAGTCACAAGCTCAAACCATTACAGACTAAACAGGCACACCACAATGAACCATCAAAGACATGAATTGTATATAAACATGAGTGTCTATATCTATATATCTTTATATAAACATGTTTGTCCATGTTTAAATGAAACAGTGTAGTGGAAAATATTCATTTGATCTTCACCTACTACACCCATGTCCGAAAAATCGATGAAATGTGGAAACGAGGAAGGCCCAAATCAGCGATCAGTGATGTTGGTAGCAACAATCAACGATCAGTGATGTTCTTGAGCAAAGAATAAGTGGAGGCGGGGCGGCTGAGCAGCTGAGGATCAACGATTGACTGAGAGAAAGAGAGAGATGA
>CAUOFW020001636.1:471884-501210 GCA_963454935.2 Ilex paraguariensis | reverse complement strand
TGACAAACATGAGGGGATCAAGGTATAATTTATTAATTTAATTTTAGGTGCACATTGATACAAATTTCTATCTTTGAGGGTGCAAATTGAGATTTTTTATTTTTGGGGATGCACATTGATACAAATTTCTATCTTTGAGGGTGCAAATTGAGATTTTTGATCTTTGGGGGTGCACATTGATACAAATTTCTATCTTTAAGGGTGTAAATTGAGATTTTTAATTTTTGAGGGTATAAATTAAGATTCGAACAATCTTTCGGAGCGTAAAATGAGATTAAACCTTGTTTTTATCTTATACTAATACTAAGAAACCAAGATAGGGAAAGAAACGTGCCTAATTTCATGGTGCTATGTCCATTCAGCTTTATTGTAGTGGGGAATCCTCCCTGTGGTTCTAAAAGAAGGCATAGGTGACACTTCAATGAAACAAAAGCGTCAACCTTAAAATAGCTCAAGTGGTAATAATAATAAATTATATTTTTAGATATCTTTAGTTCGAATCATGACAACTCTTTATTCAAATTCTGGCATGAATGACGTACTTTTAATCGAAGAGTAAGACGAGAATTAATTGAAATACACATAAATTGACCCCAATATCTTTATCTACCGTTGAACCAAAAAAGAAATAAAAGCACCCAAACTTCTTTGTGGCAAACACATCTATGGACCGTATTAGGTCAGGCAACTTTCACGAATACGAGCATAAACTTCAATCCGATAATTCACGAAGTCTGACTCAAATCTTTACTACTCATAAAAAGCAACACAATCATAGAGATCTTTTCAACTGTAGAACACAACCCTGTTACACCAAACATTAGAGCATCTTCTGTTTTTTTTTTAAAAAAAAAACAAATATGGATGAGATTGGCCAGTTTACTTCAATCCCCATAAACATTTTGGGGCAATAACTTGTGACCATTTCCGAGGCCACACCTAATTAACTATATAATCAAGTGCAGATAATTGGAAATAAACAGGAAACAACATGATTTTCGATGAAAAAGCACCAAAAAGGCGCGAACACTCTTTTTCTTCTACATTTTTTTTTCCCAATAATGTATCGCCCGTTGTCCCCTAACCCTACATGTTTGAAAACCTTGCACCAGTTCTTTTAAAAATCTGAAAAACATGTCTTTGCAACTGAACAAGGCCAAGAAATAAAGATGATGATATCTCCAGAGGAAACTCTGTTATGTAAAGAGAGCAGGCAGTGCACATTGCAACAAAATTATGACCAACATTATGAATAAAGATGTCAAGGGAGGGCTAGCAGCCACAAAAATAAAGAAACTAAACAGCACAACACATACAGGACAGCTCTGTGGACTATGATAGCTATTGGAGATGATATGTACTGCAGCTATAAATGAAGCATGTGAACTGCTAAGGTTAAAGAAACCTTTCAATCGTTAGACCAGGGAAAATTTAACACCAAACATTTTTGACTAAGTTTCAAAAACATTCTTGAGAAGAATGCCTATGCTGTGTGAACCCATATGAGGGTAAAGGGTGAGGGGGGGCTGGAGAATTGGACAAAAGAGAAAATTCTACGCGATGAACAGAAAGGGCATACTAAGGTTCAGAATTAATATGAAAGTTCTTTTGCTATTCAATTAGAATTCAATACGAATGCTATTTCTTTGAATTGGGCATTCAAGAAAAGCATATGTGGGAAGAATAATGGAAGTAATGGGCACAAAATAGCTCTTTCATGTTTAGAGATGGCTGTGAGGAATAAGGGAGAATTCAAACCTAGGTCGTCCACACGGTCACACATTTGCCCAGTTATCGAACCACTGGTCTGATAGAACCTTATTCTATCCATCAAGTGTGAAACTAGAATGATTTTTTTTTAATGGGTGTTGAGTGGCTACCCATGATTTGAACTGGGTTAGAGTTTGTTCATAAAAGAACAAGGGTGACTAAACGGTCAAGCCCAACCACCAAACCACCCTTAGGGTTCATGTGAAACTAGAATGTGTGTGTCATAATCAGCAAAAATCATCGCAAGGATTGAGGGAATTCTTCACACACAACATCCAAAGTATATATATAGCAAGTCATATAATAAGAAACCTATTAACCGAACTCATAAAATTTCCTTTTTTATTCATCCTATATTACATCTTTTATGCCCTTAGATTCAGGAATTCTTACATGAACATTTCAAGCAAAACAAACACCCAACTGAATGCCACAGATCAACCAAAAAAAGTCAAAAGTTTCATTGAACCATCAAAGCATTCAAAAAAAGTTTCAGGAGGATGATTATAAAGCCCCCAACGACAGTTGAACTTCAAGAACACAAATTGAAGGTCAACAAGAGAAATGCGTTACTTTTATTGTACAAGAACCAGCCGTCCCGCTCCGATACCCCCATTCTCACGATCACCACCATCCTCACCATCCAAATCCCCAACTTTGGGCACCATCACGATGAGCTCTCCGTCACTGTATGCGGCACTAGCCAGCTCCGGCAGAGTCGACGCCGGAAGCCGAAACCGCCACAAATCCAGCTCCAATTCATCCACCGACAAGTCAAGAACATCGTCTCCTCTTATCACAATCTTCGTGACCCCAGGATAAACCTCAATTGTGTGTGCCCTGACGTCATCTCCAACATCGTCCGTGGTGACGCTGAATCTGAGAGAATCGGGTGTTTCTTCGATCAAAACGTCGGCGTCTGAGTGGAAAGGGAGTTCGAGGACTCTGGCGAAGATGTGTGGGAGTCTCCGGAGCTTCTTTTGCCTGCAAACGAGCGAATTCGCTTGCGAAAGTGCCGAAACCATGTCGTATCGCAACGTTATGTTTCGCTTCCTCGGCGCTGGGTGAACCTTCATGGTATCAAAGCACTGTAACCTCGGAAAAACCGAAACTACGATGAAATTCGACTGAACAAGAAAAGAATGGTTCGATAGATTCAGAACTGGGTAAGAAACCCAAATCTCGGTTTTGGGTAAGGGATGTTCGTTCGTGAATTCTTGAAATTGAGAGAGAATCAAAGGTATGAATTTGAAGCGTGTGAAAGTTTCACAGAGGACAAGGCGTTAGTGAAGGAGGTAATAGAGTGGAGGAGAAAGAATCACTGCTGTAGAAATAGAAGAGAGGGATACGTTGCTGCCCTAGAGTTTCCGTGAAATTACGGATTTTTTTTAGTTTGTTTATGTACTTGTCTGGTAATTACCTACCTACTAAAGTTTTTAATTATGCTTTTTAGATTTATTTGAATTTAATTTATTATTCTAATTCAAAATAATTATCAAATTTATTTTATTTTATTTTTCTCAAAATTTAATGCTAATTGCTATAATATCCCCTCCAATATATTTTTAAAATCTTTATTACAATCACCTAATATGCATTCAACACATAAATATATTGGAGCCACCCATATCATTGTATTAAAACATACATAAATGCATACAATTCTTAGGGGTAGTTCAGTAATTGAGTCTGTCCTCTAATAATTTAAAAATTTTAAATTTAATGTTCTATATACCCCTTAAAGACTAATTATCTTTATTTCTCCGAAAATATATTCTAAATTCATTTAAACTTCGATGATCAGTGTCCGAATTTAATAAAATAATAGCACAAACCTAAACAACACGTAAAAAAAAAAAAACAGATAGATGCATTGGCACTATTTTCAGATAGGACAAAGAAGGAAGTTTCCTAGATCTTTCGAGGTTTTTTTTTTTAATTGGTGATGTAATCGGAACCTAAAATATCCAGAGGACAAGCACGCGCTTTCTGTTGGAACATGGAATAACGGTTTCTCTCGGATATGGAATAATAATATACTAACCAAAAACAAGCGAGTAATAATAAATAATTTAAATAAAATTTTAAAAATTATAATTCAAATATATATCATTCTTTGCATAAATCAGAATTATAAATTTTTTTTTATTAAAATTCACTCATCCAATTTTCATTTAAGAGATGATATACATTTCATTATAATTTTAAGGTTTTATTTAATTTGTATAGGATTTTTTAAAATAAAAAGACCAAATAATAGAGAATAAATGAAGTGTCCTTATCATAATAGAAATTTTTTTAATTCTAAATATTTAAAAATAAAACCAACAGCATCATTATTATAATGCCACTATTTTTTGTCCTTATTTTTTGGTCAGTTTAATAGTACTCTTTTTCTTTAGAATAAGGTACAAGTTGCGAAAAATCTGACTTGTATTTGGAATAATTTGACACAAAACTATGAAGGAAAAGATGACCATATTATTTTTCCATTCCAAGATTAAAAACCTAGTGATTCGTTTAATATTTTTTTTTCTCTTAGTTTGTTTGTTGAATAGTAGATAATAGATTTAGAACCTCTTTGTATATAATGAGTATTATTTGAATTAATTGAAAGAAATTGAGATAATAAATACTACTAAGCGTCTCGTTTATGTCTTGCATCAACTTTTTCTTTCTTATCCTTACCGTCTTCCTCTTTTTCTATCACTTAATATGGGTAATTAAAGAATTATTGAAGTTTAAAAGGGATTAAAATTTATTTTTCTTAAAAAAGTTTGAATGATGGATTCTCAATTATTAAGATAATCAAAATGTAGTTATATTGGTCAAGCATCGATTGTTGATTGAAGAATACTTAATTTTTTTTAATTAATTAAATAAAAATTCTAAAAATTAAGAAAAGTGGGAGATAATAGTTTTCAAGCCCTCTTTTCTATAATATATATATATATATATATACTGCTGTTATCGCCACTACCATTACCACCACCTCCACTGTCGTAGCTGCCACCCCACAACCACCGCCGCCACTGCTGCCTCCATCACCATCACCACCACTGTTGCCGCCAACCACACCACCACTGTTGCCGCCAACCCCACCACCACTATCATCACCGCCATCATCGTTGTCGCCACCGTTGCCACCACCCACCGCCATTGAAATCGTCGCCGCCGCTGCCACCACCACTACCAACATCACTGTTTCCTAGCACCACCATTGCCGTCCACCATCTCTCACCCCTACTACAACCGATGCTTAAATTCATTTATCTTTCCTTTATGTTTGTGATTTGGTTTTAAATATGAATATAAATATGTTTATTGTTTACCATTTTTTATTACTCTGTGCCTTCTGACACATACAATTATTAGTATATATATATTTTAGAAAATCCAAATGCGGAAACTACAAATCCCTTATAGCCTTTTATATAAAGATGTATGATAATGAACGCAATTTGAAGACGATAAATAGCATTTAGAATGCGTAATAATTAAATTAAGACATTTTAAGTTCGAATTTTAGCAATTTTTTAGATCAAGTCACGAGAAATTTATCTTTATGAATACTCTAATTGTGACGTGAATGATCTGTCTTTAACTAAATTAAGGGGAAGAGCTGATCTAAAAATTCCTAACTGTTGAACGAAAAAAGACACAAAACTTAAAAACTATAAACTATAAAAGTAAAAAGTTATTGAAATAAATAGGCACATCTAGTGTACCAACAACTAAATTGTTATAAACTATCATCAAGGTTGGATTGATGACCTAGATGGCTAGGCTTTTTTACAAATAAGATCTGGGTAATCAAAACCATTAAAAAGTAATTTTTAGAAATAAAATGCACTTCATCTTAGTTCCCATTGTGTTTAGTAAACACAATTTCGTCATCTTCGTTCATAGTTTAATCGCCAAGCATGCCCCTCTGCGTGGCTTTGTACTTGAGAGGGACAGTCACCCAATATCTTTTTTGGCTGCAGGCTTAAAAGTAATCTAATTTTAGAATATATGTGCACTAGTTCACTCCAATGGCACTGGCACATAACTTTCTTTATTGCACTGAAATTTCAAATATACAGAGTCAAATATAAAAAGAATAGTAAGAATTCTAATGCACAGTGAATAGGGTTATTAGAGACATGATAAGAAAGATAGAAATTTAAGCATGGCCTTAAAAATATTTCATATCCATTATGCATATGCTGGTTTAGAAGTCGTTCTCAATGACATGAAGTTGAGGAAAAAAATAATTGAAAATGAAGCGCCAGATGGTTCTGGGTTTTGTTGGCATAATTTCTTAGTAAGAATTTGGTGTCTTGTAATTTTTATTATATATAGGTAGGTAATAAAATATTTAGACTCCATTGATGATATTTGGAGATTCTTAAAGTGGAAATATTAATGTTTTAAATAATCCAAAAAAATTCAATTTATGGGTGATGAAGGACAAAATTTAAGGCTTCTGCTGTTAATTTGTTAATAATAGAGGTATTAGTGAAAGTAATGTCTTTATATTTAATAAAATAATTTCGTTTTAACCATTATTATCAAAACTGTATCGGACCGATTAGTTGAATCAGTGAATGAATTGGACCCTTAATCAATCTAGTTTAGTAATTAGACTGTTTATGTACTTAAAATGGCAAAAAATAACTAAATCGGCCGATTTTCCATAAAATTGGAGAACCGGACTGTTCGTTTAAATGGACGGTTCGAATTTTAAGTGATAAAAAAAAAAAAAATCAATTTCAATCTTCTGTTTTCTCTTCTCCGACGCAGACGGCGGCGTAGACGCCTTCCTCCAAAGCTCAACAGCAGGGGGAGGCAGGGGGCTTAACTTATCTTATGCATAGCCCAATGTTAGCTCAAAACCCAGGTTCGCCATATTATTTCTGCTTTCTAATCACCCCCAATGGGCCCAATCATTTTCTATCTTTTTGGGCCAAAGGTGGGCCATCTCCATGGTCTAAATCAGACCAGCCTAATGGCCAACATCATTGCTGGGCATTAGCAGGCCATTTGCCAAGCCCGAAGACCATGATTAGAATGGGCCACTGGCACGAACTTTGTGGGACCGTTGTATCCCAGCGTAGGGGACAGATTGGAGAGAGTGGCTTTGCATTCATCTACCTTGGGCGCCAAATCAGCTCCTGTCACACGGTCCATATTATTGCTGAGAAGGAAAATTTTGTCTGCACTTAAGTTGTTGCCTTAATATATAATAACTAATTATTATCTGTGTTGAAAGGCATAAAATAATAAAAAATAAAAAATAATAAATATATTTGTATTTATATTATATAATAATAATTGAATTCAATAGTGGATTCCAATTAACAATAATTTTTTTTTTTTTTGGCTCAATGATCAGGAGTGTTGGAGCCAAGTTACGCACGCTTTAACTAATCTCTTCTTCGATCTACTAAAAGACAGACCGCTAATACCTATATCAAAAGAATTATCAAAATTTAAACACAAAAGGTTGCCAATCATGTTTGGTCCAATCATGATAGATGGATACTATAATTGTTGAATCGATTCTAAATTTTTCTGTCATAATCCTATGGCATCATAATTTAATCAAAATAAGTTTGAACTAACCTTTATTTAGTTTTAACGTTTGGTAAGTTCAAAAAAAGATTGTAAGTTTCGATATCGATCGTACTTATCTATAATCGTATGCATTCAATCAAAAGATAATTTTTTGATTCGGTGCTGTATTTTTAAATATAATAATTTTAATGGAAGTTTTTAAAATTTTTGTGGATAATTTACAATTTTTGTACGTATTTATACAATTTTTGTAATACCGTACTAATCCTAACAATACAAAAGTTGTAAATCGAGTTGCCGCTCACGGGCGGTCCTGTCTTTGGTCTGGGTCTGGCAGCAACACCTGAGATATGTGATTTGATCGATGGTGCAGTTGCTTGCTTGTTAGGTGAGCAAGTTGATAAGACATTATGTATAGCCAAGTATTGGTGACGAATAGATAAGGAAGACGACGACTTTTGATGGGAATATGGTAGCACATGGGACCTATGGATTCCACATTAGTTCAGTGTACAAGTTGGGTGCATGTTTATATCCCACGTATGGGCAGTGGATTGCTGGACAATCACTGCAAAAGAGAGAGATCCTTTGCCAGAGTTGTAAAATTGACAGATTCATCCTTTTTGTTCGATAGTGGAAGATAGAAAGCACACAATTTTAAGGTGCATTTTAAAAGTTTCTTGAAGTCCATCACCTAAAATAATAGTAAATGTTTGTTCAATAGATAATAATCATTGAATCGGTAGTTGATCCTAATAAATATTGAAATTCACAATTAAATTAATGTTAATGGATGATAAAGTCAATAAATGATGTTATTGATTTTTGAAATCCAAATAGCGTTTCTCAAAAAAATAATATGATACAGATTAACTCAGTTATTTCGACAATGAACAATAAACATAAAAATTAGGTGGGTGTCTCATGTTATTTATTCTATAGATTAAGAACAACAATTATTGGTCAAAGCGATTACACGTGGTGTACCCATAGTTTCATCTAGGGGTGTCAATTTTTGACTCGAACACGAACCCGACTCGAATCGAACCCGAAAATAACACGATTTGTTGACACAAGAAATAAATAGATCAAATTAAGGTTCAACACGAATAACATGATTAATGGATACTGTAGATAGAAAATAATTATTTAATGAGCATTTTAGATATAAAATAAGAATTTTATAATTTTTTTAAATAGTATTATATTAGTTGTTGTCAAATTAAATAATTTTTTATTAACACGAATATTGACACAAATTCGACACATACGACACGAAAATAACACGATCGAAAGTGACACGAGACGAAACGAAACGAAACTGATACGACACGACATGATTGACATCTCATAGTTTCATCAACCTGACTAAGATAATGTCATGGTTAAATTACACTAATGGTTGTTAAAGTTTACTATTCATCGCACTTTAGTTCTTAAAATTTTATTTTTATCAATTTCATTCTCAAAATTAAATATTGAATCAATGTGATCCTTAACACTAACTGTCGTTAAAAAAAGAGACTGAAATAATCGTATACGTGTCATGCCCTTAAAGGGATTCACATGATATGCACATGATAATTTTTGTCTTTTTTTTTTAATAGCAATTAGTGTCAAAGATCACATTAACTTAATATTCAAAATTAATTCGAGGATGAAATTAAAATTTTAAGGACCAAAATGTGATAAGTTATAAACCTTAAGAATTATCGGTGCAATTTACCCTAATGTTAATACTGCATGTATTATAGTCATCCTTCCCTTTTTTTTTAAATGCTATAGCATCAAGCAATATCTATAATTTTAAATTCCTTCACCCAATGACCGCCAAGCTGCGACCAAAAGGATCCAAAAATACAATTCCCTAATTATTCTTCTTTTTAACTTTAAATCATCTTAATTAATTTAATACCCACAATACTTTAATCGTTATAAAAACTTTTATGTTGTATGACTATGTACTTTAATGATACCAAAAATAATATATAAAATAAGAAGAAGATAATCTCCGCATCCCGTCTATAATAAAACTCAATAACGAGATTTGACGCTGATCTCCAATTGTATAACTAAGCAGGGATAGAACTAGAACACTAATTGACAACAAAAAAATTTCATTCATTTTACCATGCATTTGTAACTTTGTACTTCAATAAGTGTCTCGTTTATCAACTAGTCAATTCATTACACGGAGAATATTGTATAGAGTCATTATCAGTATAAATGACTAAAAATAGGGGTATAAATTATCTAAGGGGCCAATGCTTTACAAAAGTGATGCTCAGTATTGTAGATATTTGTGTATAAGGGGGTTCTTGAGCATAGAGGAGGGGGCCATGACCCCTAGGCCTCATGTTAATTTCGTCTCTAAACACGGGTAACATTGTTCAAGTTGTTTAAGTAAGATCTAAAACAAGAATGATTAAATTGTTCTTATTATCCCATGAGAAAATTTAGCATAGATCGAATTCCTTTATTCATAAGCGGACCAAAAGAATTTAATCGAAAACAATGGACTATCGATTCTAATTCCCTTTCAAAAATTGGGAATTCAAACTTTTTGGAGGCATGTAGTCTAAGTGTTAGCAAAGGACTTAAAAGATAAAGCTTCTCTTTCTTTTTCTCTTACCATAATTATTTCCCAAACCAATGATGGAAGAAGCATCAAAGCAAATTGAGCACTAACTTCAATGGAAGACGAAGGACTTAAATAAATTAATCAACTCCAATTGACTGGTCATCTTTACTTATACTATAAACCAATATGACTAGTCAAAGGGTAATTGTGGACAACTATAATCAGCACACATAGCAGTGTTGTCAGAATCGGATCGGATCAATGCAACCGTGAACCAGGCTCTAACCGATCCGATTTTTTAGTTGAACCGCTTAAGAAAGTGAACTGGCTAAAAATCAAAAAATCGGCCGATGTTTAACAAAAATCGTGAACCGTCGATTTTATAAAAATTGGACGATTTAATGCCTATTTAAAAATTAAATTACATAAATAATTTTTTTTTGCCCTAAATTAGTAAATAGTTGATTTTTTTAACCTTATTCTTGCAAAAAATTATAAATGACACCTTTTTTTTTTCTTTATAATTTACTTGAACCTCTTTACTTTGTTTTAAAATACAATAGCCCCCACTTTATTACTTAATTTCATTAATTTTATGGCAAATTTTATGTATTTTATACATATTTTATATTTTTTAGCTAAATTATTAAGTTTTATAATTATTATATATATTTTTTTATTATATGATCAGTCCGACTAGTTGATCCAACGGTTGAACCAGTGAACCATTGACCCGATCCCCTTGCCTGTTCGATGGCTGATCCGGTTCTGATAACATTGACATAAAGGCATCGACCGTAAACCGAACGAGGTTTTTAATTTGGGTATGGATGACATATTTGATTGAATCAAATAAAAAATTAATTTAAATATGTAAAAAATAATCACAACACGACACGACACGACACCTTGATAATTGAAAAAATTAAAGAGCAATGCTATTGAGACCTTATTTACTAACCTAATTCACTATGATTTTTGGATTGACTGTGAGCTCAATTAAATATTTGAACTTTGTGTTGATTCAATGGTTCTAATGATGTGAATGTCAACAAATTATGTCAAATTTGTATGTTCAAATAATTTTTTTTTTTAAAAAAAACAAAAGTAAAAACAAAAAGATGTTTGTCTTGGCATCTTTTTCGGCGTGAAAGGAAAAGTTGGGATTAAAATGTTCTCTTTAGCAACTTTTTCACCTTTTTAAATGCCATAAGCAAAGCACCCACGTACCGTACCCCACCCCACCCCAACCCATCCAACCCAACCCAACCCAACCTAACCCACCCCAGTTGGGATTTTTACAGGAAAAAAAGCAGACACCTTTGCGTTCCTTACCGACTTTATATCACCCGTTACCAGGGTTTGAATATGGTACGTCTACAAGTTTATTTACAGAAATTAAAAAAAAAATAAGAAAAGAAAAGAAAAGGAATGGAAGGTACAGTTTCCCAAGAACCGACTACACCTGTGAGTGCAAGAAGGGTAGGCCAGGACCCACTAGAATGCTTTTTCAATCTCTATCTTTTGTCTACATGCGTAGAACNAGAAATTAAAAAAAAAATAAGAAAAGGAATGGAAGGTCCAGTTTCCCAAGAACCGACTACACCTGTGAGTGCAAGAAGGGTAGCCCAGGACCCACTAGAATGCTTTTTCAATCTCTATCTTTTGTCTACATGCGTAGAACTTACTCTATTCCATGACTTTTGTGGGTCCGATATATCTACTTCGGTAGTTACATAATTGCCCCTATAGGCTCCACCCGTTAGTACCTAGAACAAAAATCAATATGGTCAGTGTCAGGCCAAGCATATTTTGATGGACTAAAATAACCTTCTTATATAATATGATGAACTTTTTCAATAGGATTGTGATAAATTCTGGAAAATTTAATTAAATTTGATATTTGATCGTTCAAATTATATAATTAATCGGATTTAATTAAAATTTTGAACTAGTTGGATATTGTTATTAGAGTTTGCTTTGACTTGAATATAATTTTGTTTGTCTAACACTAATTTTATTCCTAAANATAATTAATCGGATTTAATTAAAATTTTGAACTAGTTGGATATTGTTATTAGGGACGTGAGGTTTAACTCAATTCAGTTTGCTTTGACTTGAATATAATTTTGTTTGTCTAACACTAATTTTATTCCTAAACAACTTAAATTTCTCCGTGTTTATTATAGCGAAAGTCCATGCATATTTTTTCTTTTTAGGTGCCCTCTTTTCTGATAGGTTTTCTAGAATGTGAATTTTTAAGGTTTGAATTTTTGTGAGATTTTTTTACTAAAAAATAATTATTTTTTGATTAATTATTAATTTTTTTGCACAAATGCTTAAACTAAAGCTTATAAATTTATATCTAATTAACTTGAATAAAAAATTAATCTTGATAATGTGCAACTAGTCAAAATTATCACAATGGCATTTAGGCTAGTTAATGGATTAACTTTTGATTGAATTCTGACTTATTCAAATTCGAATTAAATTTTAAAAGTCCGTTTAGATAATTTGACAATTTTTGTTTTTGTGGTCTATATCCAAATTCGTTAATAATCTGAAATTAGATTTGAAAAACTTAATTAACTAAATTNACCTTGATAATGTGCAACTAGTCAAAATTATCACAATGGCATTTAGGCTAGTTAATGGATTAACTTTTGATTGAATTGTGACTTATTCAAATTCGAATTAAATTTTAAAAGTCCGTTTAGATAATTTGACAATTTTTGTTTTTGTGGTCTATATCCAAATTCGTTAATAATCTGAAATTAGATTTGAAAAACTTAATTAACTAAATTTTAACAAATTATACCTAAATTTCTTTAAAAAATCACTTAATTTCATTAATATTTATATAAAAGTATATAAATAATTCAGATCGGATTATAATTGAATTAAATATATGTATATTTAAATCCGAACCTATGAAATATAAGATATCATATTCGAATTTNATATTTGAAAAACTTAATTAACTAAATTTTAACAAATTATACCTAAATTTCTTTTAAAAATCACTTAATTACATTAATATTTATATAAAAATATATAAATAATTCAGATCGGATTATAATTGAATTAAATATATGTATATTTAAATCCGAACCTATGAAATATAAGATATCATATTCGAATTTGGATTTGAAGGTTTGAATGTTTTTTTTTTGAGAAAATTTCAACCACACCCTCTCTAGTTTCCCATATTTTCAAGGATACCCTCCTCTATTTTCTGAATTTTCACCGACACTCCTTGTCAAATTAAAAATGTTAACAAGAATATAATTTTACTAAATTGTCCATCATATATTTGAGGACTAAATTCACTCATGCCCTTTCTAGATAAGTATATCTTCAATTAAAACCCTCTATTTTCTAAATTTTTTTACGTATTAAAATTCGGGCCGAGTAAAATTCGATTTGAGTTAATTAATATTTATTTTTTACTTATTAAGATTTGAGTCAATTANTATTAACAAGAATATAATTTTACTAAATTGTCCATCATATATTTGAGGACTAAATTCACACACGCCCTTTCTAGATAAGTATATCTTCAATTAAGACCCCCCTATTTTCTAAATTTTTTTACGTATTAAAATTCGGGCCGAGTAAAATTCGATTTGAGTTAATTAATATTTATTTTTTACTTATTAAGATTTGAGTCAATTAAAAATTATATTTTTTACGTATTAAAATTTGAGTTGAATAAAATTGTATTTGAGCCAATTAAAAATTATTTTTAATCGATTCAAATCAAAATTTAATCAACTCGCATTGAATTTTAATTGACCTAAATTTTAATATATAAAAACATATAAATTTTAATGAATCAAATTTTAATTGACATGAATTTTGATATGTAAAAAAATATAAATTTTAATTTACTCAAAAACAAATTTTAATTGACGCTAACAACTCAAGTATAGCTCAAATTGAGTCAAATTTTAATTTGTAAAAAAACAATTTAATAGGCTCGGATTTTAATACCTAAAAAAATTTAATCAACTCGAATTGAATTTTAATCCGCTCAAATTTTAATAGTTTAAAAAATATTTTAATAAACTATAATTTTAATATATAAAAAAATAAATTGTAATCGACTCAAATTTTATGTAAAAAAATTATTTGAGGTTTATATAGGGGTATTTTTGGTATTTAAGATGAATTTTTTTATTAGAAATTGTGGTTTAAAGGGAAGGGGTGTCAGTGATGTTTAAATATAAGTAAAAGGGGTATCAGTAATATTTTTAATAATAGAGGTAGTGTTTTTGAAGAAATTGTAAATTAGANACGAATTTTGATATGTAAAAAAATATAAATTTTAATTTACTCAAAAACAAATTTTAATTGACGCTAACAACTCAAGTATAACTCAAATTGGGTCAAATTTTAATTTGTAAAAAAACAATTTAATAGGCTCGGATTTTAATACCTAAAAAAATTTAATCAACTCGAATCGAATTTTAATCCGCTCAAATTTTAGTAGTTTAAAAAATATTTTAATATACTATAATTTTAATATATAAAAAAATAAATTGTAATCGACTCAAATTTTATGTAAAAAAATTATTTGAGGTTTATATAGGGGTTTTTTTGGTATTTAAGATGAATTTTTTTTATTAGAAATTGTGATTTAAAGGGAAGGGGTGTCAGTGATGTTTAAATATAAGTAAAAGGGATATCAGTAATATTTTTAATAATAGAGGTAGTGTTTTTGAAGAAATTGTAAATTAGAAAGTGTGTGAAATTTTCTCTTTTTTTTTTAAAGTCATTTTAAGGCTATATTAAGGGCAAAATAGTCAATAGAATGAAATTATTACTACACGTCGAAACGTCAGTTGTCCAAATGAGCCCAATGTCCATTTCCGTAATTTTAACCAGTGTCTGTCAGGGAACACACTGTACCTGTGACGATATTTAAATACGTCTGTGAGTCATTTCAGATCCGGGGATTCTGATTTTCAAAAGCTCTGGGGCTGAACTTCCAATGGCGTTTTGATACACGAGCGTATAGAAAGGGAGAGAGTGAGAGAAAAAATTTCACTATAACAAATCGGCATACAGAGAGAACTCTGTGGTCGCTTCAATCGATAATTTTCTCGGCTGATCAGGTATTTTACTCTCATTTTTCTGAAAAAATCAAACGGAAACAACTGAATCGGACCTGAGTCTAATGTTTCGTGTTTAGAATCTTTCGAAGTTGGTGTTTATGAATCGTTACTTTGTTAATTCTATTTTAATTTGTCATTTCTGATCGATTCTATGTGATTGATTGTGGTTTTTTATTTTTTTTGGAATGAATAGATCTGGTTGCTGAATCGGAGACTACACTGAAGAAACTTGGGAGTGACTTGGTACTTGTTGATATAATACGTTTACATATATATGTTCCAAGTATGGTTTGTGTTCACTGAGATTAATGTCGATCTGCTCAGATTTTGGTGGTTGTGGCGAAGATCTAAGATTATATGTTATTTCATAGCATTCACATCCTAAAAGAGGCACAGATCCGTTGTTATAGAGCTTCAATTCCTTGATCCTAGCTGTAGTTTGTAGATCTGGTAGTTTATAGTGAGTTGACCAAGTGATTTGGCTCAAATGGAGACGCTTCTGGTTGCACAGCATCAGCATCGGAGTAGAACTAAAAGTCATGGTCCTGCTCGATTTGGGGCATTTGAATCTCCTCCTTCCAGGGACTTTAGAGGGATTAATTGCCGATCTTTTCAATCTGGAGCAGGTATACTCCCAACCCCATTCAAGTCTTGCACTACCCCTGTAACCAAACGCCTGTCTTCGTCTACACCATCGCCTTCTTTTAATTCTCAGTCCGAAGGCAACAACAATAACAAGCACTCCAAAAAATCGGTGAAGAGTAGTGCAATTTCGATCCCTAGGAATATCAAATTTGATGTTTCTGATGAGGAGCGGTTCTTTAATGAATTTTCTTACTCTGAACTCTGGGCTGGACCCGCTTATTCTAACTCACCTCCGCCCAGTTCGTTGCCCATACCCAAGTTTTCGATCCGGCCAAAACGGACTGTCTCTCTTGATTTACCGGCTTCAATCTCTAATTTTGATTTGCATCCTATTGCTAAGTCTGCACCCCCTTCCCCTACAAGAGAGCGTAACCCTTCAACAAAAGATATATTTCACAGTGCTGACTTTGCGACTAAGACCCTACGTCGCATTCTCAATCTTGACATCGCTGATGAATGAAGTATGAGGAGCGTCTGCTGCTCCTGTAAATAAGAAAGCTACCTTGCAAGTTGGGTTAGTGGTTGATTGTAGATAGACTGAATAAATTAGTCAGTGGTGTGACTCTATTAGTTCGTTTAGTTATAATAGTGGTGGTACAACAGCAGGCTATATTTAGAGATGCAAGAACAGTGATGGCTGGGTGTTCAACGGGCTTCAGATATCTTGGAAGTTGATTTGAGTTTCTTGTGTGGATCTTCAGAAAATACATTTTGGGTGCTGCAACATGGATGCCTAATGATTAAAAGTGTTTTGAAAGCAGAAAGGGAAACTAATGTGTGGTAATTTGCTATTGGAAGTGATTTGTAGCTTCCAATCCTTTGGCATGGGTTACAAAATTATCGAATCATCCTTCTATTTGACCAGAAGAAAAACTGCATTTCAGTTGGTCGTCGAAGTATTGAATTCCATCTTCTGCATACTTCCTTAGCAGGATTGTCCATTCTCTACTTTCCTCTTCTAGATCATTTTTAGGCTTTTAGTATCATATACTTTGTATATGCTGTAGAATCTTAACTTGATCACTCACAATGATTTTTAGGTCGGTCCTTGTCTTGAACATAGTTTCTTTCTCTTCAACCGTCTAAGATAAACTTAGTTTCTTTGTGAACTTCAGTTTAACGTTTGCAGATTAGTCTCTGAATCTTCAAATTCTCTTGCTCGGTCTTCTCTTACTTTTCATACTCTTTCCTTTCCCTTTGGTGTAGATCAGGATCTGACGCATATGTCCTCCCTCTGTGAGGGTGTAGTGTCACCTTCACCATCTTTCCCGGTTTTTATGGAGGAAATATGGGAAGGGGATGTGGAACTCTTTAGGGTGTAGGTTATTGTCCGTGTTGCATTGTCCTGTTTTAAGTAGTTCCGCTGTAGCAGGTGGGTAATGCCCCCCACTTTCTGCTTGGTTCTTCTATGGTTTATTTTTGTTGGTGATCGCTGGCCATACCAAGCTATTCACCAGGTAAGGCCTTCTTATATTTGGATTTTCACTTCATGTTTATTGTTTGAAACTGTTGTTTAGGTTGTTCTAATGTCTTTTTTGCTTGATATGTGTGAACCAGTGATGAAAAGGGGAGCCAATAGAAGAAGAATTTTCATTAGGCTGTTCTCAACTGTGTCCTTGATGGGCTTGTTTCTACGAAGCAAAGTTCAATGTGGGACCATCTATGCGTTTAGTTCATGTATGTCTGCTTGTAGCAATTTATCTTTGTCTGGCTGTTTTGTAATGTGTCTTGTGTCTTGTGTCCTTTGTATCGGTGGATTTAATATGTTGTCTTGGACAAAGTTGTTCCTTAATGCAACGTGGTTTCTTTACTATTTTGAATGCTGAGATTCTTCTTTGATCATCTGCATTAGATTTGATTTGTAGGTGGGTAGACTATATGGAATGGTTTAATGTTTGTTGTGTTGGTTCTGGCAAAGGCTGTGAAATTAACCCTAGTAAATGATGTATGAGGTATAGGGAGCTTGAAGAGTGGAAGGTGCCATTTTCTGGTTTGGGTATGTGGGTTGCCACAATGTGGTGGTGTTGCCTACGGCATTGTATAGTTCTAGTTGCTTTAAATATTCATCACCACCATAGTATTGTGGCATTTTACAAGCACCGCAATCTGAAACAAGTAGAAACCAATGTTTCTGGCATTTGTGTCCTGCTCTCTCGATGCTTTCTTCACTTTTCCATTCCTGTTCCATGTACCGTGTGCCATTCCAGCTTGTTTCAATCAATAGTTAGCGCATGCAAAAGCGCTGGTGCAGGAAGTGGCTGATTCTTTTGTTGGACCATCCACTTAAGTGCCATTTTCAGACGTCGTTTGAGCTCACTTGCTTTTGAGAAGCCTGGCTAGATAACATTTGCTTTGGTAACATCTTCCTGTCTATATCATCATTTATAGTTTTCATTTTTGACTCGAGGTTCCCTTTGTGAGCAGTTTTTACTTATTTTTTTTTCTTGTAATTGGGGAAAATTTGTGATAAGGGGATTCTTGGGGCCTGTTTGGTTGTGTTCCAAAATCAGGTTTTTGTTCTTAAAACACTACTGAAGAGATGTTGTTTGGTTACAAGTTTTCAAATACAGTTTTTTAAAAAA
The DNA here is from genome assembly GCA_963454935.2 of Ilex paraguariensis. NCBI lineage: Eukaryota > Viridiplantae > Streptophyta > Magnoliopsida > Aquifoliales > Aquifoliaceae > Ilex > Ilex paraguariensis. The sequence goes on along the minus strand of CAUOFW020001636.1, from coordinate 482,956 downwards.
AGTGGGAACTAAGATAAAAATTCAGAGGACACCCAAATGATGTTCTTTGTGTTTTCAAGTCAAAATAGAAAACATTGGAAATAACACAACAATTAATGTGGTCTCTTTTTTGAACTATTTTAGCAATAATACATGTCCCAGTATATAAGGGTTTTTTCGGCCTCTCTTTAAGGATGTCAATGGATTGAAGCGGGGCGAGTGCGGGGGCGAGGGGTATAGTTTTTATTCTGTATCTGCTTAAAAATCCTTCTTTTATTTTGGTCTATTTTCGTTAATGGGTATAATGTTTATCCTCATTCTCATTTGCGGGTGAATTTATAATTCCTGTTTCTGTCCTCGTTTTTACCGACCCCGCCCAAGTCGAAGCTCAAGCCCAAGTATAAGCCCAAGTCCAAGCCTAAGCTAAAGTTCAAGACAAAATAATTCAAAATTTTAAATAAATCTAACATTTTAAATAATCCAATAATATTTTAAATAATCTAACATAATCTAAAACAACATAATGTAGTATATTGAACAAAACACAAACAATAAATGTCCAAAATATTATTTAAATTTGATATAATTCAACATTACACAATATAACACAATTAACATAATGAGTGGTAGAATCATCTCAATCAACTCAATCATCTTTTAACAACAACTTCACACCAACTCAATTATCTCTTAACATCATCGGTGGTGGTATAATCTACTTCTTCAACATCATTTTTCTATATCATTAAAAGAAAAAAAAAATAGATTCTTTCAAAGAGAAATTTTCAACTAAAAAAAGATATATTTCATCATCAATATCAAGATTCTTCAATAATGTGTAGCTCTTCAGGTCCGTCAAAGTAGATGAACCTAAAAAAAATAAATTATGCATTAGTCATACTTTATTCCCCAAAAAAATTATGATGCACATATAAATAATATTTCATTACCTCGTTCTTCAACACATAACCAACTTTCAGAACACATTAAAACTTTTATTATAGTTGGAAAAAGTCTATTGCGATGTGGACTGATCACCCTCCCACTTGTGCTAAAAGTAGATTCCAAGGCAACGGTATAAACAAGAATAGCAAAAAGATTTTTAACAATCATTTGAAGCAGGGATATTTGGGACCATGTCTTCCAAAAATATAGTATATCAAAATCTGAACTTCTTGACATCATACCATCTTCTAAGTAACGATCTAACTTAGACCTCCCGCATACTTTTGTTATGTCTCTTGTTTGTATAAACTTATCAAAATCAGAAAGATCATCAATTAATGGACATTTGGAATCAATATCTAATTGAAGAGGAGAAGGAGAAGGTTGTGGTTTATAATCACTTCCTTACCTTGCTTCTAAGAAAACAAGAGCCAGATTTAAATTCCAAAATTAACTACCAAAGGTGGTCCACTGTCATCCCTAGTTATGAGCAGAATAAAATGCCAAACTCATACACATTTTGATCATTTTATATACTAGATCCAATAAGAACATACAGAGACACTTAATTAAACCAAGAGAAGTTAGTCACAAGCTCAAACCATTACAGACTAAACAGGCACACCACAATGAACCATCAAAGACATGAATTGTATATAAGCATGAGTGTCTATATCTATATATCTTTATATAAACATGTTTGTCCATGTTTAAATGAAACAGTGTAGTGGAAAATATTCATTTGATCTTCACCTACTACACCCATGTCCGAAAAATCGATGAAATGTGGAAACGAGGAAGGCCCAAATCAGCGATCAGTGATGTTGGTAGCAACAATCAACGATCAGTGATGTTCTTGAGCAAAGAATAAGTGGAGGCGGGGCGGCTGAGCAGCTGAGGATCAACGATTGACTGAGAGAAAGAGAGAGATGAATCGATGGTGGACTAGAGGTGGGCGACTGATACTTGATAGAATAAGTTAGGGCTAGGGCTTTTAACTGAGAGTATATATATATATATTTATTTATTTATAACGGGTAACGGGGACGGGGCGAGAGTAAGGATAAGTCCATCTCTACATAGATTTATACGGATATTTTCATATACGTCCACCGTCCAATACGTATAACCCATTCTTGGTCTAAACGAATACCCATTTTTTTCCGGTTCATTGCTATCCGTACCCCCCCCTCTCTCTCTCTCTCTCTATTTTAGCGAAATCAGATGACAACACACATGAGCACACACACACACGTCTTCTCTGGTAAAAAGGTTTCTTCGGCGATCGGAGATTGTCTTCTCTGACGACCGAGAGTTCTTCGACAAATCTTGGTTTTTAGATTTGGGTTTCAAATCATGGATTTTAGATCTAGGTTTCAGATTTTTAGCAAATGAGTTTGTTTTTTTCGACAACTTATTTTTAGATCTTTGTTTCTCTCTCAATTTGTTCATGTTATGGATCTAGATCGACAAATCTATTCATGTTATGGATCTTAGATTTTGGGTTTTATGTTACTTGGATTACTTTGACAAAGATTCGACAGTGCAGTTTAGTCGATTGGTATTTTTTTTTTTTGCATTTTATCAAATTTAATATATTAAAATATTTCATATGAAACAATCAATTCAAATAAGTTTTATTGTTTTTTATTTTGTGAAATTGTTTTTGGAATCATCTAACCAAACAAATTTTTCGTCTTAGAAAACATCAAAACACATTTTTGTAAAATCTTTTAAAAAATTATTTTTGGTTATTATTTTTTGAGATATAATCCAAACACGCCCTTACTTTCTAAACAGGTCTTCCTACATCTATATACAAACGTTGATTTATCAAGAATAAGCAAGAAAAACACTTTGAATTGTTAATTAATCGCTAGAGATGGACTTAGAACCAGTAATTCATTATTTAATGAATCTTTTTGTTCTAATACTCTATCCGAGAGCTATCAAGTTTTATCAAATCTGTTCTTATCTAATTGAACGCTAATGGATCAAATGACATATATTATTGAGAAGGGTTGTAAGAATGGAGCTCAAATGCTTTACAAACACAAATTTCTACTTGGTATTCAGTGACTGCTTTAAGATTAGAAGGTATCATAATCAGATGATTCAACGTTGAATTCCCAGATTGTGAGGTAATAGAAAGTATGTATGACACTTAATAGAATATTGGGGTCGTGCACTCGCTTAGAAATAGGCACAAAGAGAAAGATGTGCAAGCAAAAAGAAATTAGAATAGATAAATCAGATAAGGAGTCAAGAACAACGAACAAGGAAGTTATGAGAGATTATTATAGTTGTTCCAAGTTACATTTATATAAGGGAGCTGAAAGGCATTGTCGATGGACATATAAATACCCCTTATTGTTCCCGAGGGGTAGAGTAGTCTAGTTTAGCCGAAAGATGGTTGTTGGTTCAAGTTACTACATATATGATCTTTGCTTCTCAAGGACACTCGACAAGCTATTGTTTAGGTACGAGATGTACAACATTGAAGTAACCCATGACAGACTCTGATCAAACCATCTTCAACAAAATTTTACATAAAATTGGCAAAATATTGTACACTTAGATGAAACAATTGAAAGTATCTGTACACATTTGTTTTGGTTGTGTGGTTTGTACACGATGAAGNAGCATGAGTGTCTATATCTATATATTTTATATAAACATGTTTGTCCATGTTTAAATGAAACAGTGTAGTGGAAAATATTCATTTGATCTTCACCTACTACACCAATGTCCGAAAAATCGATGAAATGTGGAAACGAGGAAGGCCCAAATCAGCGATCAGTGATGTTGGTAGCAACAATCAACGATCAGTGATGTTCTTGAGCAAAGAATAAGTGGAGGCGGGGCGGCTGAGCAGCTGAGGATCAACGATTGACTGAGAGAAAGAGAGAGATGAATCGATGGTGGACTAGAGGTGGGCGACTGATACTTGATAGAATAAGTTAGGGCTAGGGCTTTTAACTGAGAGTATATATATATATATTTATTTATTTATAACGGGTAACGGGGACGGGGCGAGAGTAAGGATAAGTCCATCTCTACATAGATTTATACGGGTATTTTAATATACGTCTACCGTCCAATACGTATAGCCCATTCCTGGTCCAAACGAATACCCATTTTTTTCTGGTTCACTGCCATCCCTACCCCCCATTTCTCTCTCTCTCTCTATTTTAGCGAAATCAGATGACAACACACATGAGCGCACACACACACGTCTTCTCTGGTAAAAAGGTTTCTTCGGCGACCGGAGATTGTCTTCTCTGACGACCGAGAGTTCTTCGACAAATCTTGGATTTTAGATCTAACGTTTCAGATTTTTAGCAAATGAGTTTGTTTTTTTCGGCAACTTATTTTTAGATCTTTGTTTCTCTCTCAATTTGTTCATGTTATGGATCTAGANCTATTGATTGGACCATAGATGCGAACAGATCTACTGCAATCAAAGAAAGAGAAGTAACTCTTCTATTGTTCAAGGGCAAGGAAGAACGAAAAATTTACTACAAACTCATTTAAGGAATGATATGTATTTGAATTATAATATTTTATATATCATTTAAGTTGTATAGCTTTACTCAAATATTCTTTAAGACTTAGTTGAATGGGAATATGTCAGGTAAGGAGGTTGATTTTATTATGTTACAATAATGTTTATGAGATTGTGAGGTCATGGGCTATCTCTAGGCTCTAGCAAAGTGATTCAATATACTTATTCCATTGATTGGGCCAAAAGATNTTGACAGTGCAGTTTAGTCGATTGGTATTTTCCTTTTTTTTTTTGCATTTTATCAAATTTAATATATTAAAATATTTCATATGAAACAGTCAATTCAAATAAGATTTATTGTTTTTTATTTTGTGAAATTGTTTTTGGAATCATCTAACCAAACAAATTTTTCGTCTNACAATTTCTCGTGGCCAAATGCACAAGACTCCCAGCAGTGAAAGATCGTAAAAGAATTATATATATGCAACTTTATTCCATTCAAAGAGATTGTTTCCGTAAAATTTCCCATAATATACACAATAAAAGTCAAAATCCGCCACTCTAGTATAACCCCATGCTATAATTCAGCATTGGTTTAGAAATTTCATGGCAATTGGACAAGGCTGCCTTTTGACTAGACCGGGGAANTCGATTATTATTTTTTGAGATACAATCCAAACATGCCCTTACTTTCTAAACACGTCTTCCTACATCTATATACAAACGTTGATTTATCAAGAATAAGCAAGAAAAACACTTTGAATTGTTAATTAATCGCTAGAGATGGACTTAGAACCAGTAATTCATTATTAAATGAATCTTTTTGTTCTAATACTCTATCCGAGAGCTATCAAGTTTTATCAAATCTATTCTTATCTAATGGAACGCTAATGGATCAAATGACAAATATATTATTGAGAAGGGTTGTAAGAATGGAGCTCAAATGCTTTACAAACACAAATTTCTACTTGGTATTCAGTGACTGCTTTAAGATTAGAAGGTATCATAATCAGATGATTCAACGTTGAATTCCCAGATTGTGAGGTAATAGAAAGTATGTATGACACTTAATAGAATATTGGGGTCGTGCACTCGCTTAGAAATAGGCACAAAGAGAAAGATGTGCAAGCAAGAAGAAATTAGAATAGATAAATCAGATAAGGAGTCAAGAACAACGAACAAGGAAGTTATGAGTGATTATTATAGTTGTTCCAAGTTACATTTATATAAGGGAGCTGAAAGGCATTGTCGATGGACATAAATACCCCTTATTGATCCCGAGGGGTAGAGTAGTCTAGGTTAGCCGAAAGATGGTTGTTGGTTCAAGTTACTACATATATGATCTTTGCTTCTCAAGGACACTCCTCAAGCTATTGTTTAGGTACGAGATGTACAACATTGAAGTAACCCATGACAGACTCTGATCAAACCATCTTCAACAAAATTTTACATAAAATTGGCAAAATATTGTACACTTAGATGAAACAATTGAAAGTATCTGTACACATTTGTTTTGGTTGTGTGGTTTGTACACGATGAAGTAAAATTGGAACTACCATCAAAGTTAGAATAAAGTTGAGGCAGGAAGACAACAGCCAGCGAATAAAGTTGAGCAGGAAGACAGCAGCAAACAAATTAGCAAGCATCCTCGCATATTTCACATTGAACATGTGCTAAAAAGACAAAACACAAAGACAGACGGCCTAGCTAGTCTCACAGCTTCTGGCTTTACCAGAAAGAGAATCCGTGATGATTATGGTCCATGAGAAAAGAATCTTATTATTTAGAAGAATAGACTTGCAAACCAATTGATTGGACCATAGATGCGAACAGATCTACTGCCATCTAAGAAAGAGAAGTAATTCTTCTATTGTTCGAGGGCAAGGGATGAACGAAAAACTTATTACAAACTCATTTAAAGAATGATATGTATTTGAATTATAATATTTTATATATTATTTAAGTTGTATAGCTTTACTCAAATATACTTTAAGACTTAGTTGAATGGGAATATGTCAGGTAAGGAGGTTGATTTTATTATGTTACAATAATGTTTATGAGATTGCGAGGTCATGGGCTATCTCTAGGCTCTAGCAAAGTGATTCAATATACTTATTCCATTGATTGGGCCAAAAGATATAGGTCTGAAAATGACTTGCCTTTTGGATTTATTCCCCTGAAAAAGTCAGTTTTAGATCAAAGTCTCTCAAGAGATAGTAATCTTTGAGAAGATTACTCAACCAACACATAAAAATAAGTGGATGAGCAGAGAGGACAAAGACAGCACACAATAAAAGTATTATGATGATTACTATGAGAGAAATAAACAATGATAAAGCCACTTTTCAATTGAACATCAGCACCTACTGAGAGTACAAAAACTGGGGGACAATCACAGAAACAACAAAATTAACCTTGACTACATCAAAACAATTATGTATATTATCTCTGCCTCTCTTTATCTCTATATGCAGTAGGGAGAGTAAAAACAAAAAAACCAAGCAAAAGAGAAGGGGGGTTGGGGGGGGGGGGGGGGAANTTCACTCGATTAGCTCTTGGCCCACTGCTTACCACTCTCCTTTTAGACTGCTGCTACTCAATTATTAGGGGCTTCATACTCTGCAACCCAAAGTCGGATGAAATAGATTTGGACTTGACTATGGTATCAGAATAAGTTTTTTCATATTTTATCTCCCAAATTTTATTATTTTAAAGAATATTTTTATAATTTTTATAGGTTATTTAATAATCAAAAATTTTATTATTTTTATTAATTTTTTTATCACTATCGTAAATGTTTTTAACACCTTTTTTTTGGTACCACAATAATAGTAAAAATGCCTACAAATATAATAAAAACATCCATAAATGTGATAAAAATCGATACGATACTAAAATTTTATTTTTAGGTACCGTAAAAAATTCCAATAGATTTTAATTAAATTTATGTACCATTTGATAAAAAAATTTTAAATAATCTTTTTAAGTAAATAATTTCAAAAAGTAAAAATATTTCAACTATAATTGTACAAAATCTCTAGACACGTCTTAAGAGATAAAAGATAGACTTATGTCCCTCTGTGTNTTTTCGTCTTTTTTCTTTGATTTTGTTTTCTCTCAACCAAAACAGAGATTAATTCTGATCATAGCCCGCATGCAAGCAAAATGATCAAAATCAGAGTTCAAGAACATCCATGCCATTGACATGCAAATTCTTTTACNTTATGTCCCTCTGTGTATATATTATTGATAGAATATTTTGTAGGTAATTCTCAAAGTAATTATTAAAATAGTGAATCCACGGATTAAATTAGTTATGAAGATAGTTTTCATCATCTTCTATTTAAAGTTCTTTTTATTAATGAAAATGGTATTGTAAAATTTTATTAATCTTTATTGTAAAATTTTAGAAATTCAATTCTTCTCGAATTGAACCTATCTCTTGAAGTGGGTTTTCTATCCTCAACCCTATTTTTTGTTTATTTTTTTTTTTTCAAAAAAACGTGCACGTAACATAATTTGAGATAGTAAAAGGTTATACCATGATGACAAAAAGTTATGAACCAAGTGGCAAATTTATCAAAAGAACAAGTAATCATGTCTATAAGTCAAAAAAAAAATGACGATAACAAAAGAAAGAGGATTACTTTTAATATTATAAAGGAAAAGTGTGTGTTGGGTCATGGGATTAACGAGACTTCACCACAAGTTGTGTACAGGATCCCGACTTTTTTTACTACACTATTTTCTTCCAACTTATTTTTAATAATTGAAATCTGTATATGCCAACAAATTTAATTAATTTAATAAGTATCCACCAATTATTACGAAATTGAAAATGCGCCTAACCCTTATTTGGGAGCGATATTTACTTAACCCTACTTTGATCTAATGATGTTCCGTTTACAATACAAAATTCAACTATAAAGAGATAGGGTTATAAAGTGCACACGATTTTGTTTTTGAAATGGTTGGATGTCATCCCGTTTGTTCCCTATATTTATTTTTAACTGATTTTGACTAAAATAACAAAGGCTAAGGCACCAGAAAAAAATTCCATTAATTTTAAATTAAATGATTTATAATTATTGATTAAAAAATAATAAATTAAAAAAATTATACACGTGGAACATTCTTATTAGTTAAAAATAGCTTTATTATCGATCAAAAAATAGAAATATTAACTCAAACATATAAGCTTGAAATTTGACAGACTTCTAAGAACTATACAATAAAGAATTTATCCGTCGCGAATTTTTTAGTTTATGCATAAATAGTCTATTTTTGATTGAATCGAAGAAAACATTAATAAAAATGTGCACAAGTTATTCCAAAAAAATAAAAAAGTAGAGTAAAAATATTATTTTAAAAAAAATACAATTTGAACCTAATTTAAAGAACTAATCTAAAGATATAATTTAATATAATTATTAAATCAATAATAGATTTTATTTAACATTAAAATTTATAATTAATTCAATAATTATATTAAATCCACGTCATTAAATCTTTATATTAGGCCCCAATTGTCGTCAGGGTCACAGGAGAAAAAAGCGGTGTCAGAAATTTTACGGAACTGTCAGAAACGCTCAGTTGCACCGTCTAAAGTCCGAAACTCCCAGGCGATTGGTTAAAGTTTGTGTGACCCTCCCAACTCAAATCTGACACACTGTTCTCTAATGCACGTCTGGGGGCCCCTCTTGGGCCACTTCGCCATGGGCCTGAGGCGTGCCTCTGACAAGCCACTGATTTGAAATGAATAATTGACGAAGGACCCCCAATCAGGGTGGCCCACTTTACTTTCGACCCTTCCTTTTCTTTTGGAGGTTGTGTGTGAAAAACAGTGGGCTACCACTGACCACATTGACCTTTTTAAGTTTTATCACCGCCCGATGATCACCAACCAAAACATATCAAAGCCCCCTTTATTCAAAATTTTCGTCTTCATCCGCTGTTATTGATTTTAATTTTTTTGAATAACAATAATAAAATATTACAATAATATAAAAAACAATATTACAATAATAAAAAATACGATAAATAATCAAGTTAAACTAATCAAAAATATAATTGATAATTCAATTTAAAAAATTATTCAAATTCGACTCATTTCAAACCCGAATCGAGCCAAAATAACTCAACTATTTTACCTATAAAGAATTCAAGTTTTGTGAATTTAACCCAAGTCTTTTTAGACTCCTTTTTTTTTTAAATAAGCCTAAAAAATTGTTTCAACTCAACTCATTTTCTAATTGAACCCAAAACTAACCGAATTCTAGTAACTTGACTCAATTATCGGCCTTAACAAAAAATGGTGTTTTTTAACTCATGTGGGTAACAAGTTAAAATCAACTTACGAACAATTTGTTAATCAAAAGCTTTGCACTCGATTCTTAACGTTGGAGTCCTCCTTGCCCAAACAACTAATTCACCACTGAAAACCACCGATTTTTCCCTCCATACACAACTTCTCTTTTAGAACTGAACACCACCGTCGTCTGAACTTGCTCATATGACGTATATTTTATACGAGAATGGATTTAAACGAGTCTCAGAATGTACTTGATTGACTGAATNTGTCGTCTTTTTTCTTTGATTTTGTTTTCTCTCAACCAAAACAGAGATTAATTCTGATCATAGCCCGCATGCAAGCAAGATGATCAAAATCAGAGTTCAAGAACATCCATGCCATTGACATGCAAATTCTTTTACNACCACCGATTTTTCCCTCCATACACAACTTCTCTTTTAGAACTGAACACCACCGTCGTCTGAACTTGCTCATATGACGTATATTTTATACGAGAATGGATTTAAACGAGTCTCAGAATGTACTTGATTGACTGAATTTTCAATCTCCATGGTTAAAGTAAAGGTTCTCTAAAGCAATTTGTCTCAGTTCTCCGACAATGAATACGTTTTGCGCTTGTGAGCCCAATTATCTAGAACTGTGTGTGAGTGAGAGAGAGAGAGAGATTGGATCTTTTAGGGGTTCGATTATAGGGCGGAAATAGAAGAGAAAAAGAATGAATTCAGAAAAATGATTTGGTCTTGATTCCGCCAAATGCAATTTGTATTTCTCTGTGCTTGTATGTATACATGTGTTTGTATGAGCGTGAGAGAAGTATGATTGAGGACAAAAAGAAGGGTGACACTGGAATTTTAGCAAAATCTTGCACGAAATCAATACTTTCAATCACTTAAATAATTAACAAGTATTCAGGTGGGCAAGGCAACCCCAAAACTATTTCTACAAAATAATTAACAAGTTTTTATATTTTTTTGGAACTTCTACAATACCGCCTGTGGTACCAGCATCGAAAGTTATAAATTTTTTAAGGCTAAATTACAATTTTTTTAAGGTGTAAATTACAATTTCATTAGACATGATTGACTATGGAATATTGAGATCGATACCAATTTTTTCATAATTGATCATGAGTGTCTATGATCAATTATTACCTCATTTGAAAAATTATATCTCTTGAACAGTTATAACTTTTCTTTACAAAATTGTAACTTTATCATACAAAGTAATAACCGCTGGTACTGATACCAATTTTTTTTTTTTTTAATACCGTAGGGTTTCCCTTTTTGGTTTTTTTTTTTTTTTTTTTTGGGGGGGGGGGGGGGGAAAGCCACT
>CAUOFW020001636.1:380925-461881 GCA_963454935.2 Ilex paraguariensis | reverse complement strand
ATAACAGCCGGAGCCGACTGCAAAAACCAAAAAGGATATGTTCGTGCTCTTCCATGGCAGTGTCGTCGACTGCAAAAAGTTAATTCTAGGGTTTTTTCCTGGTTTACAGTACAGTCTGTGTCTTTCTCCTTCTAAATCTACAAGGGGGTTTTCAGGATTTGGGCTCTTATAAGGCCCAATTTGACTGGTTTTTATGGGCGAAATGGTTGGGCTATGTTTCGAGGCCGAATGGATCCGGTGGAGAGGCCAGAATTATTGATTGGTAAAGCAGATATTATTTTTAGAAAAAATAAAAAGGAAAAAAAGTGGTGGCTGTGCTCTTATGAGCTGTGAATAATTTTGTACGCATATATTTGATTTATTGAGAGCCAATTAAATTAAAAATAATTTTATAAATTAGGCTTAATAACACTTTGGATCCCAAAGGATAGTCAAGTTCTCAATTTGCAGTATGAAAATTAAAATTTCCTCGTTACACCCTCAATTATATATATAAAAAAAAGTATTAATATAATGTGGTTCAAAATCAAACAAAATTTTGCTTTATCCAACAACTGTTTTTGCTATATTTTTCTATTTATATATATAATTATTTGTGTGCTATTCAATTTTATTAAAAACATTTATACCTTTTTTATATGATATGATTGGGGGTACAATATGAGAATGTTCATCTTTTGGAGTGCATTGATAATTTGAAAATCTTCAAATAGTTGAATTTCTTGGATTTTTTGCCTTAAAGGTAAAGGGAAGTCTATGGTACTTTTAACTGTACTGTTTCAATTTTTTGAAGTATAAGTTACAACTAAAGGGCATCATCAACCATGAATTACAATTATTATTAAATGTTAAGTTATAATTTTTAAAGGTCAAGTTATAACTCATAAATGAGAAATTACATCAAATTAAAGAAAATCTATGATCGATCATGTGCTTCTCTCGATAATTTGTAAATTCTAACTTTAAAAGTATAATTTTATCATAAAAAAATATAATTATTGGTACAATACCAAAAAATATTTTCCCATACCGTAGACTTTTTATAAGGGTGTGTTTAGATAATAGGTTTAGAATAAATTGGATGTCAAAAATATAAACTCGTCTATCCAAGCCAAACCCTTTCAACCGATCATGTGGATTTGAGATGTAGATAAATTATATCCATGCCAATGTTTGGTAATCATATTTTCCATCTCCCTAGGACCATGAACAAAGATGATATAACAATATTAATATGATATGTTTTGACTGTTACACTCTTTTAGGTAATCCAATTCATCTTTATGAAGTTATCTGGAGCCCACCCTTTTTTTATGTTATCCAACTAGTACATAATCCCTTTTAACCCACTACCCAAACACCAACTAACGGTAATAGTCTATCAAATTTGATTTCGAACCTAACACAGAAATCCAGGCAAATGGAATCATTTATCAACCAAGTAATTAATGATACAATAATACTTATGATCCGCTCGGTAGATGGATAAATAAAAAGAAGAATAAAAAGCAAGAATGAAATACTTTCATATCCTTCTATGTTTTTGGTAAAAAAAAATGGAAAGTAAGAATGATTAGCTTTTATTATATTTGGTAAGAAATTTTTTTTTTAATTTTTAATTTTTAATTTTTTTATTATTTTTTTAAAAATATAAATACATAATAAGTAATTGATAAATATGATATATGTATTTATCAAATAATATATAGATAAATAACACACATAATTAACTTTTTATCCTAATTTTGGAGAGATTAATTTTAGTGAAATGAAAGGAAAGTTAATTCATCTACTTTTTCATTATTTATATTTCCTTCTTTACCAAATATAATGTATTATCAATCCTTCCAACTTTCTGTTTTTCTAATTTTTCATTATTTTATTTTCCTATCGTATACGAAGGATAAGAGAAACCATACAATAATGCTGTCACTACGAGATGAGAGAGTGATTCAATGGTAAAATTTTACTAGGACTGTTGGATAATTACAGTGATNTGGGGGGGGATTGGGTGGTGGTGGATTTTGAGGGTGAGTGATGGGTTTCTTAAGGGGGTTGTGGGGGTGGATTTCGGTGGTGGTGGGGTTGGGGGATGGTGGTTGGGTGGGTGATGGGTTTTGCAGGGGTTGTGGGGTTGATTTCGGTGGTGGCAGGTCTAGTAGTGTTAGGTGGTTGGTGGTGAGCTGGTGACGTTGAGTGGTGAATTTTTGGTTTAATATCAAGTATATTTTTTATTTTTATTTTTATAATTTTTTAAATATAAATTATTATTAAACATATTCTATATTTTTAATTTTTATCAAAAAAAAATAAAATTTAGTTTTGTTTTTTTTTCAAGGAAGAATTACACCACACACTTGAGGTTTATTACTTAATCACTTACACCACCACCTGACATTTAAAATATTACACACAGATCATTTGAGATTTGTATGAATGAAACACTTAGACCTTAAATATATCTGTTAATAAATTACACATAAATTCCGCTGAAGTTTGTAGGTATATACTAATATTTATACTTCTTAAATTTAAAATGTTATATTTAAATTAAAAATATTTTAAAATATTAAATATTTTAAATTTTACGATAAAAATGTATATTTTATTGTATTATTTATTAAAATAAAATTAAAATTAAATCGTGAGGACCACTTTATCGGGAACAGCAAAGACAACGTTCCTACCCTTTTGCAACATAACGAATTGCTCTGATGCAATCATCCACCAAAGCAACTGAACAACCTTCTAAGTAAACCAGCAACACAAATGGAATTATCAATGTCAGAAATTATGTACCCATTGCAACTTCGGGTAGAGGAATCACAACAACTGCATTGATCAAATTTCAGTTTTCTCATCTTGTCTTGCTGAGATATTCAAAGAAACCGTGCCTGATGCAACTAAGTGACTTACTCGCAAACTACCTTTGATTTATAGAAAACAGAAAAAAAAAACTAGAGAGAGAGAGAGAGAGCTTACTCGAGTTGAAGACGCGGAGGTCGGAACCGACGGCGACGGCAACAGCGACAGCGACGGATAGTTGGGTGTTGTAAACTGCAATAACAGCCGGAGCCGACTGCAAAAACCAAAAAGGATATGTTCGTGCTCTTCCATGGCAGTGTCGTCGACTGCAAAAAGTTAATTCTAGGGTTTTTTCCTGGTTTACAGTACAGTCTGTGTCTTTCTCCTTCTAAATCTACAAGGGGGTTTTCAGGATTTGGGCTCTATAAGGCCCAATTTGACTGGTTTTTATGGGCGAAATGGTTGGGCTATGTTTCGAGGCCGAATGGATCCAGTGGAGAGGCCAGAATTATTGATTGGTAAAGCAGATATTATTTTTAGAAAAAATAAAAAGGAAAAAAAGTGGTGGCTGTGTTCTTATGAGCTGTGAATAATTTTGTACGCATATATTTGATTTATTGAGGGCCAATTAAATTAAAAATAATTTTATAAATTAGGCTTAATAACACTTTGGATCCCAAAGGATAGTCAAGTTCTCAATTTGCAGTATGAAAATTAAAATTTCCTCGTTACATCCTCAATTATATATATAAAAAAAAGTATTAATATAATGTGGTTCAAAATCAAACAAAATTTTGCTTTATCCAACAACTTTTTTTGCTATATTTTTCTATTTATATATATAATTATTTGTGTGCTATTCAATTTTATTAAAAACATTTATACCTTTTTTATATGATATGATTGGGGGTACAATATGAGAATGTTCATCTTTTGGAGTGCATTGATAATTTGAAAATCTTCAAATAGTTGAATTTCTTGGATTTTTTTCCCTTAAAGGTAAAGGGAAGTCTATGGTACTTTTAACTGTACTGTTTCAACTTTTTGAAGTATAAGTTACAACTAAAGGGCATCATCAACCATGAATTACAATTATTATTAAATGTTAAGTTATAATTTTTAAAGGTTAAGTTATAACTCATAAATGAGAAATTACATCAAATTAAAGAAAATCTATGATCGATCATGTGCTTCTCTCGATAATTTGTAAATTCTAACTTTAAAAGTATAATTTTATCATAAAAAAATATAATTATTGGTACAATACCAAAAAATATTTTCCCATAGACTTTTTATAAGGGTGTGTTTAGATAATAGGTTTAGAATAAATTGGATGTCAAAAATATAAACTCGTCTATCCAACTACTACATAATCCCTTTTAACCCACTACCCAAACACCAACTAACGGTAATAGTCTATCAAATTTGATTTCGAACCTAACACAGAAATCCAGGCAAATGGAATCATTTATCAACCAAGTAATTAATGATACAATAATACTTATGATCCGCTCGGTAGATGGATAAATAAATAGAAGAATAAAAAGCAAGAATGAAATACTTTCTATGTTTCATATCCTTCTATGTTTTTGGTAAAAAAAAATGGAAAGTAAGAATGATTAGCTTTTATTATATTTGGTAAGAAGAATTTTTTTTTTTTAATTTTTAATTTTTAATTTTTTTATTATTTTTAAAAAAATATAAATACATAATAAGTAATTGATAAATATGATATATGTATTTATCAAATAATATATAGATAAATAACAAACATAATTAACTTTTTATCCTAATTTTGGAGAGATTAATTTTAGTGAAATGAAAGGAAAGTTAATTCATCTACTTTTTCATTATTTATATTTTCTTCTTTACCAAATATAATGTATTATCAATCCTTCCAACTTTATGTTTTTCTAATTTTTCATTATTTTATTTTCCTATCGTATACGAAGGATAAGAGAAACCATACAATAATGCTGTCACTACGAGATGAGAGAGTGATTCAATGGTAAAAATTTACTAGGACTGTTGGATAATTACAGTGATGAGACATTTTCAAGTACTCCAAGATGAAGACACGTGTCCTCGGCGTTACTAAATTCTTTTCCTATAAACGCGACACGTACCCATCAGATCACAAGTCCCTGTTCCCCCGAGGTACTATTCATAGGGATCAATGACATCCAGTAACGTTACATACGACACGTATCCCTCGGGGTCGGATAGGGTACATCGGTCCTACATGTACCAAACCCCCCTCGGTACCGAGATGTACCCCCGTCCAGGATGGCGTTCTCTGCTCCTGCAGAAGTTACTGATGTACAGGTCACTAGCCTAGGCTAGGCTAGGTTAGCCATCATGACCTCATCTTACACAATTGGTGTCAGAAGGCACAAGAAGTCAGGGGATACAGCCAATGGGGAATGATGCGTGGCATATTGTGTCACATCAGAGACAGAAAAATCAGATGCCCTTGCTGACACACGACTTGGGAAAGCAAACATTTAATTACATCATTCCCTTGATGAGATAACATTTAATGCGGTAAGGCTCGAAAGTGAAAGGTAATAAATGTCTCCAAGGCTGAACATTTATTACATCCTTGCCGAGAGGAGCTCATTGAACAGTCGGCAGGTCGATGACACAGCCTTAGTTGCTCGGGATCCCGAGTAGTTAAAATAGAAGACATTCCTCGTAGGAATCAGTGCGCACGTTGCCTGTATCTAATGATCACCTACTGACCACATTGACAACAATCGTGAGTATTTGAGGTATAAATACTCCTCACAAAAGACAAGAGAAGAAGGTGAAACCTTTGCTCAAACATATACTCAGTGTTTTCTTCTTCCTCTCTCTCAAAAACTGATTTGATCGTCGGAGGAGATACGTCGAAAAACACTTCGACGCCCTTCTAACTTGTCTTTCTTTGTTCCAGGGACCTTCCTCAGCCTTACTGGATCGTTCCGTTGATCCACGAGGGTTTCTCATTATCGTTTCAGGTTACCATCGGACCTCACAGGCTGTTCCAAGCAGTAGGGTTGACCACTTGACTGACTCACTTGAGTTCACTAAGGGAGAGATCTGTTCTCGTGTTTATATTGTGCAAGATCTAACACGCACATACAACATCCAATCTTATCCTCTTTCCTCTCCCAAAAAAAAAAGAGGGGTGTCACCATAATGGCCCAAAAAAAACATACAAAGAATTACACTAACTATAATAGTAATAATAATAATAACTACTATACAATCACTCTCTTTCAAGAACAAGAAAAAAACATGAACGGAATACTATAACAAGCCTCCTGACAATATCAAAGTCACAATCAGGCAGAGAGAGCAAATAATCCACTGAAGAAGAGAGAAGCGACAAGACAAATAGGCAATTTGATGTGGCTTCCGCCAGAAGAGGCACCATATGTTGAAGGGATTGTCTTAGACTCTGTTCCTGCATTTGTGGAAGCTTTTAATATGACATTTTGTTCTCACTATATGCATGCTCATGAACTTAGCTATAAAGATTGGAGAGTAGAATCCTATTGTTTGTATTGGCAGAATAAAACTTTATTTAAGATGATCTATAATCTATAATCTATTGCTTAGACTACTATAATCTAAATTGGGATTGTATATCCATGGAAAAGACAAACAAATTGGTGTATATGGTTGGCCAAAACTCTTTTAGTTGGTGCAATATGCAAACATTAATATATATATATAATTTAATTAGCAACATAACTAACACACCTACTAAACTTGGACTTTCTGCTTTTCATAACAATCAGTTGAAGCTTGAAGGGTCCCTTGATAATAAAAGTTAGTTATGTAGTTGAGCTCCAAAAACCCACTTCAAATCTACCAGTCTTTCCCTCCAAAAACCCTTAAAACCCATCACTCTATAAATTACCTAGCTAATCCAAAAACGCTTCAAGCACTTTTGTTGTCCCTCACTTTCTTAAAAAATAAAATCATGGAAAGTTTTAAGGCTTTATTAGGTGTCACAGCAGTATTTGGAACTCTATTAGTCTTCTTGTTTTCTTCGGCTAATGCACAAATTAGCACAGCCTGCACCAATTCAATGATCACCAGCTTCACCCCTTGCATAAATTACATCACAGGAAGCACCAGCAATGGGGCTTCTTCACCATCTGCTGACTGCTGCAATTCAGTGAAGTCTCTAATGAGTACTAGCTTGGATTGCGCTTGTCTTCTGCTAATTGGGAATGTCCCTGTTTCATTTCCCTTTAACCGGAGCCTCGCACTTTCACTCCCTCGTGCATGCCATGGTGGTGTGCCAATACAATGTGAAGGTTAAACTATTTTCGTCCGATGAAAGTGTTTTTTTTTCCTTGAATTCACCAACAGTTCTATTCCTTTCTACTATTTGTGTTAAAAGGATAGTTATTACATTTTTGTTGGTCTCTTTTCTTGTACTTTGCAGGCTCTGGTGTTCCTCCACCAGCTCCAGGTACAATTGAACTAATAGATTTTTGCATTTAGTACTGTTGAATGTGGTGTGTGAGATTTTGGGAAACACTATATGCAATATTAGCTCTAATGAAATTTTCTTTCTTTCTTTCTTTATTGTGTCAGCTTCCAAAGCATCAGCCATGGCACAGCCACCGGCCGCTAAACCGACCCTGCAAACATTGCTGGCATCTCCTCCCTTAGTTTCAGTAGCTCCTACAGCGAATCCAGGAATCCGACCGGTGGTGACCACGACATCAGCTTCTAATCCGTCTCATATTTCCGCACCATTTGTGCTGCTAATATTTGTAGGAATCATGGTTTCCAAGTTCTATTGAGTCCTACTTTTCTCTCTCTTGTGTTTTCTTGTCACTTTCTTTTTTACCATTCTTTTCTGGCAACATGGTTCTGTAGTTTTGGGCAATGTAACTTTGAGTTCAGGAGCTTTACTGTTAATGGAAGAAGCTATTGCTTCCAAGATTGTTATGGATGGAATGTGGACCAAGTGTTTTCATTCAACAACCCATGTTTTTAGCAGTCCAAAGGACGATTTAAACCACAAACATCCCCAAAGTTATGGGGTTATCACCCAAGACAAAACTATGTAGTTTCTATAAATACCCTTGTCCATCGATGCTGTCCAAAGAAACAGTGAAACAAAAGCAAGAAACAAAAAAAGAAGAAGACACGATAGGAAGAGAGAGAGAGAGAATGGCGAAGAAATTTGTTGCAGTGTTTGTGATGTGCATTGTTGTTCTGGCGGCAATGCACGTTCATGAGGCTGTAGCGGATGAAGAAGTGTACAAGTCATGCTACGAGCCCTGCCACAAGGATTGCTCAGCCGAAGGCAATGGCTACACCTTCTGTGAAATGAAGTGCGACGTTGATTGTGGTGCAAAAGAGCTTGCAGGTACCAGTGCTCAGGAATAATTTGTCCACAATTCACATCGCTCAGTTAAATCTTTTCGATACCATATCTCATTTTTTTGTACATAATCACAATTCTAGAATTCACAATTCTAATTTCTTTACGTTTAAAACTAATTTTTCTTCATTAATTATTATTTTTTGGTGCAGCTAAATTTGATAATGTCAAGTCTTAAACGAAGGACCATGGATAATACGTTTTCCTCGATGAGGCTGAGGAAGGGTGCAACATCTGTAATAAACTTGTGGAAGAATGTCACATGATTTTTTCCTGCTGCTAATTGTAATTGTGAGAATGAAATAAAAATTAAATTTTGATAATTTAGTTGGTTGTATATATATATATAAATGAATAATTTGTGGATAAATTGTTCAGATAAGGATTCATTCGAGTTAAATGCATGTCTAGATCTTAGTCACAGAAATTTATATATATATATATATATATATATATATATATATATATACAAAGCAGCATGGATTGTCAGAAGTAAATTGACTCACGGAAAACAGATTTTTCTTGAGCTCAGGCACTAAAAGGACATTTTCATAATCATCTGGCCATTAGCAGTGTTAAAAAAAGCATCGCCAGTATGAGATATGTTTAGCATATCACCATTTCCAACCATAACACGATCATGTCCGTTATAATTTTTTAGATTAACCAAAGTACTTGAATCACCGGTCATGTGGGTGGAAGCTCCTGTATTTGGAAACCATGCATTGTCTTGCCTATCTGTGATAGTTATAGCAGCAAGAACCTATGGAATATCATTGGGAGCAAAGGACTGATTAAATAATCTGTGCCAACATCTAAGAGCAGTATGGTTTTCTTACCGCAAATTTGACAAGATGCACTGGACCCAAAATTAAAATATCTACCCATGCTCTCTTGGATTCGATTGCTGGGACACTTGATTATTGGTATTGAGTGAAGCACTAAAAGTATGATTGCCCTTACTATGTTGGCTGAATTTAGTAAATCCTCTACCTCTTAAAGAGAAATTATTGCCACCTTGTTTCTTTTGAAAAAGAGCACGTGTCTTTTGACCCACACAGGCAACTGTTGGAGTACTCGAAACTTGCATTTCATGTGCAGTCATGTTTCATGGCTTTGCAAAAGTGTTATGATCTCATTGTAACATGGTGTTGGTGGTTTAAGCATGGTTGTGACAAATGCTTTATATTCAGAACCTAGACCATTCAACAGCCAAAAAACTTTTTTTTTGTCTTCAATTGGCTTGCTTATAGCAACTAATGTTGGGTTTCCCTCCTTTGTGGGACTCATCAATTTCCTAATTTTTTGGTGGCTTACCCGTGTATGACTCTTATCCAAGACTTGGTTTGGAGTCTTCAAGTTAAAAGGAATTTGGCAGCCACCTATAAGTTTTGTCTTTTTCTTTGGTTCATCTCTTCTCTGTTGGTTTGGCAAGAAGACATATTTTCGGCAGTCTTTGGTTCAACAAAAATTCAGCCTTCTTCTTCTCCTTTTTGGTGCCAGAAAAATCTGCAAATTTGTTCTTCAAGTGGGTAACATTTCTTCACTTGATATTTGGGTTTCTTGCGGTTTGTTCTTGGAGATTTGGTTCACTTATTTTGTGAGGTATTTTCCTCTTGTGATTTACACCTTGGTGTGTTTGTAAGGCTTATGCCTTTTGGCCACTTTGTAATCTGATTTGGTGATAGTGGAAGAAACTGACCTACCGGTCGTCGTGGATGTACCTCAAGTTATTTGAGGGAACCACGTAAATCTTGTGTGCTTATTTATTTTCTGTTATTTTATTTATATTGCTTCCATTGATTTATACTTGTGGGAAAGCCTATTTTCCCAACATCTGGTATCAAAGCAATTGGTTAATTCGGTTCCGATTCGTTATATTTCTGTGTGTGAATTATGGACGGCAACGTTGGACGTATGGTTAGTTTCAATGGCACAAATTGGGTGACTTGGAAAACTAAAATGGAAGATCTTTTATTTTGTAAAGATTTGAATGGACCCATAGAGGGTGATAGTGGCAAACCGGAAGGGATGAAAGATGACGAGTGGAAAAAGCTAGACCGGAAAGCTGTCGGTTTTATTCGGCAATGGATTGATGATAGTGTCTTTCATCATGTCTCTACAGAAAAATCTGCACATGGTCTTTGGACCAAATTGGAGAGTTTGTATGATAGAAAGACGGCAGTGAATAAAGCCTTTTTATTTCGAAAGCTTGTGAACTCTAAATATAAGGAGGGTACTTCTATTGCAGAGCATTTGAATGAGATTAAGAGCATTGTGAATCAGTTGGCCGCCATGAAAATTACTTTTGATGATGAGTTGCAAGCTTTGTTACTTCTTAGTTCACTTCCCGAAAGCTGGGAAACTTTGGTGGTCACAGTTAGTAACTCCGCACCTGATGGAGTGGTAACAATGAGTCAAGTTACCAGCAGTTTGTTGAATGAAGAAACAAGAAGAAAATCATCAGGTTCTTCTTACTCCGAGGCACTTGTAATGGAAAACCGGGGGAGAGGCAGGAGTAAGAGTAGGGTTCCGCACAACCGTGATAAATCTAGAGGTCGTTCAAGCTCGATGTCAAAAAAGGATGTTGAATGCTATTATTGTCACAAGAAAGGGCACATGAAGCGGGAATGTAGAAAACTCAAGTTCAAGGAGCAGAACAAAGAGAAAAATTCAGAGAAAAAGCAAATTGATACAGCTGTAGTTACCGATGATGAACTCATGATTATCCGTGATGATGCTAGCGTTAATTTGATTGGCCAAGAGACGGATTGGGTAATTGATTCTGGAGCTTCATTTCATGTTACTTCGCGGGCTGATTTCTTTACTTCTTACTCACAAGGTGATTTTGGGAATGTCCGTATGAGAAATGAAGATGTGTCAAAAATTGTCGGCATGGGTGACATTTGCTTGGAAACAAATATTGGATGCAAATTGCTGCTTAGAGATGTGAGGCATGTACCAGATATTCGACTCAATTTAATCTCTGCTGGAAAGTTAGATGATGAAGGCTACATCAACAATTTCAGTAATGGAAAATGGAAGCTCTCCAAAGGTTCTCTAGTGGTAGCAAAAGGAAAGAAGACTTGTTCTCTTTACACTATGCAAGCAAAAATCTGCAAGGGTGTTGTGAATACCTTAGAGAATGACTCATCCACTGATTTATGGCATAGAAGGCTTGGACATATGAGTGAAAAAGGATTGCAAGTTTTGTCCAAGAAAGAGCTTCTAGTGGGGATAAAAGGTACGCCTTTGAAAACTTGTGTTCATTGTTTCCATGGTAAACAAAACAGAATATCATTCCGTAGAAACATTGCATCTAGAAAATCTCATGTTTTAGATTTGGTACATTCTGATGTATGTGGTCCTTTGAAAGTTAGGACACTTGGTGGTGCTCTATACTTTGTCACTTTTATTGATGATCACTCTAGAAAAGTTTGGGCTTATACACTGAAAACTAAAGATCAAGTTCTAGATGTGTTTAAGATTTTTCAGGCCAAGGTTGAAAGAGAAACAGGTAGACAGTTGAAATGTGTTCGCTCGGATAATGGTGGTGAATATATTGGACCATTTGATCAGTATTGCACAAATCATGGTATCAGGCATGAAAAGACAGTTAAAAAGACACCTCAACAGAACGGGGTTGCAGAGAGAATGAATCGCACCATTCTTGAGAGAGTCAGATGTTTGCTCTCACATTCTAAATTGCCAAGATCCTTTTGGGGTGAGGCAATGAGGACCGCAGTTGATCTTATCAATTTGTCTCCTTCAGTTCCGTTGAATGGTGATGTGCCAGAGAAAGTTTGGACAGGGAAGGAAGTCTCCTATGATCACTTGAGGGTATTCGGCTGCAGAGCTTTTGTTCATATTCCAAAAGATGAAAGGTCCAAGCTTGATCCAAAAGCAAAGCAATGCATATTTCTTGGCTATGGGCATGAAGAATTTGGATACAGGTTGTATGATACAGTTGACAAGAAAGTTGTCAGAAGCCGAGATGTTGTTTTCTTGGAAGATCAGACTATTGAAGACATCGACAAGCTTGAGTCAGCTGAGTCTAGTACTGATGATCTTGTTGATTTAGATCCTCTCAATCCCTCTGCTGTTCATGATATTGATGAGGAAGTGCAAACACCTCATGATGATGCAGCAGAAGATGATGTTGAGCCAGAGATTGAGGGAGAGCAACCACCCCAAGAACCACTACTACAGACACCGTTAAGGAGATCTACTAGAGAAAAACAGTCATCCAGAAAATATTCTTCAAATGAGTATGTGATGATATCAGATCAGGGGGAGCCAGGGANTCACATCAGAGACAGAAAAATCAGATGCCCTTGCTGACACACGACTTGGGAAAGCAAACATTTAATTACATCATTCCCTTGATGAGATAACATTTAATGCGGTAAGGCTCGAAAGTGAAAGGTAATAAATGTCTCCAAGGCTGAACATTTATTACATCCTTGCCGAGAGGAGCTCATTGAACAGTCGGCAGGTCGATGACACAGCCTTAGTTGCTCGGGATCCCGAGTAGTTAAAATAGAAGACATTCCTCGTAGGAATCAGTGCGCACGTTGCCTGTATCTAATGATCACCTACTGACCACATTGACAACAATCGTGAGTATTTGAGGTATAAATACTCCTCACAAAAGACAAGAGAAGAAGGTGAAACCTTTGCTCAAACATATACTCAGTGTTTTCTTCTTCCTCTCTCTCAAAAACTGATTTGATCGTCGGAGGAGATACGTCGAAAAACACTTCGACGCCCTTCTAACTTGTCTTTCTTTGTTCCAGGGACCTTCCTCAGCCTTACTGGATCGTTCCGTTGATCCACGAGGGTTTCTCATTATCGTTTCAGGTTACCATCGGACCTCACAGGCTGTTCCAAGCAGTAGGGTTGACCACTTGACTGACTCACTTGAGTTCACTAAGGGAGAGATCTGTTCTCGTGTTTATATTGTGCAAGATCTAACACGCACATACAACATCCAATCTTATCCTCTTTCCTCTCCCAAAAAAAAAAGAGGGGTGTCACCATAATGGCCCAAAAAAAACATACAAAGAATTACACTAACTATAATAGTAATAATAATAATAACTACTATACAATCACTCTCTTTCAAGAACAAGAAAAAAACATGAACGGAATACTATAACAAGCCTCCTGACAATATCAAAGTCACAATCAGGCAGAGAGAGCAAATAATCCACTGAAGAAGAGAGAAGCGACAAGACAAATAGGCAATTTGATGTGGCTTCCGCCAGAAGAGGCACCATATGTTGAAGGGATTGTCTTAGACTCTGTTCCTGCATTTGTGGAAGCTTTTAATATGACATTTTGTTCTCACTATATGCATGCTCATGAACTTAGCTATAAAGATTGGAGAGTAGAATCCTATTGTTTGTATTGGCAGAATAAAACTTTATTTAAGATGATCTATAATCTATAATCTATTGCTTAGACTACTATAATCTAAATTGGGATTGTATATCCATGGAAAAGACAAACAAATTGGTGTATATGGTTGGCCAAAACTCTTTTAGTTGGTGCAATATGCAAACATTAATATATATATATAATTTAATTAGCAACATAACTAACACACCTACTAAACTTGGACTTTCTGCTTTTCATAACAATCAGTTGAAGCTTGAAGGGTCCCTTGATAATAAAAGTTAGTTATGTAGTTGAGCTCCAAAAACCCACTTCAAATCTACCAGTCTTTCCCTCCAAAAACCCTTAAAACCCATCACTCTATAAATTACCTAGCTAATCCAAAAACGCTTCAAGCACTTTTGTTGTCCCTCACTTTCTTAAAAAATAAAATCATGGAAAGTTTTAAGGCTTTATTAGGTGTCACAGCAGTATTTGGAACTCTATTAGTCTTCTTGTTTTCTTCGGCTAATGCACAAATTAGCACAGCCTGCACCAATTCAATGATCACCAGCTTCACCCCTTGCATAAATTACATCACAGGAAGCACCAGCAATGGGGCTTCTTCACCATCTGCTGACTGCTGCAATTCAGTGAAGTCTCTAATGAGTACTAGCTTGGATTGCGCTTGTCTTCTGCTAATTGGGAATGTCCCTGTTTCATTTCCCTTTAACCGGAGCCTCGCACTTTCACTCCCTCGTGCATGCCATGGTGGTGTGCCAATACAATGTGAAGGTTAAACTATTTTCGTCCGATGAAAGTGTTTTTTTTTCCTTGAATTCACCAACAGTTCTATTCCTTTCTACTATTTGTGTTAAAAGGATAGTTATTACATTTTTGTTGGTCTCTTTTCTTGTACTTTGCAGGCTCTGGTGTTCCTCCACCAGCTCCAGGTACAATTGAACTAATAGATTTTTGCATTTAGTACTGTTGAATGTGGTGTGTGAGATTTTGGGAAACACTATATGCAATATTAGCTCTAATGAAATTTTCTTTCTTTCTTTCTTTATTGTGTCAGCTTCCAAAGCATCAGCCATGGCACAGCCACCGGCCGCTAAACCGACCCTGCAAACATTGCTGGCATCTCCTCCCTTAGTTTCAGTAGCTCCTACAGCGAATCCAGGAATCCGACCGGTGGTGACCACGACATCAGCTTCTAATCCGTCTCATATTTCCGCACCATTTGTGCTGCTAATATTTGTAGGAATCATGGTTTCCAAGTTCTATTGAGTCCTACTTTTCTCTCTCTTGTGTTTTCTTGTCACTTTCTTTTTTACCATTCTTTTCTGGCAACATGGTTCTGTAGTTTTGGGCAATGTAACTTTGAGTTCAGGAGCTTTACTGTTAATGGAAGAAGCTATTGCTTCCAAGATTGTTATGGATGGAATGTGGACCAAGTGTTTTCATTCAACAACCCATGTTTTTAGCAGTCCAAAGGACGATTTAAACCACAAACATCCCCAAAGTTATGGGGTTATCACCCAAGACAAAACTATGTAGTTTCTATAAATACCCTTGTCCATCGATGCTGTCCAAAGAAACAGTGAAACAAAAGCAAGAAACAAAAAAAGAAGAAGACACGATAGGAAGAGAGAGAGAGAGAATGGCGAAGAAATTTGTTGCAGTGTTTGTGATGTGCATTGTTGTTCTGGCGGCAATGCACGTTCATGAGGCTGTAGCGGATGAAGAAGTGTACAAGTCATGCTACGAGCCCTGCCACAAGGATTGCTCAGCCGAAGGCAATGGCTACACCTTCTGTGAAATGAAGTGCGACGTTGATTGTGGTGCAAAAGAGCTTGCAGGTACCAGTGCTCAGGAATAATTTGTCCACAATTCACATCGCTCAGTTAAATCTTTTCGATACCATATCTCATTTTTTTGTACATAATCACAATTCTAGAATTCACAATTCTAATTTCTTTACGTTTAAAACTAATTTTTCTTCATTAATTATTATTTTTTGGTGCAGCTAAATTTGATAATGTCAAGTCTTAAACGAAGGACCATGGATAATACGTTTTCCTCGATGAGGCTGAGGAAGGGTGCAACATCTGTAATAAACTTGTGGAAGAATGTCACATGATTTTTTCCTGCTGCTAATTGTAATTGTGAGAATGAAATAAAAATTAAATTTTGATAATTTAGTTGGTTGTATATATATATATAAATGAATAATTTGTGGATAAATTGTTCAGATAAGGATTCATTCGAGTTAAATGCATGTCTAGATCTTAGTCACAGAAATTTATATATATATATATATATATATATATATATATATATATACAAAGCAGCATGGATTGTCAGAAGTAAATTGACTCACGGAAAACAGATTTTTCTTGAGCTCAGGCACTAAAAGGACATTTTCATAATCATCTGGCCATTAGCAGTGTTAAAAAAAGCATCGCCAGTATGAGATATGTTTAGCATATCACCATTTCCAACCATAACACGATCATGTCCGTTATAATTTTTTAGATTAACCAAAGTACTTGAATCACCGGTCATGTGGGTGGAAGCTCCTGTATTTGGAAACCATGCATTGTCTTGCCTATCTGTGATAGTTATAGCAGCAAGAACCTATGGAATATCATTGGGAGCAAAGGACTGATTAAATAATCTGTGCCAACATCTAAGAGCAGTATGGTTTTCTTACCGCAAATTTGACAAGATGCACTGGACCCAAAATTAAAATATCTACCCATGCTCTCTTGGATTCGATTGCTGGGACACTTGATTATTGGTATTGAGTGAAGCACTAAAAGTATGATTGCCCTTACTATGTTGGCTGAATTTAGTAAATCCTCTACCTCTTAAAGAGAAATTATTGCCACCTTGTTTCTTTTGAAAAAGAGCACGTGTCTTTTGACCCACACAGGCAACTGTTGGAGTACTCGAAACTTGCATTTCATGTGCAGTCATGTTTCATGGCTTTGCAAAAGTGTTATGATCTCATTGTAACATGGTGTTGGTGGTTTAAGCATGGTTGTGACAAATGCTTTATATTCAGAACCTAGACCATTCAACAGCCAAAAAACTTTTTTTTTGTCTTCAATTGGCTTGCTTATAGCAACTAATGTTGGGTTTCCCTCCTTTGTGGGACTCATCAATTTCCTAATTTTTTGGTGGCTTACCCGTGTATGACTCTTATCCAAGACTTGGTTTGGAGTCTTCAAGTTAAAAGGAATTTGGCAGCCACCTATAAGTTTTGTCTTTTTCTTTGGTTCATCTCTTCTCTGTTGGTTTGGCAAGAAGACATATTTTCGGCAGTCTTTGGTTCAACAAAAATTCAGCCTTCTTCTTCTCCTTTTTGGTGCCAGAAAAATCTGCAAATTTGTTCTTCAAGTGGGTAACATTTCTTCACTTGATATTTGGGTTTCTTGCGGTTTGTTCTTGGAGATTTGGTTCACTTATTTTGTGAGGTATTTTCCTCTTGTGATTTACACCTTGGTGTGTTTGTAAGGCTTATGCCTTTTGGCCACTTTGTAATCTGATTTGGTGATAGTGGAAGAAACTGACCTACCGGTCGTCGTGGATGTACCTCAAGTTATTTGAGGGAACCACGTAAATCTTGTGTGCTTATTTATTTTCTGTTATTTTATTTATATTGCTTCCATTGATTTACACTTGTGGGAAAGCCTATTTTCCCAACATCTGGTATCAGAGCAATTGGTTAATTCGGTTCCGATTCGTTATATTTCTGTGTGTGAATTATGGACGGCAACGTTGGACGTATGGTTAGTTTCAATGGCACAAATTGGGTGACTTGGAAAACTAAAATGGAAGATCTTTTATTTTGTAAAGATTTGAATGGACCCATAGAGGGTGATAGTGGCAAACCGGAAGGGATGAAAGATGACGAGTGGAAAAAGCTAGACCGGAAAGCTGTCGGTTTTATTCGGCAATGGATTGATGATAGTGTCTTTCATCATGTCTCTACAGAAAAATCTGCACATGGTCTTTGGACCAAATTGGAGAGTTTGTATGATAGAAAGACGGCAGTGAATAAAGCCTTTTTATTTCGAAAGCTTGTGAACTCTAAATATAAGGAGGGTACTTCTATTGCAGAGCATTTGAATGAGATTAAGAGCATTGTGAATCAGTTGGCCGCCATGAAAATTACTTTTGATGATGAGTTGCAAGCTTTGTTACTTCTTAGTTCACTTCCCGAAAGCTGGGAAACTTTGGTGGTCACAGTTAGTAACTCCGCACCTGATGGAGTGGTAACAATGAGTCAAGTTACCAGCAGTTTGTTGAATGAAGAAACAAGAAGAAAATCATCAGGTTCTTCTTACTCCGAGGCACTTGTAATGGAAAACCGGGGGAGAGGCAGGAGTAAGAGTAGGGTTCCGCACAACCGTGATAAATCTAGAGGTCGTTCAAGCTCGATGTCAAAAAAGGATGTTGAATGCTATTATTGTCACAAGAAAGGGCACATGAAGCGGGAATGTAGAAAACTCAAGTTCAAGGAGCAGAACAAAGAGAAAAATTCAGAGAAAAAGCAAATTGATACAGCTGTAGTTACCGATGATGAACTCATGATTATCCGTGATGATGCTAGCGTTAATTTGATTGGCCAAGAGACGGATTGGGTAATTGATTCTGGAGCTTCATTTCATGTTACTTCGCGGGCTGATTTCTTTACTTCTTACTCACAAGGTGATTTTGGGAATGTCCGTATGGGAAATGAAGATGTGTCAAAAATTGTCGGCATGGGTGACATTTGCTTGGAAACAAATATTGGATGCAAATTGCTGCTTAGAGATGTGAGGCATGTACCAGATATTCGACTCAATTTAATCTCTGCTGGAAAGTTAGATGATGAAGGCTACATCAACAATTTCAGTAATGGAAAATGGAAGCTCTCCAAAGGTTCTCTAGTGGTAGCAAAAGGAAAGAAGACTTGTTCTCTTTACACTATGCAAGCAAAAATCTGCAAGGGTGTTGTGAATACCTTAGAGAATGACTCATCCACTGATTTATGGCATAGAAGGCTTGGACATATGAGTGAAAAAGGATTGCAAGTTTTGTCCAAGAAAGAGCTTCTAGTGGGGATAAAAGGTACGCCTTTGAAAACTTGTGTTCATTGTTTCCATGGTAAACAAAACAGAATATCATTCCGTAGAAACATTGCATCTAGAAAATCTCATGTTTTAGATTTGGTACATTCTGATGTATGTGGTCCTTTGAAAGTTAGGACACTTGGTGGTGCTCTATACTTTGTCACTTTTATTGATGATCACTCTAGAAAAGTTTGGGCTTATACACTGAAAACTAAAGATCAAGTTCTAGATGTGTTTAAGATTTTTCAGGCCAAGGTTGAAAGAGAAACAGGTAGACAGTTGAAATGTGTTCGCTCGGATAATGGTGGTGAATATATTGGACCATTTGATCAGTATTGCACAAATCATGGTATCAGGCATGAAAAGACAGTTAAAAAGACACCTCAACAGAACGGGGTTGCAGAGAGAATGAATCGCACCATTCTTGAGAGAGTCAGATGTTTGCTCTCACATTCTAAATTGCCAAGATCCTTTTGGGGTGAGGCAATGAGGACCGCAGTTGATCTTATCAATTTGTCTCCTTCAGTTCCGTTGAATGGTGATGTGCCAGAGAAAGTTTGGACAGGGAAGGAAGTCTCCTATGATCACTTGAGGGTATTCGGCTGCAGAGCTTTTGTTCATATTCCAAAAGATGAAAGGTCCAAGCTTGATCCAAAAGCAAAGCAATGCATATTTCTTGGCTATGGGCATGAAGAATTTGGATACAGGTTGTATGATACAGTTGACAAGAAAGTTGTCAGAAGCCGAGATGTTGTTTTCTTGGAAGATCAGACTATTGAAGACATCGACAAGCTTGAGTCAGCTGAGTCTAGTACTGATGATCTTGTTGATTTAGATCCTCTCAATCCCTCTGCTGTTCATGATATTGATGAGGAAGTGCAAACACCTCATGATGATGCAGCAGAAGATGATGTTGAGCCAGAGATTGAGGGGGAGCAACCACCCCAAGAGCCACTACCACAGACACCGTTAAGGAGATCTACTAGAGAAAAACAGTCATCCAGAAAATATTCTTCAAATGAGTATGTGATGATATCAGATCAGGGGGAGCCAGGGACTTATCAAGAAGTCTTGAAGCATGAGAACAAAACTGAATGGTTCAAGGCAATGAAAGAGGAAATGAAGTCTTTGCATGAGAATCACACCTATGATTTGGTGAAGCCGCCTAAAGGGAAGAAAATTTTGAAAAATAAATGGGTCTTCAGACGAAAGAATGATGGGAACAGTTCTCAACCGAGATTCAAGGCACGACTTGTCGTGAAAGGTTTTGATCAGAGAAAGGGAGTTGATTTTGATGAGATCTTCTCACCAGTTGTGAAGATGTCCTCCATTCGAACTGTGCTTGGTATAGCTGCGAGTATGAATTTAGAAGTTGAGCAGCTTGATGTGAAGACCGCATTTTTGCATGGTGACTTAGAAGAGGAAATTTATATGGAGCAACCTGAGGGCTTCAAAGATAAGGGTAATGATCAGTTAGTTTGCAAATTGAAGAAGAGCTTGTATGGATTGAAGCAAGCACCGAGGCAGTGGTACAGAAAATTCGATGCTTTCATGAGTGAGAATGGGTATTCAAGAACCACTTCAGACCATTGTGTGTTTGTGAAGAAATATAAAGATGGTAATTTTATTATTCTCTTGCTTTACGTTGATGATATGCTTATTGTGGGCCAAGACACGAGTAAGATTAGCAAGTTGAAGTCAGAGTTGAGTAAGTCCTTTGCCATGAAGGATTTGGGTCCAGCAAAGCAAATTCTTGGGATGAGAATTGTTCGTGACAGATCACATGGGCTGATTTGGTTATCTCAAGAGAATTATATTAAAAAGGTTCTTGAGAGGTTCAATATGGACAAAGCAAAGCCTGTTAATTGTCCACTTGCAGGCCACTTCAAACTAAGCTCAAGTCAGTGTCCTACAAGTGATGAAAAGAGAAATGAGATGCAGAAAATTCCCTATGCTTCAGCAGTTGGTTCTTTGATGTACGCCATGGTTTGTACTCGACCGGATATTGCTCACGCAGTTGGGGTTGTCAGTCGATTTTTGTCTAATCCAGGGAAAGAACACTGGGCAGCAGTGAAATGGATTATGAGGTATCTTCAGGGCACTTCAAAGATGAGTTTGTGTTTTGGTAAAGGCGAGCCTATTCTTGATGGGTTCACAGATTCTGATATGGCTGGTGATGTTGATAGTCGAAAATCTACTTCTGGTTATTTGATTACTTTTGCAGGGGGAGCAGTGGCATGATAATCAAGATTACAGAAATGTGTTGCTCTCTCCACCACAGAAGCTGAGTTCATCGCCATCACTGAAGCTTGCAAAGAATTATTGTGGTTGAAGGAATTCTTACAAGAGTTGGGTTTGAAACAAGAAAGGTATGTCCTTCATTGTGATAGTCAGAGTGCAATCCACTTGAGCAAGAATTCTTCATTTCATTCGAGATCGAAACATATTGATGTTAGATATCATTGGATTCGTGATGTCTTGAATGATAAGTTGTTACAACTTGAAAAAATTCACACTGATGATAACACTTCGGATATGTTAACTAAGGCATTGACTAAGGACAAGCATGAGAAGTGTCGACTTTTGGCGGGAATGGTCGAATCCTCCACATAAGTCGGGAGGGGGAGAATTGTTGGGTTTCCCTCCTTTGTGGGACTCATCAATTTGCTAATTTTTTGGTGGCTTACCCGTGTATGACTCTTATCCAAGACTTGGTTTGGAGTCTTCAAGTTAAAAGGAATTTGGCAGCCACCAAAACCTATAAGTTTTGTCTTTTTCTTTGGTTCATCTCTTCTCTGTTGGTTTGGCAAGAAGACATATTTTCGGCAGTCTTTGGTTCAACAAAAATTCAGCCTTCTTCTTCTCCTTTTTGGTGCCAGAAAAATCTGCAAATTTGTTCTTCAAGTGGGTAACATTTCTTCACTTGATATTTGGGTTTCTTGCGGTTTGTTCTTGGAGATTTGGTTCACTTATTTTGTGAGGTATTTTCCTCTTGTGATTTACACCTTGGTGTGTTTGTAAGGCTTATGCCTTTTGGCCACTTTGTAATCTGATTTGGTGATAGTGGAAGAAACTGACCTACCGATCGTCGTGGATGTACCTCAAGTTATTTGAGGGAACCACGTAAATCTTGTGTGCTTATTTATTTTCTGTTATTTTATTTATATTGCTTCCATTGATTTATACTTGTGGAAAAACCTATTTTCCCAACAACTAAGTCATCACAAATATTTTTAAAATCCCTAAGATATTCAGTCATAGTTGATGTGCCTTTTCTAATCATCTGTAATTTCTGAGTAAGATGAAATTCTTTCTCTTCAGAGTCTCGAGCAAGTGAATTATGCAAAGCATTCCATACCTCTTTTGAAGTCTCAAGTCCTACCACAATACTCAGAGCATCTTCAGTCAGTGTACCTGTCATCCATCCTCGTAGCACACGATCTGAATGTCTCCAAGATATGAAGTATGGATTAGAAACTTCCTTCGTTGTATCATCAGAACCAACCACCATAGTAGGTGGTGATGGAACATCTCCATTGATAAAACCTATATATTCTTGGCTTTTAATCAATCCTAGCATCTGGGTTCTCCATAGCAAATAATTATTTTAGGTGAGTTTGATTGACACAAAATTTCCAACATTTAAGGTAGATGGGTAAGGGTACTGGCTGCTTTGGTTAGTCATTGGGCTGTTTGAACAGAATGGGCTGTTTTGTGGTAAAAAAAATAAAATAAAATAACAAGTTCAACCCACCCAACTAAGATGTGCGTGGCTCTGATACCATAAGGATTTTAGAAGACAAAGAACTTTGTCTCTCACTTTCATTCTGTGAGTAGACAAATAGTATGTTATATAGACTAAAGTGACGGTTACAATGGAAAGAAAAATCATAGAAATATTCTATACAAGAGAGATCGTAGGACACTTGTGTATAAAATACACATTTCCTATTCTTTAGCCTTGATGCATGGTGGTGGTTGAACTTTCCAAATTCCCATATCAGTGATGGCCTTGACTGTCGGACATCTTCATCCTTGATATAGGATCCTTTAGTGACTTAAGAATCCGCACTTAATCTTTTGACAACTCGTTGCTTTTAGTCTTGATGCATGCTTCTTCAAATCTTTGACTTG
The DNA here is from genome assembly GCA_963454935.2 of Ilex paraguariensis. NCBI lineage: Eukaryota > Viridiplantae > Streptophyta > Magnoliopsida > Aquifoliales > Aquifoliaceae > Ilex > Ilex paraguariensis. Next base: position 439,051 of record CAUOFW020001636.1, on the reverse strand, counting down.
CGGTCTTAATAAAACTAAACATTCTACAACAAATGAGAATCTCAAAGCAACGTCCTAAGAGAATTGTAACAACGCCATTGATCTCCTTTTTCCTCAAACAAAAAAATCGTGTGTAGTATTAAATAATCTGTTTGGGTAACAATGTGGAATGTACTAAACTGTTGTATGTGGACCAACCACGGGCCAGGCCGAACTGAGCATATGAAAAGAGGACAGGCCGTGACAAGTCTATCGGGCTAGCCATAGTGGGGCATATACTCAATTATTTTATGATTTAATATTTAAAATAACATAATAATTTTTTGTTTTTTTTTTTAAAAATTTGGCAGCAATGAGCTAAGTCATGAGCCTATCTAGCGGACCATTTTCGTGGGTTTCAAACGGGATCAGGAAACACCCTTGTAGTATTATGAGTTGGCTAATGTACTCTACAAGAGAGGCCCGATCCGACCCATCATCCGACGGACCATGAGGCTTATAAGTCCTGGTCCTTTTGCTGAGTCTTGCTTCTGGCTCTCAAATATTGGCTTGAGCGTCTCTATGCTGTCCAAATTAAACTTTAACTTTCCCATCTGAAATTCATGTGCACTACACGTACTATTTTGGGCTCCAAAAAACAAGTTTTTGCATTCAACATGTAGTATAAATTGGTGTTTTTTTTAATTATAAGGTGGTTTAGTGGTTGAGTTTGACATTTGATAACTCAAATGTCTCCGATTTAATTCATTCTCACACCCCTAAAGACTACCCACTCTTATCTCCAACGGACATGTTTTAACCTAACTCAGACCACAGTGACTAATCGCTAAGCTTGGACACCCGGAAAAAAAAAAAAACAAACAAGACTGAGAGAGAGATAGAGAAAAGCAGTGTGGTAAATAACTAATATATATAGCACTAAATGCCAGATTTGTGAATTGATTGAGTGATTTGGTATCCCATGTGGGGGTGGGGTGGGGTGGGATGGGATTAATTTCCTGGAGAGAGAAAATAAGAACCACACCAATAAGAGCATTTGCAATAGCCATAAGCAGTTGCATGTCCAGGTTCGTGTCCACAGCTAGCATTGAGGAAGAGGAATGGGTGCCTTCTCTGGCAAGCTTTCCAGCATGCATCGTCCACACTTTCCCCAACACAGTACACTTCCAGGGCTTTATAATCATCGTAGCATGTTTTATCTTCGCCTTTACCATTCACAACTGGAACCATCCATATTATCTCCGCTGCTCATATCAAACACCATAATTAAATTAATAAGAGTAATGCTATTAGACATCGTAATTGGTACATTATTAAATCAACAAGTTATGTCAAATTTTTAGATTCAAATAATATTACTCGTAATTTCGATTTCAATTAAAACCTACTCCAACCACGACTTTTAGTGGCTTCTATTAGAGTATCATAATAATTAAGTGTGATTTAGTAGTTGAGTTTGACCTTTGATAACCCAAATGTTTTAGATTCAACATCTTCCCGGACATGTTCATAACCCAACTTGAGTCACAATGGTTAGCCATTTAGCGTGAAGGGATAGTTAGTGCAAGCTTGAACACTTTGTAAGAAAAAAAAACCTAAATTTGAGTGAAAACAAGTTCTAGTCATTTACCCAAATGAAGAGAGACCGGAATTTTTACTCAAATCTTCAACCGACAGATTTTATCATATTTTACGGATCAATGGTCAAATTTCTTTGTACTACTTACAACTTAATGATCATATTTCACTGTCCTTTAAATTTAAATTTATACTCTTTTAAATTGAAATTTGTCCATTAAAATACTTCGTCTCAAATCAAACTATTTTTACTCAAATATCAGCTCAAATAAAAGAGATAGAGGCAATGAATCCGAATTAAGGAAAGTAAATGAAAAATAGGAAGAACCGATACCTGAAACAATCACAATGATACAACCGAAGACTACTGGGAACTTGGCCATGTTTTTCACCCAAACTGGTCACAATTGTTTCTAATTTTCAATGGCACACTTGACATGGATTATATAGGGTTGCAAATTAAAAGGCCATAATAATGACAATATGAACATGAGATTGAAATTTGATAGACCACATAAATGCGAACTTCACTTAAACAGTTATTAATTTACATGGAAGAAGAGCGGGTAGTTATTGGTCTGTGGATAGATAATTATTAGTTTGTATGAGGTCTACTTTTTTATTTGTTTATATATTATTAGTTAGTAATACCACGTGACAATACTAACGTAGTATTATCATTGCAATGTGAACATTTTTTCGTGAATATGGCAGGTCCCTTCTTTATCTCACTCAATAAATTTGATCATATCTCTGTGTTTATACATGACAGAACAGAAGATTTGGTAAAAAAATTCCATGTACCCTTTTTTGGTGGGGAAAAATTCTGTTGAGTATATCAGCGGATTGATAATCTCAACTTTTAGTATGTTACATTTCATAGGTGTTAACCCGAATATGTTGAGACTGACCAATTTTATCCTAATCTTTAATTTAAACAGTGGCCAAGTTCGTGTCGGATTTAAATTGCAAAAGTTAATCTTAAAGGTAACACTATCAAACTAATGACTATAAGCGATTAAATCAACAAATTAGTTATAAATAACGTTGCTCAAATATTTAATGTAAAAGTGATACCATGTTGGTTTCACCAAATATTGTATAGTAAATCTCATTATTTTAATATCTTCTAATAAATATAGTGTAAATATTACATTGAAATAATGAAATTGACTTATGTTAGATATATTATTACTAGCAATAGCTGTGTCTTAAAAAGACACTCTACAATACAAAAAAATTAATATTGATTGTGCAATATTTATATATTACAATATTTATATATTAAATAACAATTTAGTTTTTTTTTTCTTTTCTTTAATTACGTAATTTAAAATTAAAATAAATTGAGAGAAATAAAATTGATGTAAGTATGGATTATTAGGATTATTTGACATTAAAAAATGTGTTATTTGAGTTGTTTGATATTGAACGCCATGCAAACAATATGAAATTTTTGAGCAAAACAAATTGAAATAAATTTTGTACTAATGTATCAAAATAAATAAAAATTAAATCAACTATTATTAAATTTTTAACTATAATATTAAATAAATATTAATTAACAATATCAAGTACCATAACGTTATACCACCCTTACACTCAAATATTTACTACTCAACGTGGTAATTGTACTAGAAAATCCTCATATCATATTGCATCTATAAATAGTTTTTAGAAATGCAAAAAAGATTAAATATCAAAGTTATACCATTTCATCACACTGATACAGTATAATAATTCATTAATAAGATAACAAGTGGACAAGTAATGAACTCATACAAGTAAATAACTATTTATCCATGTCATTTAATAATTTCTCTCCATAAAAAAGTGAAAAAAATATTAGTTGTAATGTTTCCACCACGTCATTATCACTACGTATTGTCACCGTCTAATACAGTAATACTATGTTGATCAAATTTGGAGTCTAAATGACCTGACAGCATATTATTTAGAGTTTTTATTGTAGCTCAAATGACATGACATCAAAAACAGAAATCAAAGTCAGTTACTATATCATTTAAATTTTAAATTTGATCCTAAAATTTAATCAATGTAGCATTACTCCCGTCTAATAAGAACATAACAACTCCATCACATACTAAGAACATAACAACTCCATAACATACTGCCACCGTCTAATAAGAACATAAAAACTCAGTAATAGATCACACATATTTTAACAAAGCACCACTTCATATCATTTAATAACCACCATCTTTATGAAAATAACTAATAGTGGAGTTCACCTTGTAGGTTTATTATAAGATAGTATGTGATAATAATGACGTAATATCAACATCGATATTTATTCGGAAAAGTGAGATACATTTTATGTATTTGGTTTTTTCTCATTGACCCACAAGCTTTACTCTAGGAAACGACAACCCTGACAACTCTAGCACCCGGTTCTCTGCATGCATAGATAAGTTCCAGGTGAAAGTCAGGTGCCCAAGCTCCGACTCCTGGACATTGCGCTGCATGCGTTTTTGTCACCTACCTCTTTACCACCTCGCTCTTGTTTGCTTGCGAAATTCTGTCCGTACTGCCCACCGAACTTACATAGCGTCGTCTTTTTTTGGTGACGCGTCGACTTGCATGCGAGCTTCAGTCCTCCAACCTCATGTCCACAAAGGTACAAAACACTACGTTCAAATATCTTATCACCAATTATTTATTGAATAATGCTCTTATTTATTAGGACTAATGTCACTTTTTACCTGAAATATATTTTAATTTTTAATTTGAACACTCAACACATTAAAAATATCAATTTACACTTACAATATTATGAATTAGTACTATATAGACCTTATTTGGATTACTTATTAATTTTTTGTTACAAATTAAAACACGTGAATTACAAAAATTTCGATCATAAGCTTATTCATACTTAGACTACTGTCTCATATGAATTATACATGCATAGACTTAGTCACTATTTAATTAACAAAATATTATTTTTGATACATAAAATAATGTCAAATTGATCATAGACAAAAATCTACAACGATGGACATACCTCATCCTCATGTCCAAAGTCACTTACAACTCATGTCAATAATTTTAATGTGGTGTAATTATTTAATAAAAAAATTACAAAATAGATAATTGCAGATTTATTTATTTATTAATGAACAATTATACTATTTGACACTGTTAACGATTACGGCTAATATTTTTTCCACTTTTAAGATATAATGGTTATATGTTTACTCCTGCTTACTTATTCATTGGTTAATTAAATGACAATAGTGACGTAGTTTCACGCTTGCATTCAATATTTTCTCTACAATAATGCTATGCTGATTAAATTTAAAATTCAAATGACATGATAACATATTATTTGGAGGTTTTATTGAGATTCAAATTACATGACACTAAATAAAAAAGTTCAAGTCAACTTCAATATCATTTAAACTTTAAATTTAAGAGTAATACTATTGAGATATAATTTAAGGACATAATGAGTTGTCACGAATGAAATGATAATGAATTCATTTAATGCTACAATGAGACCCTCATTAAATACAATTCACTATTATTTCATTGGTGACAACTCATTATGCTCCCAAATTATGTCCATAAATTATGCAATAATGTTAGACTGACCAAAATTTGAGACCAAATTTAGAACCCAAATGACATGGTAGTTGACTTGGGCTTCTTTGATTGGTGTCATGTCATTTGGATCCCAATAAAAACTTCAAATAATCAACTGTCATGTCATTTAGACTCTAAATTTAATCTCAAATTTTGATCAGTGTAGCATTATTCTAAATTATGTCTCAATAATATTAGTATAAATTTAATTCTAAAATTTGATCAAACGTTGCTGTTTTCTCTGACTATGCTCCTTCAAACCCCCCACCCACTGTCTTACCTGTCCTTTTTTGGACGCGGCGATAGCTATTGCCGCACAATGGACACATAAGGTGGACACCCGTCTTCGTGCATGCCCTTGCATGCAATATTGCCAACCGCTCATCGCTATCAATCTGCCTCTAGTGCACACTATAAACATAGCACCAACATCTTCTGTTTTCTTCACTGAAAACACCCAGGAAGTACTCCCAACCTTATGTTGAAAATGGCGATCAAAGCAAGGCTTCCTTTGTTTTGCTTCTTGCTCGTTACGCTGTTGCTTGTTTCTGTGACTCCGGCTTTTGGAAAAGAAGACCCAGAGCTGAGGCAGTGCAAGCAACAGTGTCAACGCCAAGAGGGATTTGATAAGAGCCAAAGGAGACAATGCGAGCAAGGTTGTGAATTATCCTACAGAGAGAAGGAGAGGAGAGAACGAGAACAAGAAGGCGGTCGTGGCGGCGACCGGGATGATGAGTGGAACCCTCAAAGTCCCGAGGAAAGGCTTCGTCAGTGCGTTAGGACATGCGAGCAAAGAGAAGAAGAACAGCGACCTCAGTGCCGTCAAAGATGCGAAGAGGAGTACAGACAAGAGCGGGAACGAGAAGAGAGAGGAAGAGGTCAAGGCAACGCCAAGGATCCTCGGAAGGAGTACGAAAAATGCCAGAGAAAGTGCCAGAAGAAATCGGAGGGGACAGATGAGCGACAACGGTGTGAGAGTCGCTGTGAGGAGAAACGTAGAGAGCGTGAGAGAGAGCGGGAGAGCGAGCAGGAGGAGAGAGAGAGGGAGAGAGAGCAGGAGGAGAGAGAGGGGGAGGGAGGAGGAGAGGGGAATCCTCAGTACGAAGGTGAAGAAGAGGAGGGAAGAGAACAAATGGAAAACCCATATGTTTTTGAGGACCAGCACTTCACTTCTAAAATTCAGACCGAACATGGCAGATACCGTATTCTTCAGAAGTTCACTGAGAGATCAGAGCTTCTCCGTGGCATCGAGAACTACCGTATCGCCATTCTTGAAGCTGAACCTCGCACCTTCGTTGTGCCACACCACAGGGATGCTGAGGCGGTCATATTTGTTGCCAACGGTATTTCACTTTTCCAATTCGAGGAATGAATGGTTTGTAGATATGCATGCATTCATGATATTAAAGATGGGGTTTTGCTGGTATTTTTTTTGCAGGACAGGGTTCTATCACTCTAGTGTTGAAGGAGAAGAGAGAGAGCTTTAATCTTCGATATGGGGATATTTTGAGGATCTGTGCTGGAACAACTGTTCATATCACCAACAGAGACAAGACTCAGAGGCTCGTTATAGCCAAGCTCCTCCAGCCTGTCTCCATTCCAGGCCAGCTCGAGGTGAATTAATCGTTCTCTATCAACTCTTAAAACTTAATGACCCTGAGCGTATATATATATATGCATATATCTGTACTACATGGTCAAGTTTACTGAGTACTTAAAAGTTCTTGTGGTGTAGATATTCTTTGGAGTAGGAGGGGAAAACCCGGAGTCGTTTTACAGGGCATTCAGTACCGAAATACTAGAAGCCGCTTTGAAAGTACGTTTCTTCATCAATATTAACTAGTAACTTTCTCGATACTATGTATTCACGACTAGTAATTGCAATTTGTTTCGTGTTTTGGAAATTGGAACCTTAGACAAGAAGGGATAGAATCCAGAGGCTGTTAGGAAAACAAAATCAAGGAATGATTATCAAAGCTTCTGAAGAGCAAATCAGGGGCTTGAGCAGACAAGAGGAAGGTGGCATCTGGCCATTTGGAGGTGGTGAATCATCAAGGGGACCTTTAAACCTCTTCGAGAAGCGTCCCTCAAAATCTAACGACTATGGACAACTATACGAGGTCGATGAGAGGGACTATACAAAGTTGGAAGACCTTGACGTGGCCGTCTCTTTTGCCAACATTACCAGAGTAATCTCTCTCTCTCTCTCTCTCTCTCTGTGTGTGGGCATGCAAGTGCAGTTCTTTTAACGTGAGTTGTGTATTGTGTTGTGTTACTTGTGTAGGGATCTATGGAAACTCCATTCTACAACTCAAGGGCAACAAAGATAGCTGTGGTGATAGACGGCGAAGGTTACTATGAAATGGCATGTCCTCATTTAGGCTCGCAACGCGGTGAACAGCAGGAAAGGCAACCGGGACATCGCAGAGAATCCGAGGGCCAACGCAGGGGTGGCCCAAGATATCAGAGGGTCAGCGCTCGTTTGAGACGCGGAACAGTGTTTGTTGCCCCCGCCAGCCACCCAATCGCCATCGTCGCTTCTAGCAAAGGAAATCTCCAGGTTCTATGCTTCGAGGTCAATGCACGAAACAATGAGAAATACCCTCTGGCAGGTAAAATTTGATTTTCTCTCTCTCTGAGACACACAGAAAAACACCTCTAATGCATGGTGTGGTTGCTTGGTTGGTTTGGCAGGAAAGAGGAACGTAATCAATCAGTTGGAGAAAGAAGCTAAGGAGCTGGGTTTCAGTGCCGCAGAGAAAGAGGTGGATGAGGTATTCAAGAGTCAAGATGAAGATTTCTTCTTCAAGGGTCCGCGCCAACAGCAGCATGAGGGCCGTTCTGATTCCTGAGCTGCTTTGCTGCACATCTGAGAAAGCCCTGAGCTGATGGGCTAGCGGCTTGGGTGTTCTGGTTCTGTTATATATGTAAATAAGTGGTGGTGGTGAATATGAGATTTCTATAACTACGTACATGTATCTACACTATTAAGTGTTCTGCGAAGATGTATGCATAATCTCATGCTATGAATAAATAAATGAAATGCTGCACCTATGCAGCAGAGTTTTGCCCATTTTTTCTCTCAAAATTCTAGTCAAGTTCAGCACAAATGCGTCAGAAAAAAAACAATAGTCGACTTCCACACAAATCCATCGAAAAATGTACTAATATCAGTTTAGTTTCATCAGAAACTTTCAAAATCAAGTTGAATTTCGTCTGTAACACAAGTTATGAAAACTATGAATACCATCCAAGTTATGTTCAAATCATGAAAAAAGTATCAGAAAAAAGGTAAATCAGATCTTACTATTAAGACTAGTTGCCCCCACTAAGCAGAGTTAAGTCCATTTGTTTTGTGAAATTCTCTCAATATACTCACCAATAACACTGCTATTTCAATACAAATCAATCAGAACATATAATAATTTCAGTTTAAATTCATCACCGAAATTCCAAAATCAGGTTCAATTGTATCTCAAATTCATCGGAAATTGTAAAAAAAAAAAATCATCAGAACTAGGTTCAATTTTCTCTCTTTGTTCATAAGAAAATTATCGTAAAAAAAAAAAAAAGGAACTAGACCTTTACCATTGAAATGGAGGCCAAAAATAGCCACAACAAAATGATGGAACCACCGGCAAAAAAAAGAGTGGAGAAAGAACGTGGGTTACAGAGTTCGCCAGGTAAAGAAGAAAAAAGTGAGAGAAAAGTTCCAAAGTACAGGATGTCCCTTTTTTGATTAGATTCATACAACAGATATGGGAGTCACGCTTCAGATTGTAAAAAAAAAAAGGAACGAAGAGGGAAGAAAATAACACAAGAAAGTTACACAAGTAAACAGTGAAAACATTAACATGATCGAAAAGATGATCGCAAAAGGAAATAGTCGTGAATATTATAAGAGGAATCAATCTGTATAATTAAAGTAAATTCTTTAGTAATCTTTTGGGTTAGTTAAGTGATTGAGGTTCACCATTCCTTTTTCACGCTTTATAAAAGTTAGTCACTTTTGTCATTTTAGGGACATCATCTAACTCAGTTTAAGCTATAGTAGTCACTGTTTAAAAAAAAAAAAGAAAGGAAACTTTTTAGTTGTGAGTGAATTAGAGATCCTTTCCCCACTTAATTTTGTTTTTTTGAATAAAAAATAAGATTTTTTCGAATAAAAAACAAGATTTTTTCATAAGCAATGTCCTAATGACTTAATTTGAGTATTTAATAAGTTAGCTAATTCAATCCAGTTATTAGATTAATTGTGAGTGATAATGATAGATGAATCTAACAGTTACCAAGAAACATTGCTCTCCATTCTGGGCTCATTAGTGTTCTGTCCAATCTTTCTCTGATATTTGCTACTCCTTCTATATGGTAATCCCATGTAAATCTACATCCCTTACTCTCCATATAAAACAGTTTTGTGTCATCTAGCAACTCTCTAAAATTGCTGAGTTTCCTATTTTTTCTATCCCTTCCCCCAATTTTCTCTTTCATCGAGATGATATCATTAAAGTCTCCGATCCACAACCATGGAAGAACCAACCTATTGCCATATGCCTTAAGCCTGCTTCCCTGTACACATCTAGTTTCATAGTCTGGGTGTCCCAATTCCTTTTGTGTTATTGAAATTAACATCAATTTGGTACTTACTACACGCTTCAATTGTTAATTGTATCTCTTTCATCCATATAATGCACAACCCACCAGCCAAGCCATTTGGTTTAACTACCACTTTCCCATTGATTATGGTCTCATAATGTGAATATTTGTTGGAAAAGACTGATTATTTGCTTCGAAAAAGATGGTAAATGTGATAATTTATTAAAGAATTAATGCTATGTTAGTAATGGAAGAATTGTGTTTATTTTGCAAAACAATGACTGAAAATTGGAAGAAATAAAGTGAAAGGAGAAACATAGCTGAGGATGGGCTTACTAGAAGATGCGTTCAGACAGTGGAATGTCTTGCGTCCGGACAGAAGTAACAGAAGATGAAGACTGAAGAGTTGGAACATACTACAATGTGCGTTTGGACGGTTGAACATGCACGTCCGGACGCGTGTTGCGAGCATGCCAACGTTAGTGGCAGAGTTTAAATCTAATCAGATCTGTTCCCAAATAATGCTATATATAGGAGATGATGGTTATGTAGAAGGGACTTTTGGGCTGTAGTGTTTTATTTTATTTTATTTTATTTTTATTCTTTTGGTTTACTTTTGTCATGTCTGGCTAAAAGGTTTAGCTAGGGTTAGGGGAGGACCTCTCAATGAAATATGATAAGTCTTTAATCATTACTGTATGGAATTGAGATGGTGTACCTGACGCTCTAGTATTTTTCATATTGTTTTAATCACTTTACTCGATTTTATTAATTCAAATACTCTTTTGAAACAAAACATCTTCACAAGTTTATTACAGAATATAGTGTGATTTTTGTTGTTTTTACAATTTCCTGAGGGTTCAACATCGGTCTTCCGAGTCTATATTACTTTGCACAACCTACGATTGTGTTTACATATTTGAAGTTGTAGCAAATTTTTGACGCTATTGCCGAGGAACTATTAAAAGACAAGGAGCCGCCATCACATGTATTGAGGTTTTTGTGATTTACGATTCGTCGGAATCCGGTAGCTTCTTTCCATTTTTTATATTGCTAAAATTTATTTTCTTTTTGTTATTTAATTTTTTTATTTGTTTTTATTTGTTACTTTTAATTGTTTTATGATTTCTTGGCATCATGATTTGAGTGGACGTTTAATAAGAGAAGATTTAGATACTTTGTTTGAAAACCTTTTTGATTCATCTAATTCAAATTATTCAATGGTTGCAGATCCCAATATTAATAGGAGAAATAATGATGAGAATGATGTTGATAATTTGAATGCTAATCATGGTCGGACTTTGTGTGAATATTTGCAACTTGCACGTCACACTAGTATTCTTTACCTTATGAAGGTTTTACCTTCTTGAGGTCAAGGGTTCAATCCCCCTTCTCTTCCCCCAAAAAAAAAAAAACAAAACAAAAACGTCACACTGCACCCTCATGCATCATCTTTCCATTAAATGCCACGAATTTCATTTTTAAACTTGGTATGATTGCATTAATTCCAAAATTTCATGGCATGAATTAGAAAAACCCTTACTTGCACATTAGAGACTTTGAGGAGGTTTGTGCTACATTTCATAACCAAATTGTTTCTATAAATATAATCAGGTTGAAACTTTTTCCTTTTTCATTAAAAGAAAAAGATAATACTTGGTTGCATTCCCTCAGACCTAGGTCTATAGGCACTTGACCGGAGATGCAAAAAGAATTTTTGAAAAAAATTTTTCCCACATATCGCACAAACTTTTTTAAAATTCAAATTATGAATTTTTCTCATAAAGAATCTGAAATTTTTTACCAAAGTTGGGATAGATTTAAAGACCTTATATCCTTCCCACACCATGGATATGAGAGTTGGCATGTGATAAGCTTCTTTTATGAAGGGTTGACCCCACAAATGTGTCAGTTTGTAGAAATGATTTGTAACAGTGACTTTATGAATAAAGAACTGGATGAGGACTTTGACTTTTTAGACTGTTTAGCCGGGAATGCACAATGTTTCTAGACTGATCAGTTGAGGGATGAAGATGACCTAGAAGCTAGAATTGTTACATTAGCTAGGAGGGTTGAGGTTATGTAGTTTAAAAAGGTTAATGAAATTGACACTGTTTCTATTGATGAAATTTGTAGCATTTGTGAGATTCCTGGACACCCCATTAAGGAGTGCCCAACAATTCTTGCTCTTAAAGAAGTCTTGCATGATCAAGCAAATGTTGCAAACACTTTCTCAAAGTCTTATAACAACCCATATTCTAATACATACAACCCTGAGTGAAAAAATCATCCAAATTTTAGTTGGAGGGGTGAAAATCATGCATCACAAATACCTCAACAGAATTCCTCTAATTTTGTTCCCTACACTCCACCCCCAAAGAAGAATTTTGAGGAGGTATTGTCACAATTCATGCAAAGTCAAACAAAATTCAATAATCAAACCACTCAGGCTATTAATGATATCAGGAGTACACTTACTAAATAGACCACTGCCTCATGCCATCAATAGAAAGGTAGGTTTTCAGCTCAATTTAATGTGAATGAAATTGGCACATCTGACACTATCTATGAGCAGGTAAAGTCTATCACCACACTTCGTAGTGAGAAAGTAATTAATAAAACTGTTCCCACTAAATATCAAGAATCAGATGAAATTTTAAAACTTATGAAAAGTGGTGATAAACTTGACTATTCTGAAATCATTAAGCCTGAGAGGTACTTGTCATCTGCACCATTCCCATAAAGATTACTTACGTCTATCAAGCCAAACATGCACAATGAAATGTTGAAAATTTTTAAACAGGTAAAGATCAATACCCCCTTGTTAGATATCATAAAACAAATACCTTCGTATGCAAAATTTTTGAAAAATTTGTGCACTAAAATTAAATATGCAAAAAAAGACATTTTTAACTGAGCAAGTATCTTCCATCATACAACATAGGACTCCACCAAAATATAAAGACCTTGGTTGTCCCACTATCTCATGTGCTATAGACAACCATAGAATTGAACATGGTTTACTAGATTTGGGAGCTAATGTGAATTTACTTTCTTATTTAGTATATGAATAATTAGGGTTAGGGGAGTTTAAACCTACTTCGTTTACACTATAATTGGCTGATCGTTTAGGAAAATTACCAAGGGGTATGGTGGAAGATGTATTGGTCAAGACTGATAATTTTTATTTTCTTGTGAATTTTATAATTTTGGATACTCAACTTGTGTTAAGTTCTAATGCTCAAATCCCTGTCATATTAGGTAGACCATTTCTAACTACTTCAAATGTCCTAATTAATTGCAGGATTGGTGTGATGAAGTTATTTTTTGGTAGTATGACATTAGAACTTAATATTTTTAATGTGTGCAAACTACCAAGGGAAGTTGATGAGGAGGTACATGAGGTTAATATGATTGAATCCATTGTTCCAAGTAGAATATATGATTCTTCTCTATTTGATCCACTTGAAACATGTTTGTTGGAACAACTTTCTTTGTTAGAGATGAGTGAAGAAAATTCTGAAATTAATGAATTGATTTCATTGTTGAATTCTTCACAGGTTCTTGAAGTAAAGGATTGAAGACAAAAATTTGAGGAGCTTCCACCAAGAACCAACCCACCAGTTCCATCAAGTGATAAAGCTCCCAAGTTGGAATTGAAACCATTACCGGTAGATTTAAAGTATGCATTTATAAGAGATGATGAAACATATCCGGTAATAATTTCTTTTCATTTAAGTACGGCACAAGAAGGTATGTTACTACAACTTCTTAGACAACATAAGTATGCAATTGGTTAGACTTTAGCTAACATAAAAGAAATTAGTCCATTAGTTTGCACTCATAAGATATATTTAAAAGATAATGCTAAAACATCTAGGGAGATGCAAAGGAGACTTAACCCACATATGAAAGAAGTTGTAAGAAATGAGGTGCTGAAATTGTTAGATGTAGGAATAATCTACCTTATTGCAAATAGTAAGTGGGTAAGTCCTACATAGGTAGTCCCTAAGAAATCAGGTGTCATTATAGTTGTCAATGATAATAATGAACTTGTACCAACTAGAACAATAACTGGTTGGAGAATATGAATTGACTACAGAAAATTAAATTCTGTGACTAGAAAAGATCATTTCCCTCGCCTTTCATGGATCAAATTTTAGAAAGGGTGGCATCACATATGTTTTACTGCTTTTTGGATGGTTATTTGGGATATAACAAAATTGAGATAGCCCTAGAAGACCACATTTACTTATCCTTTTGATACCTTTGCATATCGAAGGATGCCTTTTGGACTTTGCAATGCACCTGCGACCTTTCAATGGTGTATGCTTAGTATTTTTAGTGATATGGTTAAATATTTTCTTGAAATCTTTATGGATGATTTTACTATTTTTGGTAATTCATATGATTATTGTCTTTTAAATCTTGAAAAAGTGCTAAGTCGATGTGAAGAAAAAAACCTGGTACATAATTGGAAAAAAATGTCACTTTATGGTTCGAAAGGGAATTGTCCTTGGTCACATTGGTTCTTCTGAGAGAATTCAGGTTGATAGAGCTAAGATTGAATTAATTGTTAATTTACATACCCCCAAAACCCTTAATGATGTTAGATCTTTTTTGGGTCACGCTGGTTTTTATAGGAGATTTATAAAAGACTTTAATTCTATATTTAGACCACTTTGCCACCTCCTAGGAAAAGACACACTTTTGAGTGGGATGCATCGTGCCAAGAAGCTATTGATAAGCTAAAAGGCATGCCCATCACTGCTTCAATTATACAACCCCCAAATTAGAGTCTTTCTTTTGAAATCATGTGTGACGCCAGTGATTAAGCCGTAGGGGTAGTTTTAGGACAACGTAATGAGGAAAAAGCCACATGTCATATACTATTCTAGTAGGACTTTAAATAATACACAAATGAATTATTTTACTACACAAAAGTAATTAATAGCAGTAGTGTTTGCCCTAGACACAAATGAATTATTCCTACTACATAAAAAGAATTATACCACATGTCATATACTATGCTAGTATAATCCCTTGTTGTTATTTTCACACACCATGCAGCTCTTAAATATCTGTTAACTAAGAAATATACCAAACTAAGACTGCTTAGGTGGATCCTCCTACTCCAAGAATTTGACCTAACAATTAAAGATAAAAAAGAAGTAGAGAATGTAATGGCTAACTACTTGTCTAGACTTGCGAGCGATGTGCCAATAAAGACAATGTCAATCAAGAACACATTCCCCTATGAACAACTGTTGGCTATTTCGTCATTACCATGGTTTGCTGACATTGTGAACTTTTTTGTTACTGGTAATATGCCACCATCTTGGAATGCCATGGATAAGAAGAAATTCTTGGTTGAAGTAAAAAATTTCTTCTGAGATGATCCATATCTTTTTAAATATTGTTCAGAGCAAATTATCTAGAGATGCGTACTTGATGATGAGGTAAGTAGTATACTATTTTTTTCTCACTCAAGAGCGTGTGGGGGCCATTTTTCAATGAAGAAAATCGCTGCAAAGGTTTTGCAGTATGAGTTTTATTGGCTAACAATTTTTAAAGATGTATATTTTTTTTGTAAAGTTTGTGAGCACTGTCAAAGGTTAGGGGGATTAACCCGTAAAAATATGATGCCTCATAATCCAATTTTAATTATAAAAATTTTTGACTGTTGGGGCATTGATTTAATTAGACCTTTTGCCCCATCTTTTAGATACATGTACATTTTAGTGACAATAGATTATGTTTCTAAATGAGTTGAAGCTGTACCATGTCGGACAAATGATCATAAAGTTGTTTTAAAATTTTTAAAAGAAAATATTTTGTCCAGATTTGGTATACCTTGAGCCATTATTAGTGATGGGGGATTGCATTTTTGCAATAAAACTTTTGAAACTTTAATTAAAAAATAGTGTAATACATAAAGTTGCAATCCCCTATCACCCATAGACAAGTGGTCAAGCAGAGCTAGTCAATCGGGAGATTTCTTATATTTTAGAAAAAACGGTTAACCCTGATCATAAAGATTGGTCTTTACGACTAACTAATGTGTTATGGGCATATCGTATTGCTTATAAAACCCCGATTGGCATGTTTCCGTATAGATTGGTGCATAAAAAAGCTTGCCACTTACCTGTGGAGATGGAACATAAAACATATTGGACCATAAAAATGTTTAATTTTAGTCTTGACAAAGCTAGCGCCCTACGAAAATTACAGCTAAATGAGCTTAAGAAAATCCAAAATAAAGCTTATGATAATTCTAGGATTAGCAAAGAGCAAATGAAGGTGTTCCATGATAAAAATATTTTGTGTAAAACTTTTACACCTTCACAAAAGATTTTGTTGTATAATTCTAGATTACATCTATTCAAAGGAAAACTTCAAATCAAATGGAGTGGCTCATATATCGTTAAAGAAGTTTTTTTTTATGGAACAGTGGAGATTAAAAATCCCAAGAATGAGAATACTTTTAAAGTTAATGGATAAAGATTGAAACCATTCTTAGAAGGAGGTATAGTAGAAGTGAAATCCATCGGGTTGGTGGATGTCCACTATGAATAATTCATCTCTAACATTCAATCCAATTATTATATCTTATTGTACATTTTTGTATATTGTTCTTTTATTTTATGAAATATTACAGATACAAGCGCACAGAATATCATATCCGGTATGTCATTCTTTACTCTTAATTGTGTTGATGTTGTTTATTAATACATTGGGGACAATGTAAATTTTTGAGTTGGGGGGGGGGTGAGCATGCTTGTTTTATTAAATATTGTTAAATATACATTGTGCACATGCATCTATGATATTTTGTTAAAGGATCAAGTTTTGTCAATTTAGGAGGAAAATGGTNTTGAGCCATTATTAGTGATGGGGGATTGCATTTTTGCAATAAAACTTTTGAAACTTTAATTAAAAAATAGTGTAATACATAAAGTTGCAATCCCCTATCACCCATAGACAAGTGGTCAAGCAGAGCTAGTCAATCGGGAGATTTCTTATATTTTAGAAAAAACGGTTAACCCTGATCATAAAGATTGGTCTTTACGACTAACTAATGTGTTATGGGCATATCGTATTGCTTATAAAACCCCGATTGGCATGTTTCCGTATAGATTGGTGCATAAAAAAGCTTGCCACTTACCTGTGGAGATGGAACATAAAACATATTGGACCATAAAAATGTTTAATTTTAGTCTTGACAAAGCTAGCGCCCTACGAAAATTACAGCTAAATGAGCTTAAGAAAATCCAAAATAAAGCTTATGATAATTCTAGGATTAGCAAAGAGCAAATGAAGGTGTTCCATGATAAAAATATTTTGTGTAAAACTTTTACACCTTCACAAAAGATTTTGTTGTATAATTCTAGATTACATCTATTCAAAGGAAAACTTCAAATCAAATGGAGTGGCTCATATATCGTTAAAGAAGTTTTTTTTTATGGAACAGTGGAGATTAAAAATCCCAAGAATGAGAATACTTTTAAAGTTAATGGATAAAGATTGAAACCATTCTTAGAAGGAGGTATAGTAGAAGTGAAATCCATCGGGTTGGTGGATGTCCACTATGAATAATTCATCTCTAACATTCAATCCAATTATTATATCTTATTGTACATTTTTGTATATTGTTCTTTTATTTTATGAAATATTACAGATACAAGCGCACAGAATATCATATCCGGTATGTCATTCTTTACTCTTAATTGTGTTGATGTTGTTTATTAATACATTGGGGACAATGTAAATTTTTGAGTTGGGGGGGGGGTGAGCATGCTTGTTTTATTAAATATTGTTAAATATACATTGTGCACATGCATCTATGATATTTTGTTAAAGGATCAAGTTTTGTCAATTTAGGAGGAAAATGGTAAAATT
Source organism: Ilex paraguariensis (assembly GCA_963454935.2). Classification (NCBI taxonomy): domain Eukaryota; kingdom Viridiplantae; phylum Streptophyta; class Magnoliopsida; order Aquifoliales; family Aquifoliaceae; genus Ilex; species Ilex paraguariensis. The sequence goes on along the minus strand of CAUOFW020001636.1, from coordinate 421,393 downwards.
TGAAAAACAATTCTAAGTATAGAGAAGGGAGATCATTGGATATCGCGTCCGAACACACATGGTATAGAGTAAAAATCATTGGATCATGCGTCCAGACGTGAACCAAAGGGTTGCGTTCACTAGAATACGCGTCCGGACGTGACTACATCACGCGCCCGGACACGCAGACCAAAACGATTCAAATTCTGGAGGCGCGTCCGGACATACTTGATCGCGCGTCCGGACGCGTGTTCTTTAAGGCTAATAAAAGTGTTAGCTGAGGTTCGTCCGTACGATTGAACCCATGCGTCTGGATGCGTGTGGAGAATCTATAAATAGACAGAGCCAGACATTTTTTTCTAAAAAAAAAAAAAATCCTCCTCAACTACTATAGCATAGAGACTTCTGCCGCCTATTTCAACTTCTTCTTCATGCTCCTACTCCATGAGCTTCCACATCCAAGAGGCCTCGTACCGGCACTCAGGAGACTCAGAACGAAGACACTACTTTTGACCCCATCCGTTTCGTGACTCTAGAGACATGAGTAAGATTTTTTAAATACTACGAAACCAAGCCCTATGTGTACAAGAGACCAAAAGAGTATGAGCACTTTGCCAGACTAGGGGTCCGGGATATTATTTGTTCCAGGAGGTGGGCTGGTTTTATGGGCCAAGAATGGTCGTGTGTTCTAGTTTTGGCACGAGAATTTTTCAATAATGCAGACGATTGTGGCAATGGCACTCTTCGTACCTATTTTCAGGGAAACCATATTAGAGTTGACACCACTGCCACCGCTAGACTAACGAGGATGCTCCAGGCAAGAGTGCCCAACTCAGACTACCCCCAAAATTATTCAGGAGACATAGTTGGGAAGGAGTTTTTGTGGGATGAGGATTTTGTTTGGACAGCGGACTCCAGGTTCCTCCAACAAGGTGACCTGACGAACAAGTACAAGATATTGAATTTGATTTAAGTATCAAATATTTCTCCCATGCTGAGGAATAATCATATCTACCCTAATCAAGCTCGACTCCTATACTCCATGGGCACTGAACAGTCTATCGACCTCCCTTCACTGATTTTTGCCAAGATGGGACGAGCTATTGTGGACCCAAAGAAGGGGTCTCTCTCCTTTGCTGGTCTGACCACTACATTTTGTGAGTAGGTAGGGATGGTAATTGATGCCACCATAGACCAGACCAAGAAGGTAGTTGTTCTCAACTCTGGCTCTCTTTTGAAGAGTCAAAGTGTGACTAGGCCACAGGCTGTTGAGCAGCAGGGGGAGGCTGTAGCTGAGGAGTTAGTACCCATGGAGCAGTGAGATCAGTTCCTCAACTTGGACGAGGATTTTGATTTACCAATGGATGAGAACACTAATCCTTGGACATATAGGCAGTTGTTGTTTGAGATTTTGAGGGAGCAGATGGAGATGAGGAAGGAGACGAGAGAGTTGAGGACTCAGATAATGGGGGCTAGACCAGAGTTCTCAGAGTCATGCAAGCCCCTCATCTTAGTGATATGATTCTTCTAGGTCCCAGTTGTCTATTAGTTTTCTCTTAAAAAAAGGTTTGTCTTTTTGTTGAAATCAAAGCCTGTTATATATGGTAGATTTTTGTCTATGCTTGATTTATTTATCTTTTGAAACACGCAATGTATGAAATTTTAATATAACAGAAAATGCATATTTTGCCCTGATGTGTTATTAAATATTTAAATAACATTTTTATGCATAAATTGACATCACAATATAGAAATAATTTGCTTAACTTTAAATTTGTAGCTGTTTATACATCTCATAGAACTTTATTCTATAGTTTTATATCTCATATCATGTTCTTATAAAAAATTGCAATTTGTGCACTTTAGACTTTACCAAATTGAAAATTTGTTAGATATGTTACTTGGAGAACTTGAAATATATAGAGGAGATGTATAAAAAATCCTAGTAAGTTTTGATCTAATCTTTCTTGGAGGGTTATTTACATTTATTCAATAAAGAATATTTTTATTCAGCTAATCTCCTTCCTCATTATTTTTGTTTTGGTCAACACCAATATTATGAATGATTGCTTGACTTTAAATTATTTGAAAGGGAAGTGTGTTATCAAAAGCTCTTGAGATATGATTTTAGGTCATCTTTGACATTATTTGAGCCTGAGCCTTATTCTTTGAATTTTAGTATCCTTAAAAGCCGTGATTGAGTATTTGAAGCAAAATTTTATTTCTTATACTAAACATATAATAACCAAGACAATAAAAAAAATTATTATCATTTATCCTTGGTTATCCCGAGATTGAGTTTTTATTGCTTATGTAATTTGGGAGATGTTAGTTGAAAAAAGATGATCAAAAGAAAAAAAAATTTTGCATACTTGTGAATATTTGTATTAGATGTTTTGCTTAAAAAAAAGTATATACATTCAGTGGTCTTGCTGAAAAAAAATTTTGAAAAGAAATTGAATGACAAAATGTCTAGCTGTGAAAAAACAAATTGAAAAAAATAGCAAGCATATATTTGAAAAGGAAAAAAATATGAGCAAGTGTTGTAAATTGTGCTTCTAAAGGGTGAAGAATGAAAGACCATGGAAAGAAGTTTGGTTGTGTAATGTAAATGTTCTCTTCGGCTAGTCTTTTGAATTCTTGAATATCCTTCGTTTCAAAACCCTAATTCCAAGGCCCCATTACAACCTTAAATAAAGACCTATCTGATCTCAAGAGTGTATTAGTAGATGCATGACTTGTGTGAATATGGAAGAGAATTGTGATTATTTATTTATTGTGTGTTGATTTCGTTTCATGAGACTATGTCAAATCCTTTCTTTTAGATAACGATTATTTTAATATACATGCGAACATTATTTTATTTTGATTTAAATATCTTCTTCTCACATGTGATATTTGAGAGAATAGTCACTATAATTTGAGAGAATTTTTTATGAGTGAATTATCTAGTAAGATTTGACATTAAAACAAATAGTTGATAGTTGTATGAGTGATTACCGGATAAGTTATTGACTTAGTATAGTTAATTCACACTACACACGATTTTATATGGAAACATGATAAGTGTATATATATATATATAGCATGTACTTATTAAAAGGCCTGTAGCTTAGAAGTTTTATATTGTGGTAGCAATTTGTGTTATAAAATTATTATTTAAATATTTGATCACAGGGTGATGTTTATGGATATCATATCTGAAAACCCTCACGAGACTATATTTGTCCACTAGGGGGAAACTTAGGGGCTTAGAGGCTTGTTGCATACGCTAAATGCAATCGTGAATCCAACGAAAGTGATTTTGCTTTTCTGTTTTATTTTTGTTTACCTTACTAGGGACTAGCAAGGTCTAGGTTGGGGGGGGGGGGGGATTATGGTCTCATAATGTGAATATTTGTTAGAAAAGGCTGACTATTTGCTTGGAAAAAGGTGGTAAATGTGATAATTTATTAAAGAATTAATGTTATGTTAGTAATGGAAGAATTGTGTTTATTTTGCAGGAAAATGACTAAAAATTGGAAGAAATAAAGTAAAAGAAGAAGCATAGCTGAGGATGGGCTTATTGGAAGACGAGTCTGAACGGTGGAATGTCTTGTGTCCGAACGGAAGTAATAGAAGATGAAGACTAAAGAGTTGGAACATACATGTGTGTCCGGACGGTTGAAAACACGCATCCGGACGCGTGTTGCTAGCATGCCAACGTTAGTGGAAAAGTTTAAATCTAATCAGATCTGTTTCCAAATAATGTTATATATAGGAGATGATGACTGTGTAGAAGGGACTTTTGGGCTGTAGTGCTTTATTTTCTTTTATTTTTATTCTTCTTGTTTACTTTTGTCATGTCTGACTAAGAGGTTTAGCTAGGGGTAGGGGAGGACCTCTCAATGAAATACGGTAATGTTATTGATTTATGAGTTTAATGATATGTGATATTTTGTTAATTTTACTTTTGATTCTTAGTAAAGTTTGTGCTCTGTAAAGATTATTGAGTCATTGTGTTTTATACTTTGATTTCTTGAATTTTCCCGCTAGACAAATAACTAATCATTTCATGCTTAAGTTAATTATAATTTATTTCACATAATAATACAATTGGAGGGATACTCTAGTAAATCGTGAATCCGATTGTTAGGAAAGTTTGATTTATTGTAGACTCCAGGCACAGTAAATACTTACAATCATCAACCAGTTCATTGATTTTTATGGATAAATTTTGGTTATAAACAAAGGTGTTTTCTTGTTCTTATTGCTAAATTCGGTGATTGGAGTCAGCTGACACTTAATTCTTGTCTAGGTTAGAAAACTAAATCTTTAATCATTACTGTATGGAATTGAGAGTGTGTATCTAACGCTCTAGTATTTTTCATACTGTTTTAATCACTTTACTCGATTTTATTAATTCAAATACTCTTTTGAAATAAAACATCTTCACAAGTTTGTTATAGAATATAGTGTGGTTTCTGCTGTTTTTATAATTCCCTGAGGGTTCGACCTCTGTCTTCAGAGTCTATTTTACTTTGCACAACTTGTGCTTGAGTTTACATATTTGAAGTTGTAGCATCCATCAAATTGTAATCTCCTCTTCATTCTTTCCGTTCTCATTCTACCCATTTTTGTTTCACTAGGGCATAACACTTGGGTTTTTAGTTGACACACAAGTCGTGTAGTGCTAGAATTGTCAAGGAACTCCCTGATCCATGACAATTTCATGATATTATCTTCATGGAGGGGGTTGGGGCATGGTAAGGCCCGCCTCTCCTCAGCTATTTATGTCAATTCTTCTGTCCATTGAATGCTAAATGCATGTAGTTGTTTAATCTCTTCTTTCACTTATTTATTGATTGTGTTTTTCCTCTGAAACTTCCTAATCCTTCGTTCGCCACTGGTTACCCCCATCTCCTTATTTACTTCATTAATAATTGTGTGCTCTGTCCTTGTAATTGAGACTGAACACACTTTGTATTTCTCCTCCTAATTTGCTTCCATTATTTCTATAGACCCCATCTTTAGAGTGCTTTGGGATATTACAAGCATTCCATCTTCTCGCCCATAGACTTTTGAAGGATGTATCTCCATATTCTTCTCCTGAATCTACCTCTTCAGAGATAGCCGCTGAAATACTTTGGACCATAGTTTTAAAACCCGGCCCAGACATTAACCCGGAAAAGGGACCGGGTCAATGAGTCATTGGGTCAACCGTTGGGTTATTGATCGAACCGGTAAATATAATAAAAGAATAAAAAAATAATTATAAATACTAATAAATAGGCTAAAAATCACAATAATTATGAAAATAACATCAAACATATAAAGTCAAGTAAAGAAAAATTATCAAACATGTATTCAATACATTCAATTTCCAATACAAATTATAAAGTTCAGTAGAGAAAAATACATCTATTACAGTTCAAGGCTCCAATTCTCCTACTATGGATCAATCCAAGCATAATTCATGTAATTTGCACTCTTCAAAGTTTAAAGTCAATCAATGTTTAAAAAATCAAAACTTCATTCAATGTATAAAATATAGCATTATTAATCAAAGATTCAATGTATATTTCAATATTCTACACAAAATATAAACCAAAAATTAGATATAGCATAAAGTCAGGGAAAGATAGAGAAAGAGTATGTACTTGCTGGTAGTCGTCGATGCTCGATGGGGCTTTGATCGATCAAGTCATTTTGGCTTTTCTTTCACTACGATCAAGATTGAAATTGACATTGCGAGAATGAGAGAGTAAGAGATTGTATGTGTGCGTGAGTGAGTGAGTGAGAGAGAGAGAGAGAAAGAAACTCACGTTGGAGATTGCTGTGATGTTAACGTCCACCTTCACGAAGACAAAGAGGCAGAGGACTCCAGGAGGCAGAGGCACAGACGAAAAAAAAATCAAACAAAAAGAATGAGATAAAATTATGAACACAATAAAGGAGTAAAAGTAACAACAATTACCAGCTGAAACACAATACAAGAGTAAAAGTAATCTCTACCACCAATTGTAACCCTAGATTGCAGAAAATTTTAGAGGGGCAGAGAGAGTTTAGAGAGAGAGAGAGAAAGGTGATGCAAAAATAAAGTAGCAGAGCAAAAATAGAGGTCTTCGTGTTAGAAGCTCGAAGAAGAAGAAGAAGAAGACGAGAAACCCAACCGAATCGATGTCATTTTCATCACAAAACCAAACCCTGATTCTCCATTAAAGAGACTTCCAAGCTAATCAAACCTGCCAAGAAATCTCTTAAACCTTGTACTCTTCACTATCTGCATGGGACTCTAGGAGGCAGAGTTGGGAACTCACGTTGGAGATAACTATCGTTAATGAGGCAGAGGTGAAGAAGATTTAGGGCAAAATCCCAAATAGGGGTAAAACTCAGGTATTTATAGTAAACTAAATGAACCGTCCGATTTGGTTTAACTCGCTCGGGTTGAACGATTTAGCGATTTTTTATCCAGTTCAGTGGGTTTATTTCGGGTTTGATGCACAAACGGTCTGATTGTTGAACTGACCCGGTTTAGGTACTGTTTCACCGGTTCACCGAGTCAATCCACTAGGCCGGACCAGGTTTTAAAAACACTACTTTGGACATGCAATTATCTAAATTATGCTCAATATGGATAGATACCAAAGTGGTAAGGGACATGAGCATTGTTGGTTCTTTTTTCTTGGTCATCTCGTCACATTCTCTTAGCCTTTGGTAATCATTATCCACCAAACAAGGCCCAACTGATAGAGCCAGTGATGAAGCAAATGGGTCTATTGGTTCAATACTCAGTGGTTCTAACCATTACTCAAACATATAATTTTGGCCTCTTCAAGACCCGAGGGATATATACCACCAAGGGGAACTTGACCACATTAGGATTTTGTGAGCAGGTATCACTTTTCCAACCCCAAATAGGATGAGGATTTGGGGGCACTTTCCTCTACAATTTTGCTATTGTGGACTCCAATATTATGCTTCCACGTGTGTTGTTTGCAGTACATGATGTATTCGTTAACATACCTTGCCTTTTGCCAAGCACCTCTGCATTATCTTGCAATTGTGGTAAATCCCCTATACTACTCAATGCGCCTAATTTGAAAAGTAATTGACTCGTCTCCGTCTTTTTCTACCCTCCTGTACCTTATGGTGATTATTGTTGCTGATTTTCATCTAACCTTTCCTGCCTTCGTTGTGAAAAATCTACCCCAACCATCAGCTCTGAGATGAGGACCATATTTCCCGTTGAACTTTGCTTGTTTCTCATACCCACATGTTTGTTTTTCATGACCCACCCATCCACATTGATAGTAAAAATCGCTAAATCGTTCATCCTTGAGAGCGATCTTCTGTCATGATATGATAAATCATATTTAACAAGTAACTGGTTGGTGCAAAGTGTATTAGTTTAATTGGATAAATATTCCAATTTTATCTTTTAGTAATGTTTTTTAAGTATTATTTTTTATCTATAAAATATTTAAATAATACTTATTTCATATTTTTTTTTCATTATTTGGATTTCTTCTCCTACTTCTGGCTACTTACCTCCCCCCATAAATTATCCTGCTCCTTGGGACCCGTGGATTCGTTTGACTCCAATTCAACAAACTCCCCCCGGGTAAATATATTGAACACAAATCCTAAATGAAATCAATGATTGTTATTATCAAATACACATTTTAAGTTTACTTTTTAAGTACATGTAACATTGCTCAATTTCAAAATGTACATGTGATCCCCCCCTTCAACAAGGGTATGCTACCACATGCCAATGTACTAAATTATGATCCTATAAAAAAATTACAATGAATAAAATGAGGCTCATTATTTATTATAGAGGTGGTTATGTATTACATAACTTCTTGATTATGAATTTACCTTATAGACTTACTAGTTATTTCCTATACCTGAAGGCACGTAGTAATAAAAAAAATGGACAACAATAAATATATTTGTATTCGCACTTAAAATTAAATCACAAATATAGAGGAGAAATAAAGAAATTTAAGCACCAATTGTAGTGGGGGTGAGCGGTGGTAGTGGTGGTGGTGGAAAAACTGTGATGATTGTGGTGGATGGCGGTGGCAAGCGTGGGTCGCAATAGTGATGGTGATGGTAGGTTTTGGGTGACGATGGTAGTTGTGGCATCCATAGGTGACGGCGGTTGTGGTGGCAGGTGTGGGTAGTGGTGGGCAACGGTGATTGTGGTTGACAGTGGTGGTGGTGGGTGACGGTGATGGTGGTTAGCAGTGGTGGTGGTGGGGCAACGATAACGAAAGTGGTAGTGACAATGGTGGTGGTGGGCGATGATAGATGCTTCTAGGTGACAGTGTGATGGGTGGTGGCGAATGGCGGTGGTTGTAGGTGTGGTGGGGTGAGTGATATTGGGTGGAAACTGAGGTGGACAATGATGTATGGTGGAGGTATGTGTGGTGGGGGTGGGTGACAGTGACTAGCGATGATGGCGGACAACGATAAGTGGTGATGGGTTGTGGTAATAGGTGGCGGTGGGTGTAGTGGGCAACAATGATGATGGTGGGTGTTGACAGTTAGACGATGGTAGTAGATGGTGACGGTGGTAGCAATCGGTGGTAGAGGGCGATGGTGGTGGGGCTGGGGCAGTTGGCAGTGGTCGTCGTGGGGTGGTGGCAGGAGTGGTGGTAATGGTGATGGTTGAGGGAATGGTGATGAAACGGTGGGGGGTGGGGGTCGAGATAATGGAAGGACAGTGGCAATGGTGGTGGTGGGGTGACGACGATGGTGGTGGTTAGGGGCTGGTAATAGTGGGGATGAGGGTGGTGGGGTGGCGACACTAGTGGTGGCAAGGCAATAGTGGTGGTGGTTGTTGTTGTAGAGGTAGTAGTGGGGTGGTGGCAGTGGTTGTAGTGGTGGTTGTGGTTATGGTAGCGGTAGCAGTGGTTGTGACGCCCCTAAAACCGGGGGCCATTTGTCAACCCGATGACCACCCGTCAACCCACGGAAGTACCCGTGATTTGTTGCACAACCCGATATCACGTCAATAACATTCCCTTAACCGGGATTATCACCCACACGTGTAACTCGTGTACATTATACCATTTGACCAACCAATGTCCAATATACCATAATTTATCCTTATTTTATGTCCATTTGTATCCTTGGAACCAAAGAACCAAAAGTCCAAAAGCATGGCAAAGCAGTGTTAAATTTTCAAATTTTTAAATTTTTGAAGAACCTACCGGTAGGTTTTGCCTGATAAGCAAAATTTTGCCTGTACACGATTCTACCGGTAGGCGTTGCCCACTAGACTGTGATCTACCAGTAGGTCTTGCCTAGATTTGCTTAATTCACCTGTTTTTTTCATTTGCAATCCATTTCAAGCCATATTAACTTCATTTAACAGATGTATATGAAGATTTTCATATTACACAAGATCCATACCAACGTTATTACATTCAATTCCATGAACTTACATATCAAAAACAAGTTTTCATAATCATTTATAAAAACTCAAAATAAAGCCACATTTTGGCTTTCTTCATCCTTGAGGTCCCATGTGAGGTCCTTCCTTCGACATGTATCTCGCACCTGAAATATTGTCTCATATAGGGTGAGTCACGCCCAGTAGAGTATTTTTTACACAGGCTACTCCCCATCATAAGTGCATATGAAATGTTTATGCAACATTTAACACATAACAACATTCCAAACAAGAATATACTATTCAATGTTCGAATTTTAGCAATGTCATGCCATGAAATGAGATAAGGCTCACTCATGCAACTCAACCTTATCCCTCCCTGGCTCCTTTCACCCATGCAATGCTATGAGTATAAAATCGGGCTTTCCAAGCCCCCGCCATTAGCGTAATACACCCAATAACTATTTTAAGAAAATCTCTGGGTCTTTTCTTGGAGTGGGTATTTATGGACTTACACGAGCAGCACCCAACCGAAACGGAATTTATGGACTTCCACCAACGGTTCCGCGTACACCGACATACTTTATGGGCTCTTATACCAACGGAGTGCTTATTCGATCACCAGGTCTCTCACCTAAGGGATAGTCTAACCCTTCTTGCTAACCCCGACCCAATTCTTTTTCTATGTAACCTTGTAACTCAGTCGGATCTTCGATCCAACTTTTTCGAGTCCACCCATCATTCACCTATGTGGTGTTTGAAGTCAATCATGCACATCACACCCACAGTCATGCCCATAGATGTGATTCCTCCGTGCAAATGCAGTGTAATGCACCATTGTTTTATCAATATCATGCCCATATGTAATGAATGTCACATGAGCAAAATTAACCACATATCTATATATTCCATAGCCAATTATATCACATGCATATAATCACCAAACTTTATCACAATGCTAATATATCAATAAACATATATCAACATTTTATTTCTAACAACATATCTCAAGTATGTTATTACATAATATATGTCAATAACACACTTCATTCAAAAGGCATAATATAAACACATAGCATGCCCACATAATACCAAATTTCATGGAATCAAGCAAGTAATTTCCATATATTAATTCCAAGCTAGGAATTTTGTTTAAATCATTTCTATACCCATTTTCAATACACATTTCTTCAATTTCACAAACATAGGCAAGTGATATATAACTCTATCCACCTATCCATCTCATGTAACACCCTAGGTTAGAAATTAAACCAAAGTAGAAAGGAACCCTACCTTTTGAAGCATAAAACGGCGTTGGGAAGCTTCAAGAACCCAAAACAAGCTTGAATCTCCACCTTCCCAAAATCTTGCCCTTGGAATCTCGCCCAAACCGATCTCCTTGGTATGGTTTTGAAGCCCTTGGCAAGGAGAATGACTTTCGTTCGTGGCCCGAATAGATTTAACCGCTCGATTCTCGTAGATCGTAGAGAGAAGTGGAAAAGCTTTCTCTTTTCCCTCTCTTCTTCTCTATCGGGTGAACGGCTGATGAATAGGGGAGAAATCAGATTTTTCCCCCTATTTATACTCTTTATTTACTTGATCCATAACGCGCCACACGACTCTCTTTTTTTCGGGTCCATTTTCGCCCCGAAATAATTAAATTTCGTTTCGGTTTAAGTTCAAAATATTTTTTTTTATTTTAACTTGCCTTAATTTATTTTTCAACTTTCGAAATTTTATCAAAAATCTCGTTTTTTGATCACCGAGACTCGATTGTCTCGTAAAACATAAAAAATTCGATTATTTTAGAATTCGATGAAAATTGACAAGGTAGCTAGATTTTGCGAGACAAATCTAATGGTGAGGTCTGTTTCATCATCCGAGCTGTAGAAAAATCCAGGTTTATAATCCGTACCATAGTGACAATTTACCATTTTACCCATTTTTTTACAAAAAATTCAAATTTACCTGAGTTTTACAGTGATAGTGGTGGTAGAGTGGCAGCAACGGTACTGGTGGTGTTGAGGTGGTGATGGGGGTGGTGGTAGTGGTGATGGTGGTGGGGCGGCGTGTGTGGTGGTGATGGTGGGGTGGCGACAGTTGTGGGGGCGATGAAGGTGAGAGTTGTTGTGGTAGAGGTGGTGGCGATGGTCATGATGGAGGAGGTGGTTGGGGGTAGAGGTGGTGATGGTGGTGGTGGTGGCGCAGTGAGAGTGGTGATGGTAGAACGGTTTCAAACACTACTTTTTTGTTTAAAGTACTTATATTCTAAAAATACTTTTAAAAATTCAACCTAAACACAGCCTTAGAAATTTATTTTTCTCATTAAATTTGGAGTGTTAATATTAATTGTAGAATTAATTTTAAAGTAAGATTTAAAAAAATTTCAACCATGAAAAATGAAAGTCATTTTATTTATTTTTTAAGTTTTGAATTGTACTATATGTTATTATATAAATTTATTTATTAGTGCACGATGAAACAAAATAGTACTGCTCTTGGTTGCGCCTAATTTTTTTTTTCACTTGTTTATATATGATGGTTATTTTTTTTTTTTGAGCAATGCTATTAGGACCTAATTTATTGACCTAATTGACTATGATCTTTGAATTGACTGTAGGTTCCATCAAATATTGAAATTTAGTGTTAATCCAATGATTTCAATGAAATCACATCATTAAGTCAACAAATTATGTCAAAATTTTAAGTTCAAATATTATTTTCCTTTTTTTTTTTTTACGTCTACTTATGTTGATTAATTAGGTCTCTAACTATGCTCTTTCAACCCCCATTGTCTTTCCTGTTCTTTTTCGTACTCGGCGATAGCCATTGCCACACAACGGACACGTAAGGTGGACACCCGTTTTCGTGCATGCCCTTGCATGCAAATGTTGCCAACGCTCATCGCTATCAATCTGCTTCTAGTGCACACTATAAACATAGCACCAATACCTTCTGTTTTCTTCGCTGAAAACACCCTCAAAGTACTCCCAACCCTATCGTGAAAATGGCGATCAAAGTAAGGCTTCCTTTGTTTTGCTTCTTGCTCTTTACTCTGTTGCTTGTTTTTGTGACTGCGGTTTTGGGAAAAGAAGATCCAGAGCTGAGGCAGTGCAAGCAACAGTGTCAACGCCAAGAGGGATTTGACAAGAGCCAAAGGAGACAATGCGAGCAAGGTTGTGAACTATCCTACAGAGAGAAGGAGAGGAGAGAGCGAGAACAAGAAGGCAGTCGTGGCGGCGACCGGGATGAAAAGTGGAACCCTCAAAGTCCCGAGGAAAGGCTTCGCCAGTGCGTTAGGACATGCGAGCAAAGAGAAGAACAACAACGACCTCAGTGCCGTCAAAGATGCGAAGAGGAGTACAAACAGGAGCGGGAACGAGAAGAGAGAGGAGGTCAAGGCAACGCCAAGGATCCTCAGATGGAGTACAAAAAATGCCAGAGAAAGTGCGAAAAGAAATCGGAGAAGCCATATAAGCAACAACAGTGTGAGAGTCGCTGTGTGGAGAAACGTAGAGAGCAGGAGAGAAAGCGGGAGAAAGAGTGTGAGAAAGAGCTGGAGAGAGAGTGTAAGAGAGAGCAAAAGAGAGAGTATGAGAGAGCAGGAGAGAAAGAGGGAGAAAGAGCCGGAGAGAGAGCAGGAGAGCAAGAGGGAGAGAGAGAGCGGGAGAGAGGAGAGGCCCGAGAGGGTAATCCTCAGCATGATGGTGAAGAAGACGAAAGAAGAGAACAATGGGAAAACCCATACGTTTTTGAGGAACAGCACTTCACTTCTGGAATTCAGACCGAACATGGCAGAGACCGTGTTCTTCAGAAGTTCACTGAGCGATCGGAGCTTCTCCGTGGCATCGAGAACTACCGTATCGCCATTCTTGAAGCTGAACCTCAAGCCTTCGTTGTGCCACACCACAAGGATGCCGAGGCGGTCATATTTGTTGCCAACGGTATGATTGGTTTGTAGACATGTGTCAGGCAGAAATCGTGCATTCAAATCTCCTTCTTGAACGGAAGAATTTTAATTAATGTGTGTTAAAACGATCACTCAATAATTTTTTGACCTCTATCCCACGTCAAGTAAGAATAATTTTTTGACCTCTATCCCACGTCAAGTAAGAATTGTCTCTCCCTCTGCCATATAAGTCCTTGGTCTCAATGGAGGAAGTACTCACTAGCCACTTGATTAAGTGGCTAGTGGGTACCTCCTCCATTGAAGTCAAAGACTTATATGGAAAGGGAAAACGACTCTCAATTTATGTGGGACGAAATTTCGCACAAACACCGAGAAATAAAGTGTATTAAAAATTGTCTAAAGAGTTTACCCAGATTGGCCAGAATCCTTGTCCTTGTGCAACAATTTGTACCAACAATATGCATGGATTCATGATATTAAAGATGTTCGCACGGACACTGAAAAATAAAGTGTATTAAAAATTGTCTAAAGAGTTTACCCAGACCGGCCAGAATCCTTGTCCTTGTGCAAGAATTTGTACCAACAATATGCATGGATTCATGATATTAAAGATGGGGTTTTGCTGGTATTGTTTTTGCAGGAAAGGGTTCTATCACTCTAGTGTTGGAGGAGAAGAGAGAGAGCTTTAATCTTCGATATGGGGATATTTTGAGGATCTCTGCTGGAATAACTGTTCATATCACCAACAGAGACAAGACTCAGAGACTCGTTATAGCCAAGCTCCTCCAGCCTGTCTCCATTCCAGGCCAGCTCGAGGTGAATTAATCGTTTTCTATCAGCTCTTAAAACTTAATGACCCTGAGCGTATATATATGTGCATATATCTGTAATACATGGTCAAGTTTACTGAGTACTTAAAAGTTCTTGTGGTGTAGACATTCTTTGGAGTAGGAGGAGAAAACCCGGGGTCGTTTTACAGAGCATTCAGTACCGACATACTAGAAGCCGCTTTGAAAGTACGTTTCTTCATCAAGATTAACTTGTAACTTTCACGATATTATGTATTAACGACTAGTAATCGCAATTTGATTTGTGTTTTGGAAATTGGAACCTTAGACAAATAGGGATAAAATCCAGAGGCTGTTGGGAAAACAAAGTCAAGGAATGATTGTCAAAGCTTCTGAAGAGCAGATCAGGGGCTTGAGCACACAAGAGAAAGGTGGCGAATCATCAAGGGGACCTTTAAACCTCTTCGAGAAGCGTCCCTCAAAATCTAACGACTATGGACAACTATACGAGGTCGATGAGAGGGACTATGGGAAGTTGGAAGACCTTGACGTGGCTGTCTCTTTTGCCAACATTACCAGAGTAATCTCTCTCTCTCTCTCTCTCTCTGGGCATGCAAGTGCAGTTCTTTTTAGTTGTGTATTGTGTTGTGTAGGGATCTATGGAAACTCCATTCTACAACTCAAGGGCAACAAAGATAGCTGTGGTGATTGACGGCGAAGGTTACTATGAAATGGCATGCCCTCATTTGGGCTCACAGCGCGGTGAACAGCAGAAAGGGCAACCGGGACGTCGCGCAGAATCCGAGGGCCAACGCAAGGGTGGCCCAAGATATCAGAGGGTCAGCGCTCGTTTGAGACGCGGAACAGTGTTTGTTGCCCCCGCCAGCCACCCAATCGTTATCGTCGCTTCCAACAACAGAAATCTCCAGGTTCTATGCTTCGAGGTCAATGCACGAAACAATGAGAAATACCCTCTGGCAGGTAAATTTGACTCTCTCTATCTCTCCCTGTCACAAACACCTCTAATGCATGGTGTGGTTGCTTGGTTGGTTTGGCAGGAAAGAGGAACGTAATCAATCAGTTGGAGAAAGAAGCTAAGGAGCTGGGTTTCAGTGCAGCAGAGAAAGAGGTGGATGAGGTATTCAAGAGTCAAGATGAAGATTTCTTCTTCAATGGTCCGCGCCAACAGCAGGATGAGGGCCGTTCTGATGCCTGAGTTGCTTTGCTGCACATCTGAGAGAGGCCTGAGCCTGATGAGCTAACGGCTTGGCTGTTGTGGTTTTGTTATATGTAAAGAAGTGGTCGAGTGTATATGAGACTACTATAACTACGTATAATATGTATCTACACTCTTTTAAGTGTTCTACGGAGTTGAATGCATAATCTCATGCTATGAAATAAATGAAAAGCCCATTTTTCTCTCAAAATTCTAGTCAAGTTCAGCTTCAATTTCGTCTGTAACACACTAGAAGTTTTGATAACTACGAACAGTAATACTATACGAATACTTTCAACACTAGGTTCAATTTCATCTCTTAACTACATCTATAATAATAAAATAGGGTCAGCTCTCGAGTTAGAAACGTACAACAACGGTCCAGATGATAGTTTACATTACAATTTAACATTTTAATTTTTAAATTTTTAATTATAATAATTCACTTAAATTTTAATTTTTTAATCATGGTAATTCAACTCATACATTAAAAAAAACATGTATTACACGGGACAAGAGTAGTAAGAGAATAAATGAGAGCTGCTACCAAGCAGTAGAGTTTTGTCCAATTCTTTTCTCAAAAAATAGCTCAATTTCTGCAGAAATGCATTAGAAAAAACAATTATTTCAATTTAATTTTAAAAAATGGCACTCCAAATCAGGTTAATTTACATCTATAATAAACTGAAAAGTAATTATAAAAATTACGAACACTTTCAAAATTAATTGTGTTCAATTTCATCGCTTTAATTTGTCAGGAAAAAGGCAAATCAGATCCTATTGTTAGACATCTCACAGACAGTCACTATTGTCAGTATATACATAGATAATCCGGGCAATGAGCATTGGAATGCAATTAAATGGAGATTCAAGTAATTGAGAGAAACGGTGGATTTCAGTATCTTGTATCAAAGACAAGATGAAACAGGACAGGTTATGGGTTATGATAATGTAGACTATGCAGGTGATTTGGAAAAAAGAAGGTCTACTATAGGTTACATATTTACACTTGCAGGTGAACCTATTAGTTGAAAAACTATGTTTCAATCAAATTCTGCTTTATTCTCAACTAACGTAAAATATATGACAACGGTGAAAACTGTCAAAAAAGCTTTGTGGTTGACAAGATTGGTCAAAAAACTGAGATTGTAGTAGGAAAATTTAGAGTTGTATTGTGATATCCAAAGTGTAATTCAGTTAGCAAAGAATCAAGTTTATCATGCCAAAACAAAATACATTGAGTTGAGGTATCATACTTTCAGATAGTGGGTGAAAAAAGATAAGGTGAACTTGATGAAAGTTCGTACAGACAACAATGCAACTAATATGATGACAAAGCCGGTGTCATTTCTCAGAAGTTCTAGCATTACTTATACTTGATCAATCTTTCGTACTCTTAGATTAATATAATATCCTAAGGCATGGGGATGGACATCAGTACCATGATATGGGCTTGAGGTTTCAAGTGGAGGGCATTGCATTTTTAGTGTTGTCATTGTTAGTGGGCTATGATGTGTTGATTCTTGAAAACAAGGAGCTGCTTGGAAGTCCTTGGTGGAGAAAGCTGCGAAAAATGTCAAGGAAGAAGAAAAAGACAGCGTTGGAAGTCTGATTTTGTTGGGCCGAAAAGCACCGGCCTTAAAAGTCCTCTTATTTACAAAACTGTCGTCAAGAGCTTTGCTAATAAAATAATGTTATATGAACTTAAAAATTAAACTTGATAATCTCAACTATTGAATAGGTAGTGGATCCCAATAAATGTTAACCCACAGTGAAATCAATGGTTGAGATTATAAAGTCTAATTTTTAAATCCATGTAGCATTGCTCGTTAACAAAATACTCTGTCT
The DNA here is from genome assembly GCA_963454935.2 of Ilex paraguariensis. Lineage (NCBI taxonomy): Eukaryota > Viridiplantae > Streptophyta > Magnoliopsida > Aquifoliales > Aquifoliaceae > Ilex > Ilex paraguariensis. The sequence continues at coordinate 404,267 of CAUOFW020001636.1, read as the reverse complement.
TTTTTTAATTTTTCTCGATAATAAAGAAGATGGTTAGATTACGTCTCGTGGACGTAGGTAGGATTTTTGCCGAACCACGTAAAATATCGGTATCTTTCATTATGTACTTTGATTTAATTATTTTATTTCTTTTTCTCGTCATCAGCTAACCAATTTGCTGCTGAGTATTTCACAATAGTCACTATGCAGCAAACTTTTTTTCCATTTTATTTGTGGGTTAATCTCATTTTACACTCCGAAAGATAGTTCGAATCTCAATTTGCACCCTCAAAGAGCAAAAATCTCAATTTGCACCCTTAAAGATAGAAATTTGTATCAATGTGCACCCCCAAAGATAAAAAATCTTAATTTGCACCCTCAAAGATAAAAATTTATATCAATGTGCACCCCCAAAGATCAAAATCTCAATTTTCACCCTCAAAGATAGAAATTTATATCAATGTGTACCCCAAAGATAAAAAAATCTCAATTTACACTCTTAAATATAGAAATTTGTATCATTATGCACCTAAAACTAAATTGATAAATTATACCTAGATCCCCTCATGTTTGTCACTTAATTATTTGAACCTCTTTACATTTAGAATATTACTCCTACATCTCATGACATTTATGCACGTACAACATGTAACTCATTTTCATTGATATCTATTAATATAACCGTTAAAAAATATAATTTTATCCTAATAAAAAATTATAATTTCATATTACCCTTATTTGATGGGTCCAATATACTCTAAAATTCAAAATCAAACTTACCATTTGAATATCTAATAAAATGTAGATATTTATATAATGTTTTTCATATTTTCCTTTTTATAAATACATACATTATATTAGACATTCAAATGGTAAACTTGATTTTGAACTTTAGAATATATTGAATCCACAAAATAAAGAGTAATATGAAATTATAATTTTTTATTAGGATAAAATTATATTTTTTAACGGTTATATTAATAGATATCAATGAAAATGAGTTACNTTATGTTTACACATGTACAAACGTCATGAGATGTAGGGGTAATATTCTAAATGTGAAGGGGTTCAAATAATTAAGTGACAAACATGAGGGGATCTAGGTATAATTTATCAATTTAGTTTTAAGTGCACATTGATACAGATTTCTATCTTTGAGGGTGCAAATTGAGATTTTTGATATTTGGGGGTGTACATTGATACAAATTTCTATCTTTGAGGGTGCAAATTGAAATTTTTAATCTTTGAGGGTATAAATTGAGATTCGAACAATCTTTCAAGGTACAAAATGAGATTAACCCTTTATTTGTCAAATTCACTTTTAAGATTTCCAGCAACAATAGTTCAACTTCAATACAAATCCATTGGAAAATCTAATAATATCAGCTTAGTTTCATCAGAGACTTTCAAAATCAGGTTGAATTTCGTCCGTAAAACAATAGTTATAAAGCTATGAATACTATCAAAATTATGTTGAATTTCTTCTTTAGTCATCAGATCTCTCAATATACTCGTTAATAACATTGCTATTTCAGTACAAATCAATCAAAACATATAATAATTTCATCACCGAACTTCCAAAATCAGGTTTCAATTGTACGGATCTTTTCAGAATTAGGTTCAATATTATCTTTTTGTTCTTAAGAAAATTATCGTAGAAAAAGGAACCGGAGTCCAGACCTTTATGACAGAGATGGAGGCAAGCAGAAAATCTCACTCTCTGTATCACATCCCTTGCTAAATTGATCTCGAATGCTGATTCTCGAAATCTGCCAAACTTCCTCGACCAGAGAGACCTGTGACTTGTGCGTGAAAATCATAGACATCTCAAAGGATTCTACTTACAATTAAATCGTATTTTGTATCTATCCTTTAATAATTTAGAAATTTCAGTTTTAATACCTTCCTACACTCCTTAAGGCTAGCCATCCTTATCTTTTTGGGTCTATATTCTAGACCAATCCAAGTCACAGTAGTCCATCGTTGAGCTTGAAAAAATAGTCAGCATAAAGTTGGATGCCTGTTACAAAAAAAACAAAACAAAAAAAGAAAAACAAAATCGTATTTTGTATCAGTTGAATATATGGTAACTGAAAAGGCTAAAAACGGGTCACAATAACTTCGTCACATAGAAAAAATACTCACAACGAAAGGATGGAGTCATCGGCAAAAAAGAGTGGAGAAAGAACGTGGGTAATACCACCAAGTAGGGTGGTCTAGTGGGATACCGGGCGTAATCCTCACCTTGAGGTTGAGAGTTCGAGTCTTGGAGTCTCCATTGAAGCTTGATAGTTGGCCGCTATGCTAGCCTAACTAGGTTTGGTCCCGAGAGGTGTTCCAAGCGCGGTCAAAGACCTTATGATCCCACTGGTGAGGGTCTATCGGGGTAGTCGCTGGGCACTCTTCCTTGCTCTCATCGCTCTCTTTAAGTATTAAGTATCAAAAAAAAAAGAACGTGGGTAGCAGAGTTCGCCAGGTAGGAAAAAATAACAGAGCGAGAGAAAAGATTAAGGAAAGAGCAGTGGGACATAGTGTAATAAAATTTTGCAATCTATATTATGAGGGAATTAAAGCAAACTCCTATTGTAAGAGAGGAATTAAGTAAAAATTTTATAGTTAAAAAAAAATTATTTCTTTTAAATTTCATTGCATTTGAATAAAAAATATTCTAAATTTTATTCCATTCCAATAAGAATTATTTTATCTAAACGTTGAAATAGAATGTGCATTCCAGTATAGGACTTGTTCTCAAGTAATTGTCAATCATTATAATGGTAATGCATATTTCATTCTATTGCTAAGTTCATTTCATTCCCACTTAAAAGCATTAGTGCGAACCAAACGCAATGCACCTAATTCAATGTTGTCTAAGAGCAATATCATATGGACTTAATTTAAAGATCTAATAAAATATATAATTCAATGTTATCATTAAATTAGTTGTGAATTGAAATGTTAGATGAATCTCTATTTTAATCCAATAGCTATAATTAATTAGATTCCCAAATTAGATTCAAGTAACAATTTTTTTTCAATTGAAATGTTATGTGTATAACTATTCCTCCAATATTCTACAATCTCTATAATTTTTGCTATCTATCTTTCTTAAATTCTATTTTGCATCCAAAAGTTTTTAAATTTTTTAATGATTAATTTTTTTATATTCCACCTTCAATGTCATAAAATAGTTTCAATGTGGCCCTCATACTAACTTCCGTTATAATTTTTGTTAAATTTGTTATGTGACCTCTAAACTAAATACAGTCAAATTTGACAAAAATGATAACCAAAGTTAGTGTGAGAGTCATATTGTAACCACTTTATGATATTATGGGTGCAATATAAAAAATTTAATCATTGAAATGCAAACTGTGAATTTTTAAATCTTTTAGAAAGAAAAATATAATTCACGCTTTTAACTTTCTTATCTTCTATTAAATTTTATAATAAATATTGCTCATGTATTTTTATTATTATAACATTTGATGGGATGGATAAAAATAAAAGAAAGGAATGTGTAAGCAGTAAATAATGAGATGTTTTACACGAGTAATGTTATAGAAATTTAATTTAAAAATTTAATGATAAACTTAATGTCATAATAGGATTATTTTGATTATTTAAGTTTTAACTGATGGGTAGTGGAGGTGGTGGTGGAAGGAAATTTTCGGGCATCATGCAGTTCAGCAGAAGATGACCTAGATAAACATAGGTCATCTTGTAGTTCTTTGATTAGTCGATTGGGAAGTTGTTGGAGAGAGAGACCCCTTTTGGACGATGAGTGGTCAGATCATGAGTGAATGCTTATAGAAAAGACTGCTCTTTGATGGGTATATGAAGTCATCATTAGATCAATAATAAGTTTCATGCCCATGTTATCTCAGTGGTATGAGATATTTGATATTTTTTTGTCATCTGGAATAGCTGTGGAATAAAGTCGTTGCCACTGTAGAATGACCTGCCTCTGTTAGGTTTATTTTAAGCTTATGGAAGTCCTGTGAATGTACTGTTGTCTGTTTTGTTTGACATTACTGTAAGAGGGTCATAGTTCTATGCTCCATACTTCTCTAATTCTTTGAGTAATCTTTTTATTTTAGGCTTTGTCTATGTTCTATTTTCAGGCTTTCAATTCTTAATGGTTCAACTTGTGTAATAAGGTAATAGAGCGTATGTAAGATGTATTATTAATTTTTAGTTTTTTGGAAATGTTATGTTTAGATACCAATTCTCGCTATAATGTCACATTCAACTACTTCAGTCACAACGAATTTTGTCATGTTCAATCATTTGTTGGTTGATCTTTTCTTAAATGCATCGCCCTTCTAATGTTCATGAAATTTTCTCCTCATCTTTTCATATTTTCTCTTCAAGTGAGACGCCTTTGTAAATTTTTATATAGTGTTATTTCTCTGGTTAGCCACTGATGGTGTTCTGTATCAAAATATGGACCAGATATTAATTGAAGTGCTTAAGGCAAATATGTGCGTGAGGGCAACTATGGAGGGGAGCTCGAGGTGTTCTTATGCTGCAAATTTTAGGATGGAGAAAAGGAACGAGAATTACATTAGTTCACCGGTGATGATGTCTAGCTAATCCACTCGAAAGGAGTCCCTTACTCCTAGGAGGAGTTGCTATTACTTCTTGAAATTAATGGGTTACAAATCTCTCTCTCTCTCTCCTGTAAAAGTTCCTTGATATTTATGAAGGAACAATCAATTATTATCCTCCCTGGTTAACAGGATCTTCCTCCTAGTAATGCTATTGCTGAAGCGTTGGAGCTCGGTTCTCCTTGGCTGAAGGAGTGAACGCCTAATTGATTGCTGGAACCAATCACTCCCTAATTGCCGTTGATACATATTCCTCTAATTGCTGGAGCAATGTGGCTTACCTTCTCGAGAATATGCGGCCTTTTGCGTGTCCCAAATCGAGCTCTTCTTGCGCGGCTGAGGAGTGTGGGTCAGCTCACCCAATTACCCTAGAAGGGAACTTGAGATTCCCTGGGGCCCCGGTTATCCACTTAACACAAATATACTGGTCCTGAATGGAACATCATCAGCTACCATTCGTATTTAGTAGGAAGTGGCCTTTTTTGCATGTCTTCCATTAGCCTTGCCATTCATAATTTCTCTACTGTTGTGATTAAAGAATATTTGATATTGTAGGCACAGTGAACATTCTTTTTTTATGGACAAGGAAAACTCTCAGAAGCTTCAGAGTATTTGCCAAGACAAGGTGGGTGCTTAGTTTAGTTTTCATCACTTATGATTAGGTTAATTTGAGTCTAATGCTCCGTTTGGTACGATAAAAAAATAGGAGTATAGAAAGTTAGATGGATGAAAAATTGGAGGGATAAATAAAACATAATATTTGGTAAGAAAGGAAAGTAGGAATGATGAAAAAGTTGATAGATTAACTTTCCTTCAAACACACCAAAATTAATCCCTCCAAAATAGGAAGGAAAGTGAATGAAAAATTAATTATTTATGTTAAGATATATCTTATTTGTCTACTAGAATTGTCCGTGCCTGAATGCACAACGTAACAAAAAAAAATTACAAGCAAATACATGTGTATTAAGAGACTGTATGTCATAAAAAATTGTCAATTAAAAAAACTAAGAAAAAATATTAATATTAAGAATAACACTCTATCAGGGTAAATTACACTTTTTACACTTTTTGTCTTCATAACATGTTGATAGTTTAGAGAATGCTTGCTCCTCTAAATATAATATTTTTTTTTTCTATTCACTACAAAAAAAGGCATAGATCTTTTTTTTTTTTTACGTAGTAAAGGTCATCTATAATATGGGCAATTGCATATTACACTCTTTTTTTTTCTCTTGGATATATATTCTTTAATGATGGTCATCTATAGTCTTTTGTGTTAAACCTACCTTAACAATATTAAAAGTGTTACAATACATTTGCCAAGAGTGCAAAGTGTAATACATTACTATCAAAAATTAGAATGACCATTTGGTTGGTTACCCCTTAGTCTAAACCTTTGATAATTGAAGTTTTGTTTCTTTTGTTGCACAGCGTGAAGAGAAGTTTGAAAATAAGATCTAGATATTATCAAGTCTATATTTTTTATGATGACATTTTTGCCCAAGCTTTTACTATTTTATGTGATTTGAAATTAAAGGGTTGTGGCAGCTATTATGGTGTTTATTTTTTGTCAGGATGGTTATCTCGACGACATCTTTATGAGAATAGAAGACCGTGTTCAAAGGACCAAAATTAATCTGAAAGCATTGAGTACGTTTTTTTGTTTGTCATAAAGTTTACTTTAGATCTTCTCATGGTTATGGAAGGAACAAAGACTAATAATTTATTGTTAATTTTTTATTTTGTTGCTTGATGAATTTTTTTTTATTGCCTTTTTTTTGAAGTATTCGTCGGAATGTGTAAAATTTTATGATAATTCCACAAGTTTTTGATTTTTTAATTAAACTATGATTGAATTTCGATTTGTTTCGAATGATATTGAAAGATTATGATATTTTAATTACAAGTCAATTTATACATTGTTTATGAAAATTGTTACGAATTATTATGTGAGTGACAACCACTAAAGTTGTCACTATAGAGTTTTTTAGTGACTGCTATAAAATTTGTCACAAAAATATTTTAAAATATTATACTGACATAAGAAAAATATGGTCACTGAGTAAGTCTTTAGTGAAAATTAAAAAGTTGGCCATTAAAAGTAAACAAAAATTGGTAGTAACAATCAAAATATTGTCATTACCACCAATAATTTAATGACAATAAAACTTTATCCTAATTAAGGAAGAAAGTTTGAAATTGTCACTAAACATATTAGTGACAATAAAAAATTCTGTCACTAATGATTGATGGATACTAATTAGTGTCAATATATTTTGACACTAATTTTTTTTTTTGGGCTGAAAATAGTTTTTAAGTGACAAAAATATACATTTTAGTGATGAAAGTTTAAAATATTAGTGGTGACAAATTTTGTCGTTATTGAGAGTGATTCAGTGATGATATAAAATTGTCACTAAATGTCTAGATTATATGTGACAACTTCCGTAGCTTGTCACTATTAACTTTTAGTAACACATCTATAGTGACAACTTAGTGGCAGTTTTTTTTCGCCCCTAAATACTTTTGATACAAATTTAAGAGTTTTAGTGACGACATTTCCTGCCACTAAAGTTGCTAGTTTTTGTAGTGATTATTTTTTATTCTTTAGGATCTATTAATCGTTTATTTGTAGGACTTTAACCTATTTTTTTATGTCGTTTTATTTGGTAGTAGGAATAAAGAAATTATAATGAGATTCAATTATTTTTAAGGAAATCGGAGTAAATAATATAGTATCATCATTATATTGAATATTCTCAAGTTGTGATGTGAAAAAGTGATTTCTCTGATATGAAAAATGATATTATTTAGAGCAGTATGAGCGGGGGTCAAAATTTAAATATGGATGATAATTTTAGATTTAAATGGCATTGATTTTTGACAAAATTAAGAGGCGAATTCAATCTAAGTGTGTCAATTTTGGAAACTAAAAAATTTGAGGGGCAAAAATATTTTAAGAGTTAATGTAGTATGTTGGATCGAAACGATCTGAGACGTCAATAACTTAAGACAGTTTGAGATAGATTCATTCGTTGGATGATGTCTTTTTTTGTCACAAAAACGATCTCAACCGCTCTTTGATTCAAAATCGTTCTACTTTATTATATAGATATATTTTTTTATATGTACATATATTATATATACATTAATTTTATATAAAAATTCAAAGATAAAATAAAAAATTAAATTAAAAAAATATATATTTTTCCATTTTAACTAAGGGTATAAATTTTTGACTCAACACAATGACACGACTCGAACACGATACGAAAATAAATAGGTCAACTCTCAACTCGACACGATACAATTAGTTAAATGAGTGAAGTTAGGTCTGACTAATATTCAACACAAACTCATAACGACTCAATATGAATCGGACACGACACGACTCGATTATCACTATTAATCTTAGTCATCACAAAAAAAAAAGTCATTTTTATTTTTTATCCATCCAACCAAACACAAATGAAGGAAAGTGTATCCCTCATACTTTTCATCATTAAAGGATAAAAAATGTATCTCTTCTACTTTAGATCTTTCCTACTTTTCATCCTCTCTACCAAACGGAGCACCGGAGTTTGTTATAAGATTCATTTTAACTTATTGCCTTCCTCTTTGCCTATTATATAAGATTCATTTTAACTTGTAAGATTCATTTGTCATGAACTATATGGATTTTTACAGAAGTGCAGCAATCTCTGTAGTATGAGCAAGGATTTGACTCTTCAGGAAAAATGTATATAACATGACAGCCGTGTTATTTGCGCAGAGGAAGAGTTCAAAGCCCAACCGGCCCGTTAAAGCCCATGTTATATACATGGGACTAGTTGAATGGGCTTAGATGGCCATGAAGCTGTTTCGATGGAGGATTCTTAACCCCGAGCTAATCCACTAATCTTGGTCTTCGTCAACAGATATATGGACAAGGTTTTGTTTGGTTTTCATCTATTTTCTTGATTTTGGAAATAGTTTCGGGGATAAAAGCTGTTTCACTAGCTATTTTTTTGAACAAAAAGTAGATAGATTTAGATAACAAGTTAAGACTAATTTATGTATTTTTAGATACAGTCTTTTCAAAATTTAGAAAACACCACCACCACCTCACTTCCACCAACACTAATATCTTCACATTCACCACCACCACCACCATATTTTTATTTTGATTGTGTTTTAGGTTATTATTCAAATAAGTTTTATTATTTTCTATTCAATATGACCTGTTTTAGAATTATATTATCAAACAAATTCTACGACACTAAAAATATAAAAATATATTTTTAAAAAAATAATTTTTAAATATTATTGTTTGAAACGTAAATTACAGAGGACTGGTTCTGCAATCTTGATTGATCTTTTTCTTTTTAAAGCTTTTTACCTCTGACGCCAGTGCTGGTTATATGAATATCAAATGTTTTTTTTTTCACTATTTTGCTTTTGTTTTAGCGTCATTATAATGGGAAAGTCTTGAAATCCGGTTTTGTTTCCTTATTTGCATACCTGAGTATTGCAGAGTGCTGGTGATGTCTGACAAACTTCCCCAGATGATACGCCAGGAAAATGACGGAGGACGTGTTTGAGTTTTTTCTGATTGTACGTAATGAAGACTGTCACATCGTTGAAAGTGAAGGGTTGGGGTTGACTCAAAGAAGCAAAACTCTGGGTTTTGGAAGCAGATTCGAAGCAATGGATGGCTCAATACTTGAGGTACGTAAATGCTGCTACATTGCTAAATGCCTATAGTCATTGTTTTGACACCTACACCATACGTCTACGGTAAAACCTTATTGAAGAATTCTGTCACCGAGACTGAGACTGAGACCGAGACTGAGACTGAGACTGCGAGTAATGTAAGAAATGTTGTGATTGGTTTTAAACAATCTCATTTTATCATTTTAGGATTTGTCTTAAACAATTCTATTTTGTTTTATCCTCACTAAATTAAATTATAATCTCACCCTTATTTTGAATATATAATTAAGAATTCATGTGTGACTGACCAAAACAAAAAAAAAAAAAAAAGAATTCCTGTGTGTGCCAGTTTCCACCTGACGACTTGCTTAACAAGCAAATGTCATTTATAATAACTATTAGGGTACAACAAATGTGACATCACTTCGAAATGACAGTGGACAACATTTAATATAAAATTAACATTTGTCATTTTTTATTTATTAATTATAAAGTATAGAGTGCGATTGACTCTTTAAATATAAAAAATTATATTTGATTTTTTATTTTAATTAATTTAAATAAAAAGTTTACTGGAGATGATTATTTAAGAATTGACGTTTTAAAATAAAGAATTGAATAGAATAGAAAATTTATTAGAAATGCTCTTCGTCGGGCTATGACTCAATGATAACAGAGGAGTTTTTTTTTTTTTGGGGGTGGGGGGGCTGGGAAAGAAGATGGAGGAAAAATTTGTACTCTTGACCTCAAGAAGATATAATTTTCATAAAATAAGGAGTACTATTAGACCAAATACCCATTAATATAAAAGTGGAACTCAAGTAATAAAAAAGATGAGTTATAAATTCAAACGTTTTGAGTTCGAATTAAATTATGTAATTAATAACCTTTTCAAATCAAATTATTAAAATTTTATCTCTTATGAATATCTTAATATCGGTGTAAATTACCTATTTTTTGATTGAATTCAAAAAAATTATTTAAAATACGTATAAATTAATTTAAACACACTTAACCTCGAATAAAAAAAAATGGAGGGAAATATGATAAGGTCAGCAGCTTATGGACCTGGGCTGGGGCCCGGGTTGGAGGTATCTAATGCATGAGATGAGTTTTTTTTTTTTTTTTTAAGTTCTAAAAAAAAGTAAGGTAATTTTAGAGAATTACGATGGGATTCATCTGCCATCATATGATCAGCACGTGTAAGAGAGTGCGAGGCATCGGCCGCCACGTCAAAGATCGCTCGAGTAAACACCGTACGATATTTCCTTCAGAGGTGCATGCCTGCTTCTGAGTTCTTCTGGGCTTTCCGTCCTCCGTGGGTGATGACTGATGATGTGAGGTGACAGTCTGATTCTGATATATAATGTACCCATGATGACATGTCAAAAACGCCTTGCTAGGCACCTTCTGCCAAACTTCAGATGTCTGTTGCATTATTGCATCAAGTCTAACTTTACCATTTCCGTGTGTAAACGAGTAATAGAAAAAAAAATGTTAGGTAATTCAAATAAAATTTAAAAATTATAATATAAATGTAAATTATCTATTTAACGAGGATTAGGTAAATAGGATTTATTGAAAATGTTAATGGGACTCATTCGTATAAAAAATAATATATATTTGAGTTATAATTTTTTAAATTTTATTTGAATTGTATAACGTTACTCATAAAAAAATCATAATCGAACAACAAGAAGTCAAATCAATCTAATCATATAATTATAAATTTAAATTTTTAACTTATAAAAATATAATAACCATCAAGATCAATATAATTTTTAATTATTTTGATACAATAATATAAAATTAATCCCGAGTTTTTTTGTATAAAACACATCATCATTTTTATACTATTTTTAATATCAGACAACCCAATATTTTCTAATGTCAAATAATTCTATTAATCTACATTTATCTCTCTCTTATATTTCCCTTACTTCTCTTATTTTTTTTCTCTTCACTTTAATTTTAAATTACGTAATTAAAAAAAAAGAGAGAAAAAATATTATTTTTTAAAATATAAATATTACATGATCAATACTTAATTTTTAATATTGTAAAGTGTCTTCAAATATAGAATTATTCCTAATTGGCATAAAAATAACTTGTGGGAGTGAGGAGGGTGTTGTGACTTTAATTTATAGATTTTATGTTATTGGGTAAGTATGGGTCTCATACTACAAAGGTTAGTTTAGTGTTCTAACAATGACGGATATAGGCCTTTACATCCTAAGTTTAGGTTTTTTAATCGGAAAAACTTGAGAGTTTAATCAATTCATATAGTTTATGAGTGATTATATGCATTAGACACTATTATATCTAGGTCTAGCAAAATTTGACATGATATGATTAATCGACACGAATTAAACGTGTTTGAATGAGATTTTAATAAGCTTGGATAGTAAATGAGTTGATTCGCCAGACACATTTAATAAATGAATCGTATTCGAGTGAGACTTGTCAAACCGTTTATCACACTTTTATCTATTTAAATAAAATTAATATAATAATAAATTAATAATTATTTTAAAAAATTAGTCAAAAAAAAAAAAGTAAAGAAATCAATACCCAAAAAAAAAATAAAACAATAGTTCAAAGATAAAGAATGGGAGATAGAAAGATGGAGAGCAGTTCAAAGACAAAAGTAAATCAATATCTTTTGTTTTTGTCCCACATCGGCAAATGAGTGAAGATGAAGAGGGTTGATTTGCCTATAAAAGGCAGTGGCTTCTAGTCTTTTTTTTTTTAGGCTTCAAGTTTGATTTTTATGTGAGATTTGACTAAAATTTTTTTTTTTTTTGAGGTAAGTACAATTGACAGTAAAAAATATAGAGTATTAAAATTTATTGATATAATTTTTTAAACATGAAACGGGTTAAAGAAGTCGTATCGTGTTATCTATTTATTAAATGAGTCGTGTTCATGTTGAGATTTTTCATCCGTTTATTAAACGTGTCATATACGAGTTTATATATTTTTCACCCGTTTAACTCGACACGTTTGACACCCTTTATTATAGCTAATAATGATGAATCTTAACTTAAGTTGCTCATTCAAAGTCCAAAGACACCTCACGGGCCCTCTAGTTACATGGCAGTCTAACCGGCCCACCCACAATGCCCCCGCCTTATCATAAAAGGTGGGCCACAACCCAAGGCTGAAAGTCTAATGACGCCCAACTCAGAATATTTTTGCTCGGTCACCTTAAACAAGGCGAAGTGGCCCAGCTTGGGAATTAGGAGTTCAGTATGAGATAAATCTCTAAACAATTCTCGTCGTGCCACGTCTTCAAGAGATAGGGGGACAATTTCTAGTGACTCTAATCAACAAATACTCTTTAATAAAGAGAATATTTGTATGCATTCCATTTTGAGGATCATGTATACAACGTGCGTCAGAGTAACAAACCCCGCTACAGGATAAATAGAAAGAGGACCACAGAATCAGAAAAGAATAGAAAGAATCGCAGAAAATACTAAATGACCACATGTATAAATAGAAGACGAAATCGTTGTACAAAAGGGAGTTCCAAAATTTTATTTATAATATACTGTGTAAAAAGAGGCTTTCAGTCAAGTAACCTACTGTAACCATTGTTTTTTTCCTCAAGCAATACAAATTCTAAAAAGTTAGAGCTTCCATTACAGTGAATGTAATTTTAGTCTGTCGGCTAATGTGAACTACTTATATTTTATTTTTTGATCTAAAATCAACATTTACTTTCTTATTAACCCAACATTCACAAAGCCCTATTGGGCTTCACACAGTCATTGTTCTGCACTTGTTGGGCATAGTAATTTCGAGCACTACCAGTAGTAATGAATTCATATAACATATTGTTTGGATGGTTTTTAATAATCAAAAATAAAATAAAATAAAATTGACGTACTTAGTAAGCCAGCTTGTTCTTCTCTTAATGCATGTGAGGAAGGAAAAGAAAATGAAAATAGGGTTTGAATATCATATTTGCTCAAATGGCAGGATTCAAGGGACTTTTATTGATTGCCCAAGTTGCCAATTACTATTGTACCCAAGGCGTATTATTTTTATAATATAATAAAAAATTATTTTAACTACATATATTTTGAAATCATGATTACAAAATAACCTACCAATGTATGAAATCACCTGTTAATCATGCACATTACGTGAGGTTAGATCTTGCCAAGTTATCGTTCTCTTGAAAAAGTAATACCACAAGCTTTGAATGGTTAGCCTTTGCCTAATACAACTGAACTATAGTTTAGTATATATCTAGTGGACCAACCAAGTGAGGAGACCGAGAAAAAAGGGTCAAATTGTTAGTAAGTCGAAGGAATTAGGAAGCTGCCGAGCCTTTTATTTTTCCTTCTTTTACTTTTGGATTCTTTAAAGTATCAGTGTGGCTAACCACGGTGGTCATGTCTTTAGAACTCTAATCTTTTTGTTCCAGAAAACAGAGACCAAGGTGCAGACCCACCTTCCCCACTGGGATGTCATGTGTCTTCTCTCTTCTAATTAATTAACAAAGTCCAAGGTTCAACAACAATAATTGATGTTATAATACTTGTATTGAACACTATCTTATGTTTTTTTTTTACTGATTAGTATCATAGATAGACGGAAAATATTTCGATTATATTTTGAGGGTTAGGACTGTGGTCGGTTACGATTATTTATTTTGTCTCTCATATTTTGATCACGTGACATTCTTGACGTGATATAATGATTATATTTAATATTTTTAGAAAAATAATTAAATATAATTACGTTGAAAAAATAATTATTTACGATATTTGCAATTGCCATACTGGGCAAAGGAACAGAAGAGCTTTACTCCTACTCCAATAGCCAGGGGGTATGAACACAACCAATTCGTCCAACATTGGAGAATGATTTTCACTCACCCCCGAATAACTACGATGTATTGAAGGTTAAGGACATGCTTTAAAGGGAGTGGGGTTCGGAATAGTCAACTCTGGTCGGTGGGCCCTTGTACCATTTAAGGACACTTCCACCGCCATTTAATCATTAATAAATAAACTTTTGATAAAATAAAATAAAATAAAATAATCCTTTTTAAGTAATTGATTAGGTGTTTGTTTGAATCTTACCATGTCATTTGTATTTTTTTGGATTTTAAATTTGATTAACTAAGAATTTCTGATTAAATCATTCTTCTAGTGGAGTACTTAATATTCCTTTGCATGGGGAATTGCAAATTCTATCTATCTTTTTTATTTTTCTTCATGTTTTTTTTTTTTTCCAATTCCCCGTACAAAGGAAAAAGTGACATATGCAAAATGTCACGTCTGTCTGGGTGTAGGCCTGGTAGGATTCTCCTTGGAGTTTGGAATTTTGATTCAAAATAGGTAGAAAATTTTCAAAACAATGTTAAATAATCCAAATATAACTTAAAAATTACAGCCTAAATATATATTATTCATTAGGTAAATAGTATTACATAAGTGGATTCCAATGAAAAAAATTAATAGAACCCATTCATTCAAAAAATAATATGTATTTAAATTATAATTTTTTGATTTTCATTTGAATTGTATAGTATTACTCAAAAAAAAATTCTGATTATCAATAGAAATTATTCAATAATTAAATCAATACTTAGTTTATGCGTAGGATTATACATGTCAAGAACAAAATAAAATAGAGGAGTACCTGTTCTTGGTGGGTACTGATCTGTTAGTGAATACTGGCAATTATCTTTTTTTTTTTTGGAATTAAAATGGCAAATTAGTGCATTTTTGAAGAAAATTGTAGGACGAATAACCCTCGTTGTATTAGTTATTAAACTATTTTTGAAAAACGAATATCAAAGTACCAATGCTTCCTGTTTGACTCCAATTCAACAAACTTTTATGCTTGCCTAATTTCAAAATGTACATGTGGTCCCTCCTTCAAAAAGGGTATCCTGCTGCCCACTGCCAATGTACTAAATTATGATTCGAATCTAATTAATCGAATATAAATTAATATTATATATTAATAATGTCAATTAAAATATATTATATCACACTCTTTAGACTAAAATTTGACTATCCTTATATTTAACTTGATTATTTAATCTAAATTATATTCATATGTATATTATAAATATATGATACAATCCAACTGCAATTTGACAACAATGAGTTGAAATTTCAATATAACTTGTTGAAGCTCAGCTTAATTGTCGGGTGTACATATTGAGCCTTGTAGTTTTAAACAGATTTAGATATTAATTGCAAAAAAACCTCTTTGGATCATAATTTTTATTAAAATCCAATCTGAATCTAATTCATCAGGGTAAGTGAGGGCAAGCGCCATTGATTGCATAGAAGTAAAACGTAGAGCCATAGATAATAGTGCCAAAAGCGTTTTCCGACAAGATAAATAAACGGAAAAATGAAAAGACAGTGGACTCAAAAATACCCATTTCTTTGAGGAAACTTATTGGGAGCTTTGGGGGTAGGGGGTGTTATTTTGGGCATTCTAGTTTAGGGGCAAAATAATCCAGAATTAAATTTTCTCTCTCTACAAAATGAATTATAATTAATCATATCACCAAGCCACTTTGCATAGATAGGTGCTCTCAACCTGCAAGACCATTACAGAAATGTTAACCAAGTAACTAAATGAATCCAAAATAAATTACATGATGGACAAACAATGATTCAACTTTAACTACCTGAATTTTTCGGGTTGACCGCGGGTTGGGTGCGGGTTAGGTTTAGGTTGGCCCACCCAAGTTCCGCCCCTAATGAGGTGCGGTCGTAGATCCTTACTATTCAAAAGGCCTTTCAAATTTACTGACTAGACTTGGTGATGGAAAGAATTGTCAGCTGGAGAGTGCCGTTAGTAAGCATGTTATGCACATAGTTACAGGTAGGAACCTGTTGAGAAAAAGGTTTTGAAAGAATTACATACTAAACTGCTAATAAAATAAGATAGATAAGCAACAAAAAGAAAGTAACCAAAGACTAACCTTCTGTTGCAATTTGCCAAATCAAACACATCTAAGACTGTCGAGACGAATATCTCTTGGCCAACCTGCAAATAGAGGGACAAAATTACACTTCACAAGGAGAACAAACAAGAGATCATCTCGGACTGTAAATAAAACTAGAACTCTTCAGAGATTCTCATGTATATCCATTGTCAAATGAGCCATTCATAACAATAAATTTAAGATATATGTGACTACATGTGCTATTTTACATGAGATAACCCTCATGGAGGATCCAGTTTGTTCAGCTTGAAAGCAACATCAAGCGACAAGTAAGACATCAGCCTATAATGTCACTGTTGCCAATTTAATAGAAGCAGCTTTTTTATTTTTATTTTTTCCAAACTTAACGCTTTTCTTTGAGTAATCACCTGATTGATCGAGGAATGACTTGGTTGAATTGATGCAAATATTGAAACTCTTTCTTTAAGACAGCGCAAAACTTGCTTCCGTAATGAGAATATTGGAAGGAACAGCTAAGAATTTGTTGCCTTGCGACTGTAACTTCTGAAGCGTTTTCATAACTTCTACTTCTGTTGCAGAGTCTCCGCGAGTTGAAGTATTAGTGAAGTTAGTGACTGTTCACTGAGATGAGCAAAATCCTGTTTCCCTGAAGAGCACCACAGTAAATGTTGGAGAAACCAACAAAAAAAAACGCAACTGATTGAGAAAAAGCTGAGCAAGCAATGAGAGAGAGAGAGAGAGAGAGAGTTTACTTGGATGTGGATAGTACATTAGAAAAAATTAAGTTCATTGTATCCATTAGAGTATGGCAACAACTCTTCCACCTCAATCCTGGAGCTGGAACAACTCATGCTTGTTTTTATTCGGCTACGGTTGATGGACTCAACTTCTGCCAAAAATATGCTATAAACTGGTCTATGATCTGAGAATCGAGACTCCCCACGAACATAAGATATTTGATGGAGCCCTCTACCATACCAAAGTATCCGATCACACCTTCACAAACCAAATAGCTAAATCACTTTTCCATTGATATCATGATCATCAAATTGCTAGATTAGCTCTCCAGAGATATTATGATAAATTATGGTCAGTATATCATAAAGGTCTCTACTCTCTTTACAGTATAGTATATATTCTCTTGTAATCCCACACTTGTAAGATTAAGTTATATATTCTTGTGTAATCACACACTAGTAAGTTTAACCTTGTCCCCCTGGTTCTAGTTAACTATTTTTTGCCTGTATTTTGCAGAGTGAAAGGGATTACCAGGCAGGTGTTCTTCGCTTCTCTTTTAAATGCATGTCATCGCCTGCATATCTGTCTGAATTATTTGAATACTTATATGTGGGAGGGAAATATATCTTCCCTTCATTCCATCCCTCAAAGACGCGCCCTCTCCTCTGCTCTATCCGTAGCTGCTAAGAATAACCATCAAAGATTCAGATGCAGCAATTCATGATGTAACTCAAGAAGAAATGATGCACACAGACCCCCCCCCTCCCCCCTCCTCCTCTCTTTACGAAGTTGCCACCCCGCACCCCATGAAGAAAGACTAAAAAATTCTGGAAACATAGCTCACCCAAAAGAAAATAGATTCCCCTACAAGAATAGAATTGACAGACCTGGTCATTTTCTAACAAAGCCCTCCAGTTGCGCATCTCAACAAGAGCCTTTGCAGTACGGTAGGACAGGGAAATGCGGTAATTCAAATCCCCAAGCCATATAATTCGACTACACGGATGACATAACACTATGGATTAGTATTTCAGGCAACATAGTGCCAAAATGTAAATTTCTTCTGAATTGCCAAATTCAATAATCAGAGAAAAGGTTTACAGCACAGTGAAATAAACAGAAAAATTGATGATGCTTTAATAAAATAAATAGAAATTTCACGAGAGCAGGCAAGTTAATGAATGAAGGCCATACTCATGCTCAAGGATTGTCTGAGGGGACTTCTCATATCCCATGACGTGAACTCTTGGAAACCTTGTCTTCCTAAGAATTTCCATGACATCAGAGTTCCTTCGCAGCTCATCACCCTCCTTCTGTCCCGAGGTTAAATGACTACAGATGAAACAGAAGCTTGTTTGGTGCAAAGACATGCTTATTGAGATTGAACCCTGCAAAACCAACAAGATAAGGTTGCTAATTTTGCTCGATTTTAGGTAAGTTTGCTCTCAATTTTCACAAATTCCCTCGAGGACAGAAATGTACCTTGTTTCCAAGATAACCCATCAATCCTCTGCCCACACAAGATACTTTCATGTTGCGAACATCATCTCTTAAATCACTCTTCACCCATACTGTGAGAAATATGCCCACCATTTGCTTACTCGCAACTAAACAGTACCTTGAGTGTCCTGGATGTCTATCTCTATCCTCAAGAGAAATAGATCCACTGTAAGACATAGGCGAGTAGTGTGTGGTACCTGGTGAATCACTAGGCCCATTTTCATCATCAGAGGAACCACCCCATCTAACATTTGGCTCGTAATCATATGGCATGTGCCCTCCAAAAACATTTGAGTCATAATCACTTGGCCTGTGGCCAAACATGGCCCGATCACAAATGCTGAATCGACGATCAAGTCGAGGTTGGGGTATTGACATGTCATTATCCATCATCCTCATGCTTCGACTCAGTGATTGGAATGAACGACGATGGAAGAAAGACGAGGCCTTTTGTCTAGTCGATCCCTCAAAGTCTGCATCTAGTTCTACAATTGGATCAGGGATTGGTGAAGGTGTGTGGCAAGCACCACTCGTGCCCGGAAGACTGTTTAGAGTCTTTCGAATGAGTGCTAGCCATTTTCTAGCTGGACCATTGTCCTCTGTTCCCAAAACATTACCAGCATTCAAAGGAACAATTTCTTGAAACCTGAATGTCAAAGGGACTTTGTCAAATATTACAAAAATTACAAATTTACAACAAAGGTAAATAGCAAATTTGTGGTTAATGACTGACCCAAGAACATAAATGTCAGCAGGAGTTGAGGTGTGAAGCCAATCTTCAAGATTCAAATAACTTGTTGGAGATTTTCCAGCCACATTCCATGTAGCTGCAAAGATCCTGTGCCCACATGAAAAGATAAAATAATAACTACAAACTCCTACAAAAACAACTAAACAAAAGACTAAGATCTAACATACCTATAACTATGCACGTCTCTAACTTGGGAGGTATCAAGGTCAATCTTATGTCGCCGGACACGATCTGAGTTCCTCCTACTCGATCTCTCTGTTAATTGAAATGGGGTTAGAGAAAATTGGACAAAAATTAAAGGGTGGGAAAAAAAAAAGTAAAGAGAAGAATAGAACTAGTTTTTTTTCTCTATGTTCATAGTTTTCGGTTATGTTCTGCAAAGCTTTAGTGGGGTTTGAGAGTGGTGTGGTCCAAAGGAAAAATATTTGTCTGATACTGAACCTGTTCTGCTTTTCTTGATAGTGCATGCCTCCCTCTCTGAGAAGTTGTTCCTCCAATCTTCATCAACACCTGAAAAAGCAAAAAAATAAAGTTAAAGCTGCGGCCATTTCACTGTTGTTGCATCAATCTCAGACACTCAAAACACAAAACAACAAAAATAATTTAGTTCTGACCTAAAAATACAAAACCTATGAGTTCCAGAAAGAAGAAGAAAACAAAGAACAGACCTTAAGCTGCAAATATAAAATAGCAGAACCCTATTAAAATCCAAATGTTATTGCGTAATGCAGATAGTGATTGATGCAGAATAAACTACAAAAAAGTCGGTGAAAGTGGCAGAGAAAATCCAATTTTCGTTCAAGAATATACAAGCACAGAATCCCAAATTCAAACCTACAAATTTGATTTAGATCATGATTAGATAAAGCTCAGAAGATGGATGAATTACCTTCGTAAACCATTTCGTCAGCTTGAAAGTCCTCAGCTTTGCTCTTGATATTGAACCATTTCTTAACCAGTGTCTTAGGCCATGAAAGCTTCACCAAGAATACAACAAAGTCAGGAATCGGAAAAACAAACAATGCAGAGAAGCAGCAGATAAATGGAAGATTATTGAAGCTCTTTGGCATTTTGTCAGTCCAAACCTTGCTTTTCTTGGAGTTCCCATCTCTCATTGTTTCACAACTTCATAAATAATACGAGGAGCTTACGGACAAACAAGATTGAAACTTTGTGCTCTTGCTTCGGCTTTCAATTGAAACTTCTGGGTTATGCAAAAAATTTTGTGTTAATTAAGAAAAATAAATCAAGATATTCAAGGGAAAGACCACAGAAACTGAATCCTGCCTTTCAATCACAGGCTGCTTAATCTATCTACAAATTCTAAATAAGAATGAAGAAAAGATGATAGATACTGGCTCAGAACAGGGAGAAAAACTCATTTATTGGAAAGATACCAGAGCATAATCCTCTGTTTTCTCAGGTTATAAAGAGAAAATAATTGAGGGAGAGAAGAAAATCCCAGTTTCTTGGCATTTTGGTTCTCGGTAATCAAACGCGAGTCAAATCCAAATAACCCAGTTGAGTTATTTTCTTTCTCTTTGTTCTTCTGTGCCAAGTCCAGAGAAAACAGAGGAAAGAAGAAAGAAACAAAGAAATTCAAGGGGCAACGGATAGAGAGGGACAACACTGATGCGTGGAAGTAAGACTATGAGATTCTGATGTTAGAACAAGACAATGTAGGAGACATAAAGAGAGGTAGATACTTTAGAGAGAGAAAGTAGAGAGAGGAGTGTAGTATTCTCTCCTCAAAACCTTGTTCTGATTAGACGAAAGTATCGAATTTGAAGAGAATAAAGTGCAGTATGGCAAATTCTCTCTCTTACTCTCTAGGCTTTTTACCCCAAATCCAAAGCCGACCCAGTCTGAGAGTGGCAATGGATATCAACTTGAAGACTCACCAGCCCGGACCACTCTGCTTCTCGCTAAAACATCTGCCCGCGGTCAGCAAAGTACTGCTCTAACAACCAAGCAGTACCCATATCTCCACCCATTTGCCAATTGGTCTTCTAACCAATAGGAGAAAAGCCAAAAAGATAAAGGGAATGTATGGAGAGTTTGTCTTCACTTCTTTGATTCTCCTTTTTGCTTAAAAATTTTAAGACAAGGCAGATAGATTTATGTGGTTTATCGTTTTGTTCTTTTGTGTCTCTCTGGAATGGATAAATCTACCAAGGGGATAACTTTCCTGTAATTTGTGATTGAATAAAATTATTAAGATTTTTTCTCGAATAAATATTTCTTATTGTTTTTACCTATAAACATATGTAAAATAAGAGTATTTTGATACATTTGGGGATATATTTGCAGTTTACTTGGATATTAATTGGGGATTTTTGTACGTAATTTCTCTCTCTCTCTCTCTCTCTCTCTCTCTCTCTCTCTCTCTCTCTCTCTCAGGTGGGTTATTGGGTTTTGGATGTTTATAGCTTTTTCTAGGAAAAAAATTCATGGAATTTTTGCATGAGGAATGGCTGTATTTCCAATGAAGATTTCTTGGTATAGAGATAGCAGAATATTTGGAGTGTAGCTTTTGTTGCAACACATCTCCTTAAAAGCTTCTCTTGTAACTATACAATGGAACCATATGTTTGTTTGTTCAGCAATTTTGAGGTTCTTTTCTAAGGTGGTGTCTCGGAGAGACAAGGCAAGAGTCCCAAGTTGAGGGTTTTTTTTTCTGTTTGGAGTTATTTCTTTGATATAAACTTGAGCTTACGCATGGTTTAATGTAATTTTTTGTAGCTTATGCATGGTTTAATGTAATTTTTTGTGCTTGGCAAGTGTCCCCACTTGGAAAGTACTTAAATCATATTGATGTAGGATCTTGTTACACTACATAGGGTAACCTAGCTCGCCCAAATTCGACCCACAACCCACGCGATTTCCTAGGGTTTTGGGCAACCATTTGTTCTTCGAATATATTTCGAATCTAGAACAAAGTAATTTCTTGGATTAAGCTCAACAGGTTTGAGATTCTAATCGACTAATCTTAATACACATGCTTGCATGTGGGAGACTGTGTCAGTTCCCCTAACTTGGTCTAAGTTTTCATATTTCAAGGTTCTTGGCAATCAAATAGTGTATTAGTTTATATGCTCAAGAATTATAATAATGAAGTTGACGGCAAAACACTCCAAGAAACCCTAGTCCTCATCTACTAGATGGGAATCCGCAACAAACCCCATACATCCCCTTCCCTAGTGAAGCTTCCACTAGCAATTTGGAGCTATTTGGTCCCCAACGTTGTCCCAGACTTGTCCATGTCACCCTAGTTGTCCAGAGGAAAGCTCCGTATTAACATGGCACAAAGAGAGAGAGAGAGAGAGAGAGAGGGAGAGAGTGTTTGTGTACCTTCCATTTTGTTCATTAATGTTATCTAACAAGATTATATCAATCCATTGCAAGCTTGATTAGGTGGTTTATGTGTTGTCCTAATGAATAATTTTTTTTGATACGATGAGGAAGAAGGCAATCATATGATAACTAGAAAGGTGATAGGCTTCCAGGAGTAGTACAAATCTAATTAGTAATTAGGTTCAAAGGGGACCCAGTCATTAGGTTTGATTAACACTTCATTAAGGGTATTAATCGAGACGAGTTATTCAAATTCGGTTCAAATTCAACTCATTTTTTAAACGAATTGAGGTTGAAAAATTTTTTAGGCTTGTTTTTAAACTCGACTTAAACTCACAAAACTCAACTCGTTTATATGTAAAATAATTGAACTACTCGGACTCGATCCAGATTCAATCTGGACTTAAACTCGGCTCATTTTCTAAAACAAATCTCACGTGTACGTAGCACACGAGTTGCACTAACATGTGTCTGTCTATTCAAGAAAAAATCAAAAACAAAATCAAAAACTAGAGAGCAGTGGAGCATAGTAATAAATGCATATCTAATGGGGGCAAGAAGCGATTCCTGTGCAATGACAAATCTTTCACTATCCTACTGAGGGACTGTTTGACACACCATTGTCATGAAAATGGTATCTCAAGGGACACCATAGACTCGGATTCAATTATGACATGATGAATTTATGATTCCCCAATCTTCCCTTCCGTGCATTGTACCTTATCTTCTCTCTCTCTCTCTCTCTCTCTCTCTCTCTCTCTCTCTCTCT
>CAUOFW020001636.1:302342-375272 GCA_963454935.2 Ilex paraguariensis | reverse complement strand
CCCAACCCCCCCCCCCCCCCACCCCAAAACAAAAAAAACACACACAGAGCAAACAATAAAAAAAGGAAGGGAGGGCAAAAAACTACCCCAGGACAAGTGAGTAATTACATGAATAAACAGTGCAGAAATAACATAAACCAAAGTAACAACACCCACCAGCTGATTTGTACCACCCCGCACTAACATGTTTGATGTAGTCAAATCACCATGAATGAGGCCACCATCATGTAGTTTGCCAATAGCATCACCAATCTGTGTGGCAATATCATGCATCCGCTCTTCAATAACACCATGTAATCCAAAGTCAAGGAAAATATCTTTGATAGAGGAACCCTCCACATATTCAAATGTTAGAGTATTCAACACAGGGTCAACAGCATAAAGAACTGGAGTATAAACCCCAATCCGCCTAGCCTTTGTCATGCATCTAGCCTCCTGCTCCAGTATTTAAAATATGGAAAGTCAAAAAGTGAAACATGGATCATTACTTAATGGAGATAAAAGGGAAGAGTGACTCCACATAGAAGAACTAACCGCATTTAAGCGCTTGAGAGTAAGCTTTGAGTCCAAGGATGGATGCCTGTACTTCTTTGAAAACCGTTCCTTAACAATAGACCTCCTTCCCACGAATTTTGACTCAAAGACTCTCTAAGGACAAAAAAGAAAATATATAGCCATCAACACCTTGAGCCGCTCAACACACATGTCTCAATGCACTGTAGAGCTTAATGGGCTATTGCAAAGCTAGGGTAGAGGATCATGTCATCTAAGAATTTTATCCAAGGAGCAAAGAATAAAACCATAAATAAAAATAATGAACTTCAACCTGTACGTAAAGGTTTCTGACAAAAAAATATTCCTAATAAATAAAAGCAAGAAGGAAGAGATTGTGCAGTTGCTGTTGACTTCAAATGACATTAAAGTAGTTTAAACAAGCTGTTAGGATGTTTTAGGTTGTATAATAGAACATTAAAAAAATCCAAATGTAACTTACAGCTTCAGCGCCTTGCTTAGTCAAAATTAACGAGCTTTCTTTTCCATCTTGCTTGATCTCCATAATGACAAATTCAGTAATACTGTAAGCTACCCTACGCTTTATGTTATATCTGCAATAATATGTGGATAGAATCACCCCACAAGTAAAAGAATAAGCTCTAACAAATTGAATTGCTTAGCAGCTTCTTTTTCAGAATATATACATGCAGAAAAGAATTCACCATGATGATATCATTGGCACTAATATCACCATAACAGATTAAGGAAGGCATTTTTAGTCAAATCATGTCAAATATAAAGTAAAAAGGTCATTACCTAGTTTACTCCTGTCTATCTAGGGTGTTTGTGTGGGTGGACCATTGTGCAAACCTCATCTAATAGCCTCATCATTCCCCTTTCATCAATTTATGCAAGGAACTAAGAGCAGATGCACTTGCGAAGGAAAAAAATGCAGTCTCTTGAAATTGTACATGTGGATGACATAAAAGGCAAGGCATGTGCAGGTACAGATTCAGGTACTCAAACATAAAACAGTGATAAACATTAAGAAAATAATGTCTAAGGTTAAAACAGGGACTACAAAATACAATGCTTTTTCTTTCGTATTGAAAAGGGAGAAAAAAAAAATCACAGCTGTAACAGCTCCACATATGAGAATTTAACACCAATCGCCAACAATTATCATTCATAAATTATTCTAATTCGAAGCGTAGAATGTACTCTTTCGAGTTTCGACACTGAAATTGCGTTTCAGAATAAAGCTGCAATTTTATGAGGGTTTTTGTCCATATTTTCTTCTTCCCCGTATGGATGAATGGGAAAATCTACTGCTGACAGCTCTATTCCGGAAGAGATACAGACAGAACAGATGTTTCGGAGGTAATGAAAAATTCATGTATGTCACAATTACCAAATTTGTTTCTGCTTTTACTTTTGTGCTTGAGTTTGTCACTTTTAATTGGATAGAAACACCTTGCTTACCACCTTTACCAGTGAACCACAGTAATCATAGTGTCCCCTACAAGAACAATTGATATATACAAGTGATTAAGTGTCAACAATATGGTCCAAACTCTCTGGAACTGAAAGTAACAACGTACGGCAACAATTAAAAAACCACTTGGGCCAAAACCCTAGTCCGTTACAAGTAGATAAAACATTAAGAATAGAGAGTAAATACATATCTATGTAAGAAGAAGAAGAAGAAGAATTGTAAGAAAGGGATTCGAGAGAGAAGAAAGGTGGTTGGTACCTTTTGGTCGTTAAGCGTCTTGGCGGCGCAAGAACCTAAAGAACAGAAAAGCCGTTGCCTCCCAGTTGAAGAAGACGACGACGAAAACATAGCGATTAGTCTTGGGCCGGATGCACCCAGACCCGCCCAGGTTGTTAGTCCAGGCCCACTGTGGTCTGGGCTACTAATGCTACCACTAGTCTACAGACCGGGCCTGGGCCAAACACGATTAACTAATGCGAATTAAACAGGTTTAAGTGAGACATTAACGGGTTCAGATAGTAAATGAATTGACTCGTCAAACACTTTTAATAAACGGATTGTATTTATGCAAGTCATGTCAATTTGTTTATCACCCGTTTAAATAAAATTAAACTAATAATAAATTAAAATTACGCCAGTTAAACGAATCGTGTTACTCGTTTATTAAACAGTTTATATTAGTATTGAGATTTTTCATCCGTTTATTAAATGGATCGTATATGATTTTATATATTTTTCACTCGTCACCGTTTAATCCGACACACTCATACTCATGCCCACCACCTCACCCATAGCTTGCACTAATGGATCCATTAACGGGCCAGCCCTAATGACTTTAAAACTGTTTCTGCCCTTTCTGGCTTTCAATTGTGCCAGCCCATCGGGCCGCTCGTCCCTTAAGTAAAAGGCCCAATCCACCACCCACTATACAACTGGCTACTTGTAGGCCTAAAACCTAGCGGGCCATGATTATGGAAGGCTGACCATTGGGCTGGAAGCCCCTTCCCGAATCCGTTTGTGAGCCGGTTAGTCAACAATGACTAACCAAAACCCGACTGTAATGATAAGTGAAGTAGCGTCATTTAAACGGTCAAAGCGTCATTATACATAAACCCTACCTCTGTCAATCGGCGAATTCGGTCGACCGTGGAATCGACCGGAGTTTGGCTCGGACTGTGAGTCATGAAAAGGCCGATGCCGTGGAGTGATGGGGAGGAAGATTCATCGGATGAATCATCAACCCTTCATACTGACACAGAACATAGTGACGACCACGACAACGAACCCGGTGAGAAGAACACGAAGAATACCAAAGATAAAAAATCTCAAGGTAATTTGTGCTTCACTCTGGTTGTTTCATGAGCCAATTTGATTCTTCTTTTTTTTCCTGAACCGGTTTGAACTTGTCTTATGAATTACTAGGTTACGAGAATGACCATATTATATACAAACACACATAGATGCACTCGTTTGCGATTTATTTTAGTTGAAAGATTGATTAGGGTTTCGAAAAGATCTTGTCAAATTGGCTCAGCCTTGATTTTGGGGAGGGCAGTTTTGAGCTAGGGTGAGGAGAATCTGTAATATGCTTGGCATTTTATGAACAGCGGCACCATTTACCATAGATTCATTCGACATCGTTTGCGCCCATTAACTTTGTTGAATTTATTGTATGTCAAAAATCATATTGGGTTTGAGCAAACACATAGGAATTAGATAACTAAAAACCCTAAAAAATTAAACATGAATAAGATTTTTAATCATTTAATTGAGCCCAGTCACTCGCCTATGGGCTACTATAACTAATCAAGAAGACACTCGACATCAGGTTGAATGTCACCAGAGAGCATTATTATATGTAAACCTTTCCTAGGGACTGTTGGTTATGTTGGCTATCAGTTTCTGGGATGCTTCTACTTACCCTGCTCCTCAACCCTCTACTCCTCTGCCACCAGCTACACCTGCACCCTTAATTATACATTAGATTAGAAAAGCAGTGATAAAATATTTTGTACTCAACTGATAATTTGAATGAGAAGTTAACTTGGTCCTCATGCTTGATCAATGGAGCAGCTATTCAGCATCTACCTACCTTAGCTTTGAAGTATCATCTACCTTAATGTTTCTAGTTTCCTTTGATGCATGTATGCAGTTGAGTCTGGAAAGCGTAAGAGCAAGGGTATAGACTTTGATGCGTTGAGCCGACACGGATATAAAGGTGGATTATCAGTCTTGAATGTGCCTCCACCAAAAGAGCCAGTCGACCATAACCGAGACTGGTCTTGGTCTACAGGCAGGGAGAATCATGCAAAGGATACCCGAGAAGAAACTTACGAAGAACGACAGAGAACCAGAGTTGCAATAGTCGAAGGAGAGCAGCTGTGGGGTGCGCAGACTCAGAAAGACAAGAAGAACATCTCCTTCTCACAAAAGGAGAAGAGAAAGAGGGACCTTGGGCAGGCTAGTAGGGGAAAGAACTATGTTGAAGAAGAGAAGAGGCAGTTGAGGGAGAGTGGTATTTACTCGGGATTTGATTCTTGATCTGCCACTACCATGGTTATCAACCTTTAGTTCCTTACCATATAATGAATGTAATACCTGAATTCCATAAGGCATTTTCGGCGTTTAATTTTAACATAAAATGTATTAGTTACCTCTACTGTCTTCAACATGAGTAAATTATTAATCAATCCACATAGAATCAACCCTGCAGTAATTGCAAGCATTCAAGTCTTCGACATTCCAAACACTTCGGAGACCACACCGAGCTACAATTTTCAAAAGTGTCACTGGAGCTGTGTTACTTGAGCCAAGTTTTCTGAACTTAAGCTCAAGCCTACAGGACTCTTTTTTTTTAAATGAGTTTAAAAAATTGTTCAAGCGCAACTTGTTAATTATTTTTCATATAAACAAACTAAATTTTACAAGCTTGACCTGGGCTTGATTGCTTTGATGGTGCACAGAACACTAAAACAACAAAACTTACCCCAGAAAAAACACCAAGAGGAGCAGAGCATACCATAATCAGCAAATTAAAACAACTCTTGGAATAAAAAAAAAGTGCAATACATAATAATCTTCCAAACATCTTAATGGCAAAATATTAACCCTGTAAATATGATAACAATAAGCCTCCCATAACGTGCTTGTCGAATAGTTACCGAGCCCAAAAAACAGTGAGTCGATCAAAACCTTCATTCACAGTGGTGCATCAGGCTCTCCAATCACCATTTGTAATTACAAGAAAATGTTGAAATTCAAAAAACCCTGTCAGTAGCTTCAAGCAATCAACCACTAAAGATCTCTCTCCATTTAAAGCTATTCAGTGCGGCCATCCAAAGGTAGAGCAGCAGATCTATTGGAGAGAGTCCTATAAATCGCTCTAATGGTATGGGGAGTAGTTCTGCAGCAACCTCCTACAAGGGATGCTCCTACCTCGCACCATTTGTTCACGTATGAAACAAAATCTTCATCTGAAACCCCACTATTTTGCTGCACCAGAAAATGAGAATAAGTAGAGATGATTCAGGAACATCTTTAATAAAAATATATATATATATATAAAAGTTGACAGAACAACTTTAGAAGGCATATCAAGACTAGCACATCTCAATGTTCACGTTATTGTCCCTCAAAATCAAAGACAACACTTTAAAAGAAGTTGTTTCTTTGCTTTAACCATCAAAATAACACATACAAACAATCCGAATTGATGCCAACTTAGGTCTGCAAACAGCACAAAATTTCATCTTTTGAACTCATAAATTCTCATCCAAACAATTTGGGGAAAACCAAGGAAAGGCCAAATTTGAATTAGACTCCAGTTCCACTCAACCTTGCTTCTTAGCTTTTTTCAACATTTTGCACAGTGAAAATATTTTCCTCATATTTACAAGGTTCTCTTGAGGTTTTCCAGCGAATGGTAACGAAACACTCCTTCCATTTCTCTAGGCTTGGGATGGGAGAATCAAGAACGACTCAAGTATCAATGTCCAAGAAAGAAAACTCATTCTCATTGGCTATAAAAATGGAGGACTACCCTCCTAGCAAAAAAAGATTAGTCTGAATCATGACGCATGTCCAGCATGAATGATACAACCATCTGAAAGCAAGTAACTGCCAAGTGGTTTCCAAAAGACAACTTATTAGCCCAAGGACAAAAAGGACACTTACCACCCACTCCTTTCGATCAGCATCATAACTCTCACCACTGTTTGGGTAAATAACAATAGGTTTATTTGTCACCTGAGATAATGACACATCAACAAAACAAGAAGATTCCAAGTGCATTAAAGAATAAAATCATTCATAATTTTCAGAAATTCATTGAGAAAGGAAAATAACAAACATTGTCACTGTTCCTCATACTTGCGGAGCTTGAGCAAGGAAATATAATTCCAGACTCCAGTGTTATTGAATGTTAAGCACATGCAGTCAGTAGAGATAGAAGTTATCAAAACGATTTTCACCAACGACAAATGCTTTGTTATCAAAGAAATCAAGCAACTCCTTTTCCTCCATCAAACTTTGAGAATATCAGTAAATATGCAGAATATCAATAAATACCAGAGAGGAACACATGTTTTCGGTTGATAAGGGAAAAAATGGAACGATGTTTCTGCAAACAGCACAAATAGATATTCATTTTGTCACATGGGCGAACATATAAACAACCACAGGTACTCTACAATTACCCACACCTACCCCATGATTGTTTCCCTAATATATTCCTTGTTTGACTGAAATCCAAAGATGATGCTCCACAGTCCAGTGTAACAAGCTGGGAACAACTCTTTTACAAAAACATATGCTCATACAATAAAAAGAAGTGCAAGATTATACATTAGTATCTATCTACAGATCTATGCTTGATTTCATAAAGACCGGGCATTCAGGATATGACCAAGAAAGATCAGAGACACGCCATTTTTACTCTCTTTCTTTCTTTCCATTTTCTTCCTTTGGAAGTGAATAAAGAAGAAAAGTACTAAAGCTTAGGCTTCAAGAGGTTCACAGACTGCTACATAACCATGAAATGTTGTGAAATATTCAAATAGAATAGGACTGCACAGTCTATTCCCGGTTTTTTTCCCCTCGATTAATTGAGCACTGCAAGAATGTCAAGAATAACATCAATTTGTCCCATGAAGGAAAAGGGGAAAAGGATTAATGAATATATTAGTAGCATAGCACTGTCCTTCGCTCTGTCTCTTTAAAGCATACATGGTTAGTAGTTAAGCAACAGAAACCTTAGATCTATCCAAAATTTTAAGATCGAGGTCCTACAGATGTGGGATGCTGAGAGGGTTGGATTGCTTGCCGACAAAACTTACTTGCTTTTACGCAAAAAATTTAAGTAAACCTATAGAATGATACCTTCTTAATAGATAAAATCAGGCCATGGATAAATCTAGGAGGGGTGCAGTTGATTCCTACAGCTACAACTTTTTTGCATGACTCAGCAATTGCTGCACATTCAAGAAAAGAATCTCCACTGACCACATTAACACCATCCTTAGAGTTGAAGGAAAACCATGCAGGAATCTTTATGTCTTCTTCCTCAAGAAGCTGAGCAAAAGCCTGGATGAGCACCAACAATTGTCACAAACGAAAATCCAATATCCAAGTAAAACTATCAACATTAATACATTATTGCACCTACAGTTATCAGTCTCAGATCTAGGATTGAGCTTTGACCCCATCTTCGAGTTGTGCAAGCTTTGTTTCTTGGAGCAGTTTATAATAATTTTTCATAATTTAGAACTGTGCACATCGGAGAAGTCTCCCGGTCATTACAGTTTAAGACGATTAACTGAGCACGAGTATACTCAGTACCTAAACCTTTGTTCTATTTTCGAAGGGAAAAAAGTGAAAATATTACTAAAGATAAGTATCCTTGATCAATATAGCCAATACCTGAGCCTCAAGCTTATTGGGCACTGTTTCGAAAGCTAGTAGATCAGCACCAGATTCTGCTAGAATCTGAACCCTTCTTTGGTGAAAACCTTTTAAAAACTCCAGATTCATTGCATCTCCATAGTCCCCACTGTTAGCAGAGAAACCACACACTCAATAAAAGAAAGCTTATTAAGCAACTAAAATCAAATGCAGAACATATATTTCTTATTCTTAAAAAGTACACAGACAGCATGCAGCCATACAAAATTGGTCTTTAATAGTTATAAATTATGCTATAGTGGCAGCTTTATGTATGATCATTTTGGGTCAAATGTGGAAGACTTATTCCTGTATTGTGTGCATCACACTTATAGGAGGTCTTGCCTAATTCATGAATACCATATAGTAATAGTCCTTGGAGACCAGTTGCTTGATCATTCTTTTGAGCAGGTAGATCAAGAAACTATGTAAGGGTCCATACAGGAAAATGACCACACATTTAAATGTGGTCAATAAAAGCAGTCCCATCCATACATTGTTTTGTAAATGTGGTAACAGAAGTCAAATCAAAACCAAGAAAGGTGAAATAAGATAAAAATAAGTAACACAAAATCTAATGTAAGTATGGGAGTTTAGTCACCTGTATTCAGAACCATCAGCTAAATAGGCCCCATAACTTCCCACAGACGCTGCAACTAAGATAGGTCGTTGTTTGAGAACTCTACCATCGTCAGCATGATCATGAGAAGGTTGATGACATCTGTCATAGTATATATCCCGTGTCTCACAGGCAACTTCCACACTTTTCTTAAGCAAGCCTTCACTTTCTTCATGAGAGAAGCCTTTGGCCTGGAACCCTTGAATGGTTGCCTGCCAACATACAAGTGGAAATCAATTTCAATTTTCTATGCACACAGACATAAAAACGCAGAGAAATTACCTGGTAAGAGGCGGTGATTATTATATCCGCACCAGCTTCAAGATAATCAAGGTGTACCTAATTCCATCAAACAAATGAGTGAAATATGAGAAGATAACAGACAGAAATATTGCCAGCTAAGTGTCTCAAGTGATACACGGAAAACAATATTAATAGTTATACAATGCCAGTGGAACTTATTAAATCACGTGCACTCATAATCCCCGTGCAGATCCCAGATAGCTTCCCAGAAAAGTGAAAAGGCCAAAAATGTAAACCATTTAATAGGCCATCTGGTCCATGAAGAAACCTTTGCAATTTAAAATTTGTAAAAAAAAACTCGTAATATAGCAAATCAAACAAGTAAAAAACTCAAAGTTGTTCTACTGAAATAATAGCCATTTCCCTCCATTCTGATAACAGTAATTATTTTGCCCACAATGAGTTTCCAACTTTCCACAATGACCCTTTGTAAATGGAACCTATAAGCTTGCTGATGTTGTGTGACCTCCTCATAAAACTCCAAGCAGAAAGTTCCACCAACAACACTCCTTGCCATGTCAACTCTGAGAAAAGTTGGCAGTTTATTAGCAGATCAAGTTCCAGGGAAGACTGTTGATTCATCAGACAAATCCAAATTTTAAGGCATCTCAATGCACTTTTTTTCAGAACCAATGTTCAGAATAACTTTTGCACTTTAAAGGGTTTATTGAACTGAAACTTGTCTTTATTCATCAAATTCCTATTAAAAGAAATTATCAAATTGTGGTTTCTTATGTTCAGCCAGATAGTGATCCTGATTCATGACCTCAGATGCATACATGCAAGGTGAACAGTTATAACTGGACTTAAGGCTGTGGATCTAGCAAAGAGAAACTAAATGCAATTCCGTTCAAACTTTATGCATTCCAATTATTGAAAATAAAAGGATATAAAAATTAATACTAATAACTAACATAATTACCAAAAACTGGTGGCTTAATTGCCATGCATTCCTGTCGAAGTGTATGACCATGCCACCATTAATGTCCCCCATGCTGTTCAGTAAATACCCAAGTGGCGTAAAAGAGATAATACTCACATGGTGGTCCAAATAAATTTACTTTGTGGGGTAAGTTCACATCATTTTAGATTTTGGACCCAAGCTACATCAGAAAACGGACTTACCATTTAAAAAAAAAAAAAAAACTATAAGTGATTTCAAAGCTGCCAGAAAAACACAGTCACGTGGTGGCCGAAGTTTATCAACACTACAAAGTCTGAGACAAGAAACTGCATATGGACAAAAAAGATCACAAACAGACGGTAAACAAGAAAATATTATCCCATCGAGTCTTTGTTTACGACTTATTTAATTATGAATTTAGTGATTTACTTATGGTAATTAAATCAATAACCACAAACAAGCAAGCAAGTTACTATCGAAACGAATTGAAAAGCTATGTTTGGTTGCAAAGAAACCTCGATAGAAAATAAAAAAGATTGTTTAAAATCATTTTGCGATGATTAGGCGTAACATTTATAAATTTCAGCTTAACGAATTGCTCAGCACATTTAGTTAAAAAAAACAAATCGAGAATAAAGACTCAAAGATAACACGATTGAGAAAGATAATTACCGTACGAATGAGATGAGGAGAAGTGAGGAGGCATTTGGCACTCCAGAGAGGGTCGTTGAGGTCAGCACCGTGGCGTTCGAGTTCCGTCGCCAGGCCACCGTCTATCACGGCAACACCACCGGAATCTCGAAGAAAATCTGTCATCAATGACGACGCAGTATAGTCGTTGCCGGGAAACATCGGAAGAAGAATACAAGATTTGGCAGTTGAGTCGAACAGATTCCCCTACTGGCCAAGTTGGTGACGCGATGAAAATAGGAGCACGAAGTGGCGTAGCTCTTACATTTAGTGTTGTTTTATAGAGAACGACGGATGGGAACATGTGAAACTTGCATAAATTTCCCTTAACCTTCACAAATTGCTCTAATGCCCCTTCTTTATTTTCAAATGAAAGAAGTTATTTATTTATTTATTTTGTGAGTGGGCCAGGGTGGGGGGGATATTTTTTATTTTTTGGATAAGTTGTGGGGGACATGCTAGTTTGACCAATCTTAAAGCAATTTTAAGAAGCTCAATAAATTGGCATTTTAACTATTTTATATAGGCAAATCATATAATTGAACTCCAACAGACTAGTTATCACATTATATATTTTTTATAGTCTTCATTTGGTTAGTTATCTCTGGCGACTAATGAAGGTTAGCTATCCAACAGACTAATGAATGCTTCTTTGCAGAACACCCCCAAGAAGNCGTGGTGGCCGAAGTTTATCAACACTACAAAGTCTGAGACAAGAAACTGCATATGGACAAAAAAGATCACAAACAGACGGTAAACAAGAAAATATTATCCCATCGAGTCTTTGTTTACGACTTATTTAATTATGAATTTAGTGATTTACTTATGGTAATTAAATCAATAACCACAAACAAGCAAGCAAGTTACTATCGAAACGAATTGAAAAGCTATGTTTGGTTGCAAAGAAACCTCGATAGAAAATAAAAAAGATTGTTTAAAATCATTTTGCGATGATTAGGCGTAACATTTATAAATTTCAGCTTAACGAATTGCTCAGCACATTTAGTTAAAAAAAACAAATCGAGAATAAAGACTCAAAGATAACACGATTGAGAAAGATAATTACCGTACGAATGAGATGAGGAGAAGTGAGGAGGCATTTGGCACTCCAGAGAGGGTCGTTGAGGTCAGCACCGTGGCGTTCGAGTTCCGTCGCCAGGCCACCGTCTATCACGGCAACACCACCGGAATCTCGAAGAAAATCTGTCATCAATGACGACGCAGTATAGTCGTTGCCGGGAAACATCGGAAGAAGAATACAAGATTTGGCAGTTGAGTCGAACAGATTCCCCTACTGGCCAAGTTGGTGACGCGATGAAAATAGGAGCACGAAGTGGCGTAGCTCTTACATTTAGTGTTGTTTTATAGAGAACGACGGATGGGAACATGTGAAACTTGCATAAATTTCCCTTAACCTTCACAAATTGCTCTAATGCCCCTTCTTTATTTTCAAATGAAAGAAGTTATTTATTTATTTATTTTGTGAGTGGGCCAGGGTGGGGGGGATATTTTTTATTTTTTGGATAAGTTGTGGGGGACATGCTAGTTTGACCAATCTTAAAGCAATTTTAAGAAGCTCAATAAATTGGCATTTTAACTATTTTATATAGGCAAATCATATAATTGAACTCCAACAGACTAGTTATCACATTATATATTTTTTATAGTCTTCATTTGGTTAGTTATCTCTGGCGACTAATGAAGGTTAGCTATCCAACAGACTAATGAATGCTTCTTTGCAGAACACCCCCAAGAAGCAAGAACTGTGAAGGCTTCATCGCAAAAGGCTTGCTCCACCAAATGAAAGAGCACCAACCGAAGGTTTGATCCACCAACTGAAAAGCAGGTATGGTCTCTCTATCTCAAAAAACTCTAAATCGATAACATCGTTTTCATCACAGTTTACTGATCTGGGTCTGCTGATCTGTGGTCTTACAGTCTGTTAATTTGGGCGGTGGCATCATCTTCATCGTCAAGCTCTATAAAACCCCCTTCCAAAATTCAATAACATCTCTTCAAAAATTCAACAAAAAATCCAACAAAAATTCCTCCAAAATTCAATAAACTCCCCCTAAAAAATCTAGCAAAACCCCAAAAAAAATTTAACAAAACTCTCCAAAAATTTAATAAATTCTCTCCAAAAATTCAGTTAAACCCCCAAAAATTCCAGCAAAACTCTTAAAAAATCTTGACTTCGGTTATTTATGTAATTTGAAGTGATTTTACTTTGAATTTTGTGATTTAATTTGAAAGAATTTGGTTTGGGAGTAGTAATTTTTGGGAGGTGGTTTCTCTGTTGTAGCTTATAATTGGTTAAATTTGTACAATGTATAGTTGAATTGTTATTTTTTTAATTTTATTATTGAAAGTTAGTTAAAGTGGTTAGTTAAAATAAATAGTGTTGTTAGAGTGAATTCAAAAAAATGGTTAGTTAAAATAGATAATACAATATTTAAATATTTTTTTAGTAGCTATTTTAGATAACATTGTTGGAAATACTCTTAGTCACTCATGTTCGGTAATGATTACTCTAATAATAGAATTGTTAGATAATATTTAGTTGTTAAACGCTCTTAGCTTTCGAGGGGCAGTGACTTCTTGCCCAAAGTAAGATTTATCAGTTAAAGTCCTCTTTTAACCATTCTAGTAATTTCTATGACGTTTATCCTATTTTTGGAGTCCCATAACAGACCTAGATAACTTTTGATTGATACCAACCTGATCTATCATGTTTTGACCAACTCACTTGCCTATGTTTTAGTTTTATATTTTCGTATAATCAATTTTGCCTGTGGGTTAAAAAATATGTAACTAAAATGATTATCAATTATCCAAAAAAGACAAATAAATAAAATGACTAGGTCCATTAGCCTAGTGCCCAACAATTTGGAATATTACTATTTGGTTCCTAACCGAATTAGCTACAATCTGTTTGAATTTGATTTGGTGGTCTGTGATTTCATGTTAGCTACAAGAGAATTTCTTAATAATTCACAAGCCAATCCCTTTCCTACACTAAATCCTCATCTTATCCTTCCTTGTTTGCTCTAATCAGGTGATGTAAGAATAAGAAATGGAAGCTTATCAATACTTTTGACTAAAACCACTAACTTGTGGAAGATGATCAAGAATCCACAAGTTTGAATTATGATAAGCATATATTCATTCCATCGTGCTGATCAACAAAGCATCCACTCATAAAAAACACAGAGCACCAAGTCCACCACCCTATATCCCAGACATTCAGGACAAATTTCCCTAAGCTTGTTGTCAATAGCAGGTTCAACTTGCAAGCCAAAATGCCATGGATTAGACAGACAAACAGTGAAGGTTGATTGGTCATGTAACCACCCTACCACATCATTCAATAATCAGGAGTTCACCTTACTCATGTGTAGGTTTATTATTAAACGATGATACTAGGTGTCAATAATAACATGGTGTCACCGTTACATCCAATATTTAATCAAGTTGTTGGTACTTCAGACTATTAGGTGATTGTTGAACATAAGAGTTCTGATTGTTCTCCACCCAGGTTTGCCAATTTGTCTGTCCTCGTTATAACATACCGCCTTCAAAGGTTTTGTACTGACTAGAATCTGACGTATCAAACCATTTCAGAATAATTTGGAGTGAATCAATGTGCTGCTTAATGACACACAAATGACAACGTAGGGAATACGAAAAAATTTAAGATGACGAATCATGAACCATGATGTAACATTTAAGGACATGAGGCCTGATCATGGTCCGCGAGCTATTCTGAAACAAAAACAGCCATGAGCAGCCTGGTCCTCCGGTATCATGCCACCTCCTTTGCTCGTATCTATTGCTTCTAACAATCTTACGACCTCATCCATCTCTGGCCGTTTTTCTGGGTTTGCATCCCAACACTTCCGCATGATGCTTGCCAACGAACTTGGGCAGCATCTGGGAGTTTCTGGTCGCAAATTCTGTCAATCACCACCAAGAACTGTCAGACCTATGGGACGAAGATAAGATCACCAAATAAAGTCATCTCCAAAAGCCAGAAAAAGGTATGTTTCTAGCAGAACATCCTCAGCTTGAGCATGCACATAAGTGTATGAAGATCCCACCCAACCTGGTCTAAAAATGTTCGACTCCAGTCTAAACCCAGTGTCATAAGAATCTATTTGAAAGATCATGTGCACGAACAATTCTAAACATTTTTGTATAGGAAACATTGTTAATTTAATCAATCTAGGCAAGTCACGACCCAGGATTGGATGGAAATTTTCTATTATATCCTGCCGCTGATTATAAGACACACAAGCAAACAGTCAGAATCCACCAGTGAGGAACTAAACTTTTGTGTAAGAGAAAGACAGACCTGTCGAACAACTGCAGAAGATACTTCAGCAAAACTCAGATCAGGATAAGGCATGTCACAGCAATATATTTCCCATAAACATATGCCAAAACTGTAGACATCGCATTTCCTATTGTAAGGCTTACCATCAAGGACCTACAAAAATGAACACATGAGATTTCTTTTTCTATTTGACAAAAAAAAGCAAGGAAATATTTAATTATTCTACCGTGGCATCAAGTTTCCAACATTTTCAGTCAATCAAACAGACCTTGCAATCAAATAAGACAGACCAGGTATGAAAGTGTTGAAAAAGTACTTGGTACCTCCGGGGCCATGTAGCCAAGGGTACCAGTTTCCCCTGTCATGTCCCTTGGGTTTTGAGCTTCAACCCGAGCAACGCCAAAATCAGCAATTTTCAACGTTCTACGAGCATCAAGCAACATATTTTCTGTTTTAACATCACGGTGTACAATCTTCTTTGAGTGAAGATAGCTCAGACTGCAACTTAGAACAAACAGAAACATTCACCATTAATAAACATCGAATTTACAAATTATTCCAATCCAAGAAGGAGGAAAAGATATCCTCACCCTCTAGAGAGGTCCAAAGCAAGTTGAATCACAATACTAAAGGCAAGTTTCTTCCTCCAATTCCTGATCAAGTATTTTTTTAGAGTACCACCTGGAAGGTACTCCACGACAACACAACAAGCACTGGAAGGAAGGGTATTATGGCCATCACTGGGAGCGCTGCTGGAAGGAATCTTAAGATTTGATGTTCCCATTGAACCTCCAACAAACTATAGAAGACAAAGTAAGAGCCAAAAAAAACCATATTTGGAAATTGAGGTAAATATATGCCATATGTGGCAGTTTCCAGTTGTGTCATAATTTTAACTATTTTGATAATCAGTCAATAATGTATATTATTACAGAATCAATGCAGGGCATCACAAGGTTTTTATAACATCTAGGATGAAAATATAACAGAACTGTGATTAGCTTTTACCTTGGTAACATTTGGATGGTCAAGCTTATGCCACACAGCAACCTCTTGCTGAAACGACGCCCGAAGAGTAGCAGTTTCAGCAGCTGTGGCAATCCCATCCTCCCCCCAATCCAATACCTTCACTATAATATCATAGGTACTCACTATTATCAGAATGCTAACAATAAAAAAGAAATCATTAGTTGCTGTCATCAGCCAAACATTTGATGGTTCAGGTATTACTCAGCAAAAACAGATGTAACCAACCTTCTTGAACATCACATTTTAGGGTTAATGATTAACACATAGATCCTATTCACAACAAATTGCCCAAACCTTACAAGAATCAAAATATCACAGTAATTTTCAACACTAAAATTAAACTTTAAACACTAAACAAGTAGAACAACACAAAAACACATAATGACCATAATATTATAAAGCCAAATTCTCCAATCCCATGGAAGGAATTCAATTCCAAATTGACAAGAAATAAAAAATGGGAGCAGAAAGGAATTGTTGAAGCACCTGCTACATCTTGGCCATCATAAACACCTCGGTACACTGTGCCATATGTTCCATGGGCTATCACATTCCTTATTTCCAATTTAGCTACATCAATTTCCCACTCTGCCTTCTTTGTATGCACTTCCCTATCTCTTGACCAAGCCCGACTCAGGTGCTTATCCAACTGTACATCCCAGCTCTTGAAATCAATCTTATCTGCCCTCAGAAACATATCTTTGTTACTTATACTTTCCAAATCTTTTGCCTTTAACTCCAAGTCCTCTTCTTGTATATTAGACTTATTGACAATGGTTTCTCCCTCATTATTATTGGCCAACTTCTCTTTCACAAGGCCGCTCTCTCCCTCACCACTCTCCAAATCCATTTCTGTGAACTCAAACAAAAGAAAATACCTTTCAAGTAGCTTCGGCAAGGACTAAATAACCAAACAATCCCTTGAACTCAGGAAAAGTAAAATCGAATCAAAAGATCAGTTTAATATTCTACAAGAACATCCCACCAATAATCCCCTGAGGGCATAAAAGAAAAATGGAATCCAAATTTCGGTTCAATATTCCAAAAGAATATATGACGAACAAAAGTTCTCTCAAGTTTTCACAATCAACAAGCCTACTCTTTACCACATCAGACTTATAAGCTTCGCAATCAAGATTTTCAAAGAACATTTACAATGAATAAAGAAGAGGGCTAAAATAGAAAACAGACCCTCCAAGTTCAAAGACCAAAACCCTGGATTCTACGAAACCAATCGAAAATAACTGGATATTCGAACACACCAACAAAAAAAAAACCCAGAAATTCTTAGGAAGGCCCCAAGAAATCGATCCAAAATGGCCAAGAATCACTAAAACCAAAATCCCAATAAAATAAAGAAAGAGAGCGCGGAGTACTCAAGCTAATTGATGGAAGGAGGGCATGACAAAAGCTGCAGAGAAGATAAATTCCATGGCCAAAAAGGAGGGCATGACATAAGCTGCTGAGAAGATAAATTCCATGGCCAAAAAGCGAGAATCGAAGAGACAGTGCAGAGCAGTGATGGTGGTGGGGCGGCTTAAAATATCTGCAGTAGCCTGTGGTGCAGGCGTAGGCGTAGGACTCTGTCAATGTTAACCACTATCAAGCAAAGATCGAAAGATTAATATTTAAATGCTTAAAACTAAATCATATATGAAATCAAACGGAATTGTTGATGCACTTTGTTAACGGATTTACCGGTAGTTGGTATATCTTGGTGGATAAACCAATGAGCATTGATTCAGATTTGAGATCAAGCCTCTCTAATATTTTAATTATTTTTATTTGATTCTAAGATACTTAATTTCATCTCAATTACCTAATTTCAATTTCAAGTGTTTGTAAAAAAATTGTTAACTTTCTAGTCATGCGTCAACCATCTGAAACCAAATAAATAAAAATTAAAAATTTTAGATATGAAGTAGACACAAATTAAAAACTACATGATTAGCATGGACCTAATTTGTGTCTATGTAGACCTAATTTGTGTTTATTTAATTCCACGTGATTAACGTATGACAAGAACTATCATGATTTTTTGATGGACATTTAGAATTGGACCTCATAAATACAAATTAAAAATTTTAAAAATCAAACAGACAATTAAAAGATTAGAGATTAAATAGACACTAAATACATATTTTAAAGGCTAAAATATTTTTTTACCCTATTTTGTATTGACCCAAATAACCCCACTCTCCATCATCCTTCTTTGGTCAATCTTATCATATTTGTAGCATATTTCTTCGTTCTCCTTGACATTAGAAGAGCATATTTTATTCGACATTAATAAGAACGATGACAATAAATTTCACGTGATATTAAGAAATGGATTAAAAGAAATAGTCGTTTGTAATCATGTCAAGATCAATGTTATAAAATTTAAAAAATTATTANCCAAGAATCACTAAAACCAAAATCCCAATAAAATAAAGAAAGAGAGCGCGGAGTACTCAAGCTAATTGATGGAAGGAGGGCATGACAAAAGCTGCAGAGAAGATAAATTCCATGGCCAAAAAGGAGGGCATGACATAAGCTGCTGAGAAGATAAATTCCATGGCCAAAAAGCGAGAATCGAAGAGACAGTGCAGAGCAGTGATGGTG
Organism: Ilex paraguariensis; assembly: GCA_963454935.2. Classification (NCBI taxonomy): domain Eukaryota; kingdom Viridiplantae; phylum Streptophyta; class Magnoliopsida; order Aquifoliales; family Aquifoliaceae; genus Ilex; species Ilex paraguariensis. The sequence continues at coordinate 356,863 of CAUOFW020001636.1, read as the reverse complement.
GTGGGGCGGCTTAAAATATCTGCAGTAGCCTGTGGTGCAGGCGTAGGCGTAGGACTCTGTCAATGTTAACCACTATCAAGCAAAGATCGAAAGATTAATATTTAAATGCTTAAAACTAAATCATATATGAAATCAAACGGAATTGTTGATGCACTTTGTTAACGGATTTACCGGTAGTTGGTATATCTTGGTGGATAAACCAATGAGCATTGATTCAGATTTGAGATCAAGCCTCTCTAATATTTTAATTATTTTTATTTGATTCTAAGATACTTAATTTCATCTCAATTACCTAATTTCAATTTCAAGTGTTTGTAAAAAAATTGTTAACTTTCTAGTCATGCGTCAACCATCTGAAACCAAATAAATAAAAATTAAAAATTTTAGATATGAAGTAGACACAAATTAAAAACTACATGATTAGCATGGACCTAATTTGTGTCTATGTAGACCTAATTTGTGTTTATTTAATTCCACGTGATTAACGTATGACAAGAACTATCATGATTTTTTGATGGACATTTAGAATTGGACCTCATAAATACAAATTAAAAATTTTAAAAATCAAACAGACAATTAAAAGATTAGAGATTAAATAGACACTAAATACATATTTTAAAGGCTAAAATATTTTTTTACCCTATTTTGTATTGACCCAAATAACCCCACTCTCCATCATCCTTCTTTGGTCAATCTTATCATATTTGTAGCATATTTCTTCGTTCTCCTTGACATTAGAAGAGCATATTTTATTCGACATTAATAAGAACGATGACAATAAATTTCACGTGATATTAAGAAATGGATTAAAAGAAATAGTCGTTTGTAATCATGTCAAGATCAATGTTATAAAATTTAAAAAATTATTATTTAAATACATATTATTTCTTAGATGAGTGAATTCTATCAATTTTTTCAATAGAATCCATTTATTTTACACTCATCTAATAGATGATATGAATTTGATTTTTAACTTTGCATTTCATTTGTATTATTTAGTATTTTTCATCATGTTAACCAATGTTCAAGATGAGATTAATTTGTAGAAAAATGATACATAATTCAAATGAAATTCAAAAGTTAAAACTAAAATAAATATCATCTCTTGAATGAATGTGAGATAAGTATATCCTAGGAAAAAAATTAGTGGGACCCACTTATCTAAGAGATGATATGTATATGAGTTATAATTTTTTTAATTTTGTAACATTGCTGTAATTTATATTCTGAATAAGTTCTTCATATGAAATAATGTCACAACCTGATGTTTCATCGAATTGAATAATTCTACAAAGTTGTTAATTTTGTATTCTGTGGGGTAAAAATAATGACAACCAATCATAAAAAAAAAGAAAAAAAAATAATTAAAACCAATTATTACCTAACCTCCTTGAGAGTTTCATCTACTATGCTTTTGCGGAGATCTTTAAAATACCAGCAAATTAGTTATTGTTGCCTTAGAGGATCTGTCTTCTTTGTACAAGGAAAAACAATGAAGACCAGTACACAGTCAATTTGGACTCTTCCCATTATTTCAACCCCTGCTTACTTTTCTTATGGCAGTTTTATGAATCAGAAAGGCAAAAATCAAAGCCACAGCATTGTCAAGGCCAAGCGTTGGATTTCATAAATGAAAACTAAGCTATTTCACACGTTTGTCTACAACATCATTCACGGAGTGGCCAATGAAAATATTTTGTTGGAGAATACTAGGGTTGCCAATCCCGACGGGTGAGGCGGGTTCGTGACAAAAAGTAATACACCCCACACTCGATCAATTCACGTCTAACGAATTATGTCATAACGGGTTCGTATCGTATTTGAACCGTATATATTCGGTCTATAAACAACTCGTTATGTCACCTATACTCAATTTATTTATTAATCGTATCGTGTCGAATCCACTCATTTATGAAACGATTGTCTTAAATAAGTCTCAAACCCTCTAATTTTATATTGTATTAACAAATCACGTCATACTTTCACTCTTAAAAAATGCCGAGGGCTATGTAAATTCTAAAGGAAACGACTTATAGTACAAAAAATCTACTTTTTATTGACACATGTAAAATTTTATATTTATATTTTTTTTATTGTTTTATCATTTTTTTAAATTAATAGTGCAATTAATTCACGCTAGAATCAATGACTGTGGATGAATTATTTTTGTACTGTAGGCATATGTCATTCTCAAGCAGGAACATTATGGTGACGAGGCAGCATCTAGCCGTTCTGGGCTGGGCCGATGTACCAATGGGTCAGCCTATTGGTTGGACCAGGTCTACAGCCCAAAGAAAGGCAGGTCATGGTCTGTTCATTGAACTGGTACTAATGAACCTTTAAACAGATTAGACTCTAAGTTTTTTTTTTTTTAATTTTATTGTTTAAATTATTTAATAAAATTATAATTTTTAAAATATTGGGTGTGGTAGACTAGTCCCGCTGTCAATGAGTTATATCGTGTCAATTTTCAAGTCACATTAGTTGTGTAGTTTTAAAATTTATTCAATACATGCCTCATTTTTTTCCTTGGTATAGTTCACTTCATGTTATGTTGGGTTCGCATTTTAGATATGTTTCATTTTACAAATTCCTATCAGCTTTGCATCGATTAATTTATTAAATGAGTCTAACGTGCCTATGTCTATCCATTGCTCAGTCTTTTTTTGTTTTTGGATGACAGAAAAAAATTTTGGTCTGTCTTCAGCGAGATAGAGGCAACTTAGTCGTTAATCCGAGTAGAACCAAGAGTAATCCTTGGATGCATGAATCAGTCCCTTAATTCATACACTAATTAAATCAAAACTTTGCGCTTCGGTGGAGATTGGAATCCACACCAAAGACTTAGATGTAGTTCGTCCAAACAACCGAAATTTGTCTCCTACCAACCAACTACACTTTTGTCACCAAGAAAACATGAACTCTTGATCTCATGAAAGTTAAGCCTTTACAAGATAAAAGATACCATTGAACTAAAAGTCCGTAAATTCTTTATCACTTTCGTATTAATTTAGTGAGTCATATCTATAATTATCAAATTTATGGGCTGCACCATGGGCTTACAATGTGTGCCATCTTTGTGGCCTATTAAGAGGCCCACACGCCGCCTAAGCAAATCCAAGGTTCGATTACCTATAATCAGTGTGTGGAACAAGAAGTTGTGTATAGAAAAACTTCATTGTAAATGATTCCGAAAATAAGTGACAACAGTCCAAAACACCCGTCGCTTGCAAGCCTGTTGTTAAAATCACCTGGCGTATGGGAGGGGCAACTTGAGAACACTTCCAAGTTGCTATCCACAACTACAACAAAAACTGGCACGATTCATTCATTCTGATACTCGTTCTTCATCTTCATGGCTACCCGTACCTCAGTCACGGGAGTTCACTACAACATCGAAAAAAAAATAATAATAATTTGTAGCACATTTCCATTTAATATATTTGTGGTATTTAGAAAAATGCTAAAAATAATTAGCACACCGGTGATAAAAAATCTACAAATGTGATAAAAATAATCACAAATATAGTAAATCACCCATAAAAATGATAATTTTTTTTACTGGAAAAAGTAATAAAAATAATTATTACAAATGTGATAAAAACACACAACAATTATAAAAATATCCACAAAAAATATAATTTTTTAATATAAAATAACTCACAAAAATTATATATAAAAAATCTTTTAAAATAATAAATATTAAAGGTAAGACACCAAAATTTTTCCTTGGATATAGCAGTCAAGTCCACAATCACGGGGTGAAACAATGATGAGCACCACCAAGGTTATGTTTAAAGGTTATGTGCTCCACAAGGCCATGGCATTGGTACTTCCTTCTATGGCAGTTGGTGGTGGGTCTTGTGATTTCGGTTGAGGCTACAATACCAACGTTGGTATTATGTCTCCATTAATCTCAATTATCAATTTTAAATCCAATGATCTACAACTATTAATTAATAAATAGTAAAAAAAAACAAAAAATTAGAAAAATATAGACATGACATTTTTTTGTTCATTACAAAATAGACATTTGGTACAAAAACATATTTTTCGATACATGTTGGTAATGTTTTTAGCCATTACAATTTTTTTATTTTTGGGTTTAACGGTTAAGAATGTTTGGTCTAACTTACGTGTACCTCGACTAATTCTTTCCTCAATCCAGTTAAAGGCAGAGCATCCACATCAAAGCTAATGTATTCATGAGAGACAAATTCTTCATAGTCAAACTCTAAGAAATTATCAAAATTCGAACTTAGAACGTCTAAATTTACAATTCGTCGCTATTATTCCTTGAACTACTCTTATGACATGTTTCGATGGTTTTGGGATGGGAGAATTTGATTAATTTATCAACATTTTCCAAACCCAACCCACACATTTATGTTCATGGGATTCATAGATAAATCTTATCCATACTCATATTTAGTAAATAATATATGTACATGTAAGACCTACAGATTAATTATAATTATAGCCAAGCATTTGTCATATAAATGACTAAATTATCCATTGTGACTATTACTTATTTGACATAATTAACCTACGCTAGAATATATGAATTTTCGAGTTTGTCCAACCCCGTGGATATGGATTTAATACTCCAAACTACTTACAAGCTTGAATATGAATTTCAAATATAAAAATTCCAATCAAATATGAAATTAAGGAATCTATAAAATTATTTTCCACCTTCTAAACCCTTCCAAACCTATCAAACAAACTTGTCCTTAGGGTTGAACCTTCACTTGTTCACACTTTTTACCAACCTAAATCATGACGGTAGGTGACTTAAAGGGGACAATGTAAAGTGCTGGTACTAATATTGTTCCTATGATGATGGTCCTGGCCCAGAGCATCCGCTTTTCACGTCTTTCTATGTTAGAGACAAGAGTAATACCCTCGTGAAGTTTGTCTTACATCGGATTAGCCCGATGGGAAAATGTGGTTACTAAGGTCCCAATTCCAAATGTACTTTTTTTCCATCGATAATTGCTTGACCCTGTAGTGTCAATCTCTTTTTGAGTCCCGTTTTGGAGATTCACTCTTTTCTTTCTTCTATTTATGCTTGATTTTTCTTGAAAATTTACTTGCTTATATTGACTAACTAGCCGTTGTCCCCGGTGATGAGAGACGGAATTTATTTTTCTCGTCATCACTATGTTTCATTTTCTTTTAACTCTCATATGATTAAAAAATTCTTTATTAATAAATTAAAATAATATTTATTAAATGTGAAAAAATTGAAGAAAGGTCATTAAATTTTAAATTTAAAATAATTTTAAAAAATAGTGAGAATAGTTACAGAAAATGGAGTGAGTAGTTAAATAAGTCAAATAACATAATTTAAAAATTAATTAAATATTTTAAAATTTTAAAAATTAATTATTTAGGATAGAGAATGCTTCTCAAATCCTCTCACTCAAAAAATATTTATTTTATATACATAGATAGACGTGGGTTAGGGGGGTTATGGGACTCTATCCCATGTTGACTAAATTAAAGTGAAAGTTGTTGTTGTATGATTGCAAAAAGTTCTCTCCCAATTAATAATCGTTTTAGATGAAATTGTGCGACAGCGTCGCGGTTGTTAGAGACGACACACTGCATTCATAATATTAAGATGGGTTCCTTGAGATTAAGGTATCAAGGCAGTCAAGAATTGACCGAAGAGGAAGAATCTAAACTTTGATTCTATTTAGTTGTTGAAACATGGGTGATTAAAAAAAATAGTCTAGAAATCAGAATGCCCATCTTGATCAAATACGAAATAGATGAGAAAGAATCTAAACTTTGATTCTATTTAGTTGTTGAAACATGGGTGGTTGAAAAAAATAGTCTAGAAACCAGAATGCCCGTCTTGATGAAATACGAAATTGATCGAATCATGATTTGATTAGAAGGCGTCTTGCCTAGTAAATGACATGATATGCATAAATGATAAATCTTGGGAAAAAATTTCAGTCACACCTCTTCTAGTTTATTATATTTTCAAGAAAATTAACTTAAATATAATATTGCTCATGATATATTTTAAGAAAAAAATTTATCCACACATCCTCTAGATAAACATACCTTCAATGAGATTCCTCTGTTTTTTAATTTTTTTAATTATTAAAATTTATACCGATTAAAATTCAATTCAAACTATTTAGAATTTATTTTTTATATCTTAAAATTCGATTCGATTAAAAATTATATTTTTTTTAGTATTAAAAAAATTAATAGGCTCAAATTTTTATACATAAAAAATAAAATTTAATTAGCTCGAATTGAATTTTAATTGACATAAATTTTAAAATGTAAAAAAATGAAAGTTTAATCAGCTTGAATTTTAATAGGTAGAAAAATAAATTTTAATTAACTCTAATTTTATGTAGAAAGATTATTTGGGGTTTAGTATTTTAGATAAAAAAAAAAATTTTAGAAACAGTGGTTTAACAACAAGAGGTGTTAATCTCGAAAATATTAGCTGTAACGATGACTTCACGTCATCATGCATGTGGTATCACTATCCAATAATAATTCTACAAATGAATAAAATAAATCTCACTTGAGTAATTATTAAATGACATAACAAGATAATTATTAAAATATGTAGGATCCACCTACCCACGTTGGGTTACACTCAAAATTTTTCGTGTCCATAATATTTAAATATAAATTAAAAGATGGTTTCAGTGATATTTTAAATAATAGAAGATATCTCATTAAAAATATATTTATTTAAAGGGGTATAAATGACAATTACCCTAAATTGAATATCAGACAAGGACGTATCATCTTCCCAATAGTTTTTCTAGTTTTTTTATTGATTAACAATCAAAGCCTCCAAGGTAGCGGGCTTTAACTGAGAGGCTGTCGTTATCATACCAAGCTTTTATTGACCGATTGATTTGATTTTCCACAAGACAATCCAAAATTCTAAGAACACCCCGCTGTCCTTCCTTCAATAATTAATCTTTTGAACCTAATTCAAATAGTATGTCTTTTACACAAACTTCAAAAAATTAATAATTGCCACCTACATATGTAGACTTTCCACAATATTAAGATAACAATAAGCAGCATGCCTGCCCATTCGTCTCCCTTCTCACAAAAACACACAAATCAGAAAATAGGCTGCATGTATGTACTGTCGTATCTGGCAACCACATTTAGTGAATGTTTAGTACCAATCTATTCGAAGGTTTTTTAAGTGTTTGAGTTGAGAAGTTGAAAGTTATTGGACAGTGACCATGATAAGAACAGTGGGGGGAGTGAGTTTGTGAAAGACAAACCCTGATGGCTTGGTGACAAGCTACAGTAACCTAAAACATAGGATACGAGTTAGAGAAAAAAAAAGACAGAACATAAGAAATACAGTAGTTTATTAACCGAAGAGTTCGATTAATCCGTTCTAATAGTCTCTTGTTTCTTGAAATTTTTTTATTAATTAAAAACGAAGATTGAGATTACAATTTTTTGGGTTATAATTGATCTTTCTGTATATGGGTAATTGCCCTTGTATTTATCGTATACGTGTGTGGTGGTTCTCACTATTGGAGCTATTGACTTGGTCTGCAACGTGATAGCTAAATAATAGGTAGGAGTTGTTATTTAAACTGTTAAGTAAGCTAGTTTGTAGGAGTTGATTTGTTCAATTTTGTTTGGATATGTTTTCCTTGTATTTCGATTTTTCTGTTTGTAAGACTTTATAAAAGTCTCAGTTATTTTTCTACTTAAAAGAATAAGGATTATCAATTTCCTTTATTTGGTATCAGAGCGAGCAAGGACCTGATAAAAGAAACATACAATTTGAGTGTTTGAGAGGAAAAACACGAAAACAAGAAATGGCAACTGATTCAGGAAGCTTCACAACACCATGTGTTCCAAAATTCGACGGAGACTACGATCACTGGAGTTTGATTATGGAAAATCTCCTGCGTTCTAAGGAATATTGGAGCATTATTCAATCTGGTTTTGAAGAACCAAAGGGAAACGAAGCCGTAGACACAGCCCAACAAAAGGCAATCGACGAAGCAAGACTCAAGGATCTCAAAGCAAAGAATTATCCTCTTTCAATCCATAGATAAGAGTATCTTGAAAACCATCACTCAGAAGGAGACTGCCAAACAATTGTGGGATTCAATGAAAGTCAAGTATCAGGGAAGTGCTAAAGTGAAGCGGGCTCAGCTGCAACGACTTCGCAGAACATTTGAAACTCTAGAAATGAAGTCAGGAGAAGGTGTGTCTGAGTATTTTGCAAGAGTTATGTCTACTGCTAATGACATGAGGAATTGTGGAGAAGATATGCCCGATGTCAAAATCGTTGAGAAAATACTTCGGAGTATCACAGAAAAATTCAACTTCGTAGTATGCTCAATTAAGGAATCCAAAGACATTGACAAACTCACAGTAGATGAATTACAAGCATCTTTGCTTGTACATGAACAAAAGGTGATTGAGAAGAGGAGTGAAGAGCAAGTTCTACAGGTGGAGAATGAGCCAAGGAATGCACAAGGAAGAGGCAGAGGGACATTTCAGAGAGGAAGAAGTCACCTTAGAGGACGGGGAAGAGCTAGGCCTTTTGTCAACAGGTTAGCCATTAACTGCTTTCGATGTGGAAAGCAAGGACATTATCAATTTGAATGCTCAAGCTCAGAAAAGGGAGTCGTCAACTATGCTGAATTTGACGAGGAGGAAGAACTACTCTTGATGGCGCACACAGAAGTCAGTAAAGCTGAAGGAAAGGGCATTTGGTTTCTCGATTCTGGGTGCTCAAATCATATGACAGGAGACAAAACCTGGTTTATTGAAAATTTCAAACACTGTCAGATTGGGAAATAGTTCAAAAATGGCAGTTGAAGGAAAAGACAGCGTCAGATTTGAAGTAGAAGGTATCACACAAACCGTGTCAAATGTGTACTATGTTCCCAATCTCACCAACAAGTTGCTAAGCATAGGCCAGCTACAGGAGAAGCGCTTGGTGATCTTAATTAAAAAAGGAACCTGCAGAATCTATCATCAACAAAGGGGCCTGATAATAAACACACAAATGATTGCAAATCGCATGTTCCTGGTTTATGCGAAGATGAAGCCGTTGCCTGATAACTGCTTGAAGATGGAAGAAGAAGACTTGGAGATTCTCTAGCACAGCAGATATGGGCACTTAAACAACAAGTCTATTCAAATTATACAGCAGAAACAAATGGTGAAAGGACTGCCAAAATTAAAAGAAGCAGACAAAGTTTGCAAAATATGCAATGTGGGAAAGCATCAACGACAAAAATTTTCAAAGAAAAGCAAGTGGAAAGCATCAAATAAATTGGAATTAATTCATGGAGATCTTTGTGGACCAATCACTCCAATCTCCCACAGTGGTAAAGAGGTATTTGTTGGTGCTTGTAGATGATTTCTCTTGAAAAACATGGATTTATTTTCTTGCAGATAAATCAGAAGTTTTTGAAACATTCAAAAACTTCAAAAACCTTGCTGAAAAAGAAGCAAAAACAGCCATATGTGGATTCAGAACTGACAGGGGAGGAGAATTCACATCAAATGAATTCAACAAATTTTGCAAAGATAATGGCATAAGACGACAACTAACAGCAACTTACACTCCACAGCAAAATGGAGTCGCAGAAAGAAGGAATCGGACCATCATGAACATGGTACGATGTCTGTTGTCTGAGAAGGAGATGCCGAAATCGTTGTGGCCAGAAGCAGCTAGATGGACAACTCATGTTTTGAATCGCAGTTACACAAAGGCAGTCAAGGACATGGTACCTGAGGAGAGGTGGACAGGAGTAAAACCAAATGTAGAATACTTCAGAGTATTCGGTTCGATTGCACATGTGCACGTCCCTGAACAAAAGAGAATTAAGCTTGATGATCGAAGTCACAAATGCATCTTGCTTGGAGTTAGTGACGAATCTAAGGCCTATCGTTTGTATGATCCGGTGACGAAGAAAAAAATTATAAGTAGAGATGTCATATTCGAAGAAGGTGGAAAATGGGATTGGAACCCGAGTACAACAGATGCAGAGCAGAATGTGTTGGCTTGGGGAGACGATGATGATATTGTCACAGAAGAGTTTGAAGGAGAAGAGACTGATGGAGAACCTAATGAAGTAGAAAACGGCAGTTTAGAAGCAATTCTAGAAACTGAGGAATCTTCACCAGAATTTCCACAACAGACAAGAAGAAGGAGAGAGCCCGTTTGGATGCACGACTACGAAACTGATGAACGTTTGTCTGAAGAAGAAGAACCAGATGAAAGCTTAGCTTTTCACATCTCCAACGATGATCTAATAAACTTTGACGAAGCGGTGAAAGAAAAAAGGTGGCAGGAGGCCATGAAGCTTGAAATTCAAGCTATTGAGAGAAATCAGACCTGGGAGCTTGTGCCATTGCCACATCAAGCAAAGAAAATTGGTGTCAAATGGGTTTTTAAAACGAAATTAAATGAAGAAGGCAAAGTAGACAAATGTAAAGCTAGACTCGTCGCCAAAGGGATATTCACAAAAAGCAGGAGTAGACTACAATGAAGTGTATGCGCCAGTAGCACGATGGGATACAATCAGAATTCTGTTGGCACTGGCAGCTCAACGTGGATGGTGCATCTATCAACTTGACGTTAAGAGTGCTTTCTTGTACGGTGAATTGAATGAGGAGGTTTACGTTGACCAGCCGGAAGGGTTTGTCAAAAGGGGAGAAGAAAACAAGGTGTATAGGCAAAAAAAGGCTCTCTACGGTTTAAAGCAAGCTCCAAGGGTCTGGTTTAGCAGAATCGAGAGTTATTTCAAGAAGGAAGGATTTGAGAAAAATAATTACGACCACACCTTGTTCTTGAAGAAAAATGGAGATAAATTGTTGTTGGTAAGTCTTTATGTTGATGATTTAATTTACACAGGAGATGATGAGCATATGTGCACAAATTTTACGTCGTCAATGCAGAAGGAGTTTGAGATGACAGACTTGGGAAAAATGAAGTTCTTCCTTGGAGTTGAAGTCTATCAAAACAAAGGAGGAATTCATCTGTGCCAAAAGAAGTATGCTAAGGAAGTCTTGGAAAGGTTTAATATGTGGAATTGCAATGCTGTAAAGAATCCAATAGTTCCTGGCACTGTCTTGTCAAAGTTAGGCAGCAAATATGCTGATGCAACACTATACAAACGGTAAATCGTCCTGATTTAATGTTTGTGGTATGTTTGATTTCTCGTTATATGGCTGATCCTAAAGAAGAACATATGATGATTGCTAAGAGGGTACTGAGATATTTAAAAGGAACATTGGATTTTGGAGTCTATTACAAAAGGAGCACAGATGTAAATCTGCTGGGATACACAGACAGCCACTATATAGGAGATGAGAATAACAGAAATCTACTGGGATACACAGACAGTGACTATGCGCGAGATATAGACGATAGGAAAAGCACTTCAGGCTATGTTTTTCTTCTAAGTGGAGCAGCAATATGTTGGAGTTCAAGGAAGCAAGGAATTGTCACTCTATCATCCACAGAAGCTGAATATGTGGCTGCCACTGCATGTGCATGTCATGGAGTTTGGCTTAAAGGAATTTTGAAGGAGCTGGGCGTCAAAAACTGTGAGTGCATCAATATTACGTGTGATAATAGTTCAGCAATTAAGTTGTCAAAGAACCCAGTTATGCATCGAAGGACAAAACATATTGATGTTAGATACCATTACTTGCGCAATCTGTCAATTGATGGAGCTGTGAGGTTAGTTTTTTGTGGAACTAAAGATCAAATGGCAGACATAATGACTAAACCAATTAAGTTGGACCAATTTGTGAAACACAGAAGCTTTCTTGGTGTTCGACGACTTGAGGAGAAACTGATGCTGATTCAGCATATTTCAGTTTACGGAGAGGAATTTGTTGGAGCTATTGACTTGGTCTGCAACGTGATAGCTAAATAATAGGTAGGAGTTGTTATTTAAACTGTTAAGTAAGCTAGTTTGTAGGAGTTGATTTGTTCAATTTTGTTTAGATATGTTTTCCTTGTATTTCGATTTTTCTGTTTGTAAGGCTTTATAAAAGCCTCAGTTATTTTTCTACTTGAAAGAATAAGGATTATCAGTTTCCTTTACTCACGTCATCATTATATGGTCCACTCGTTTGTTGTGATTTTATAAGAAAAATATTTGGTTGCTAAAAATTATATTCTCTAAGTGTAATTTGACATTCTAAAACATAATAAGGTGACATCGAGTCTTCTATCCAAGCATGAGTACCCTGTGATCTTCTATGTTTCTACGAAATCATACTGCTTAAGATAACATTTTGTATCTTTGTACAAGTCATATATGAAAGGGTTTGATCAATATTCCTGACCTAGAAACCTTGGTCTAAGGTGGTACACAGACGACTTATGTATTTTTATCAGTATGCAACTTGAGATCAGGAGACAGATCTCATCATTAGACCTTGCTGCAAACAAGATATGGAGATATCTTTTTTTTTTTTTTTTGTATTATTTCTAGTATCATCAACAAAAAGAAGTTCAGTTGGGAGGTTTAATGAACAAATCCTTTAACTTTGCAGCAAAAAATAATGTTTTTTTTTGTTAAATTCATAAAATATTAAAAATGAGTAATTAAACTATGATTTAGCCACATGCTTCATCATAACAGTTCATTTAGTGGGACACTTTGTTCAGAGGCACGGCAGGTGCCATGATTAGACCATCTTGACCGTTCAAGGCCTTCGTTTTTTTTTTCTTTTTTCTTTTTTTTTTTGGGTCGAACACCGCATTTGTTCATATTACATGAATTTAAATAAACTCTTTTTAAATCAAAAATAGTTTTTCCACGTACAAAAAGCTAGGGTGATTTGGGTAGGAAGTTTTCTTATGGGTATTTTTGAGGGTATAACTCTAAATTAATTAGAGTAATGTAATAAAAATTTAATTTAAAAAATTTATTAAATTAATTGTGAATTCTAATTAGAAGTATTAATCAAGCCGAATTTTGCGAGTTTAATTCTGAGCCTGTCGAAAAACAATCTAAAAAGATTATTCAATTTCACTTTGTTTAGAAAATGAGTTAAGTCTAAGTCCGATCCAAATCTTAATTGAGCTCGAGTAACTCGATTATTTGACATATAAATGAATCAAATTTTGTGAATTCGAGTTGAGTTTTTTACGTTCGAACCCGAGTCGTGTAGCTCATCTCGCTTAACATCCTTAATTTTAATATTAAACTGCGTTCACTTTTAATTTAATATCTATATTAGATTAGGTCCTAAAATTAAAAATTTAAATTACATTTTAATAATATTTTTCATAAATAAAGAGTATCTAATTTATGCATGATACACGTGGACCAATTTGGAATGGAGAGTTTCTCTTTTTCCGCCGGCCAAATGACGACCGTTGCCACCGGCCAGGCCGCCCGACTTTTTTTAAAGGTGGGGCACGGTCCGCAGGGAATGTCCGATGAGCCACGCAAGTAAAGATCTCCAAATTAGGATAAATTATACTTTGATCCTCTCAATTGTGGATTTAATTTAATTTTATACTTTACACTATTGATTTTTTTACATTTCTTTCTCAATTATTTCATATTTACAATAAACGTAAATGTATGTTATTTTGTTGTATAAAAATTAACAATGTGTCTAGATAAAGTAAAAAAATCACATAACAGAAGTTAAAAGTAAAAATAATTTTTCGCCAAATTTGTAACGGACGTTAAAAGTTGAAGCGTTATAAAACAAATTGCATAGTTAAAGGTGAAATATGAAAATATGATAATCAAGAGAATAATATAAAAACTTATAATTAAGAGGGTCAAAATATAATTACCCCTTTAAATTACTCGTAAAATTAACAATCAAATGCCTTGGCCTTTGCTTGTCCAAAATTCGAGAGAGTCCTAGCAAAAAAACAATTTTTTAAAAGGGAGGAGGATACCGTATGGAAAAAATTGTCAATAATTATCGGGTGAAGTATATAAAAAAACTAGGATAATCTCGTGCAAAATACATTTTTATAGGGTAAAAAGCATAAACGACCCTTGAGTTTTGCCTTCGATTATAATTTAATCCTTAAAAAAATAAATTTTATTTTAATCAATCATTAAACTGTAAAATTATCTCAATTAAACCTCTCTATTTGCTTCTTTTTAAGAAAACAAACAACAAATAAAAAACGTGACTTTCACATAAGATGTTGAGGGGCATTTAAGGGAGTGAAATGAGGAGTAATTTATGGCAAATATTTCCTTCCAATAAGTGCACATGCTCTAGATTTAGATCTCTTTTAATGTGTGTGTGTATATATATATATATATTATGAATTGTGTATCATTTTCTTAAAAAAATAATTATTAAGTGGAGTTTAACTTGTCTACTTATAAGTTTATTATTGAATACGTAGCAGTAATGATGTGATGTCGCCGTTGTATCTAATAATTACTCTTCCCATTTATAAAACTTAAAATTTGCCCAAAAAATTCGATAATGCAAATTATATAAATGAAGTATTTCATAGGCGTTAATTAATTCCTTATTTTGTCTTTTTTTTTGGTTTGTCGCTCTTTTTCTTTTAAAGTTTCTCTCCTCTTTCACAGTTCTTCAAAGGGTCGTTACAGTACAGCAACAACTCAGCATAAAGGCAAAGAAATTCTAGAGAGAGAGAGAGAAGAAAGCAATGGGTTGAGAGGAAAGCAAAAGGTATTTGAGGGTTTTTTTTTTCTTCATGGCTTGCAATCAAATGCTAACCCAGTTTTGATTTCTCTCCATGAGTTTCTGAAGCTTATGTTTTAGTTTTTACCTCGAGAATTCTTTCGTCTTGTAACCATACACATGTGGGCATGTATGTAAACGTAACTTTTTGTTCAACATGTTTATGTTCCTTGATTCGTTGATTGACTGCCTTATTAATTTCTGATCAGTCTATAATTATAATTCTATCGGATCATGGTTGATCAGCTAGTTCTTTTGATCCTAGGAGTTATGGATTGTTATTACTTTACAATACTTGTGGTGGGTGTGAGAGAAATTTGGATGTTGTTTGTACTCCATGGATGATCATTTAGTTGTTGATTCAAAACATGTAATATTATGTATGCTTTACACTGAAGCGTCTGAATTCCTTGAGTTTGAGGAAATCAGAATAAGTTCTAATATAACAATCTGACATTCTTTGTCTCAATTACCCTGTTTGTTTGTTCAGGTAAGTTTTATATTTCTCTGAAGGCAGCACTTACCCTTTGTGAAGAACTGTTGCACCTGGCTTCTGTGCTAGTCAGGTAGTTTTATGCCATTTCTGATCTTTTTGTCATGATCCAAAAAATCTGATCTCTTCTCATATATTCTGACTGCCCAAGAGTAAAATAACAGTTGTTTTGTCGATTATTCTGAATAGGTGCAAACAGTGAGTGATTGGAAGCTCTATTTTGTTTACCAGTGTAGAATTGGACGTCTTAAAGCTTCATTCATCAAGTTTGGGCCTGGATCAATTGTTGGGACCATACTCACTTGGTTCATAAATTGAAATCTTGCGTTGTTGGTGTAGATAGTTTGCAGCATTGGCCAGAGAATCATGGCGGATATGACTAATGCAGAATCCCGACGGAAGTACTCTTGGTGGTGGGACAGTCATATAAGCCCCAAAAACTCAAAATGGCTTCAGGAGAATCTTACAGGTATAGCTTTCTTGCATCAATTGCTGGTTCTTACTTGAATTCCCATTTTATTCCTCACAATTGGATGTAATGTAAGCAGAGTGTGAGGGTATTTTTCTGTTGCATAAAGTGTAGCTGAGACACGAGCTGATCTCTCTTTTTTTGGGTACTTTTTGATTTTATCTATACAAACTCTACATTTTTTATGTAAACAATTATCTTGGCATATTTTGACATCTTGCACATAAAGCTCGGGCCATAGTTGTTTAATCAATATGTAGTTTTTTCATTGGCTTATGCCAAAGTTGTTTTCAGGTTAACATGTTTCACGTGGTTGTAGTCCATTGCTTGGCGCAGTGATAAAAGCTAGACCTGCCAACTGTTAGACCATGCCTTCCAGTTGAGGGGGCCACTTCGTGCAAATAATGTGTGAACCCTGTCCATCCCTCCCAAGATCTATACACTAATGGCACCAACACCGGTGTTGGCCTTTTACATGGTTCATGTCATAGCCTTTGCTTTATATTTAACTAAAATCAACTGGAGCAATCGTGTTTTTGATGAAGTTCATTACACGAAACATCAAATTGTGCTGGCCTAGCGTCAAATGGGACTTTACTACTTGAGAAGAAATGGTCAATACTTTTCATTGTATTCTTCTCCAGTGATTGTAGCTGTCATTTTCTATATGCAATTGCCACCATTGGTTTGAATTTCCAAGCATTTACAAGGTAGGATTCTCGCTATGTGGTTCTCAAATTTATCTTCAATTGGTTTGACATCATAGAGTGAAGATCTTTGCTTATTCAGAATTATTGGTGGAGTTCAAAACTTTAGAGCGGGATCATTTCTTTCCCAAGAAAAGAAAGCTTACTCAAAAAATCTAGAAAGCTAGAATTCTGTCAAATTGTTTGTATTGAAAGACCGGAGGAGCAAAGGGCCAAAAAGGAAATAGAATTGCAATGAAACAAAACCAAATAGATGTTGAGAACTGCATAAAACCTGGAGAGTTATTGGAAGCATTAGACATGGCAATAAGATTATTGGATTTCAGTAACTTGTAAATCATACAATTACACATATTGAGTGCCAGGATTGCAGCCCTATATTTGATGTTCTTTTCAGTTTGAAAAGCACACATATGTCCACACTCACCGCAAGAATGGTAACAATTGGACGAAGAAGAATGATATTTACATTAGTATCCTTTATAATAAGCCATTGGCTTTCTCTTGCAATTTATTGTGATTTATGCACCTTGTGTGGTGTACATGCTTCCTGATATGAATGATGTGATCAACTTTTTATTGTATCTGGCGAAAATTGGTAGCGTTTGACCGCCAAATTTTGTTGGTGAAAGACATCAAATAAACCAATTTTATGTAATTTTCATGGTTGGTGGTGTTAAGAGTGCGGGTTAAGTCCTTTACCCATTTGAATATCTTGGTATGCATGAGGCCCGGTCCCACGTGAGGGAGGGTGTGAAGAGAGCATGTATTCCATATCAAATAATTAGGACCACCAAGATTAGTTTATATACTTGAGAGGTTACTCCACTCATTGTCAGTCGGTGTTGGGTTGGATGCTCTAACATGTGGTTTTAATCGTGACATAAAATTTTGCCAATTGGCTTCTTCTATTTTTTCCAGCCAAGATGTCGTTAGATAAATGTCTAATCCTCAACTCTTTCCTCCCACCATTCCTTTTTCCCTCATTTTTCAGACATGGATGCCATAGTTAAAGCAATGATCAAGCTAATCGAAGAAGATGCTGATTCCTTTGCAAGGAGGGCAGAGATGTACTATAAGAAACGCCCAGAGCTTATGAAATTGGTTGAAGAGTTCTATCGAGCATATCGTGCATTGGCTGAAAGATATGATAATGCAACCGGGGTGATTCGCCAGGCTCATCGGACTATGGCTGAAGCTTTTCCAAATCAAGTACCCTTCATACTTCCTGAGGACTCGCCTGCCAATTCAGTCCCAGATGTTGATCCCTGTTCACCTGAAATGTCAACCCCTGTACGTGCATTGTTTGACCTTGATGATTTGCAAAAGGATGCTTTGGGACTTTCTTCATCTCATTTTCATGCTGTAAAGCGGAATGGGGACCTGACAGAAGAGTCCAATTCTGTAACAACTAGAAAGGGTTTGAAACAGGCCAATGATTTGTCTGGGTCCGGAGGCCATGCAAAATTTGGAGAAGGGAGGGTCAGAAAGGGCCTCAACTTTCATGAAACAGAGGAGAAAGAACAAAGAGTGCAAAGTAAGGAGAACCACAATTTCCTGAATCAGGCCCTGTCTGAATCTGAGAGAGGGGTTAAGCCTGACGAGGAATTTTTAGCCTTAAAGGAAGCCCTTGCCAAACTAGAAGCTGAGAAGGAAGCTGGCCTAATTAAGTACCAACAGAGTTTGAAGATATTGTCTGATCTAGAATCAGATGTCTCTCGGGTCCAAGAGGATTCCAAAGGACTTGGGGAACGAGCAAGCAAAGCAGAAGTGGAAGTTCAAATCTTGAAGGAAGCCCTCACAAAGTTAGAAGCTGAAAGGGAAGCTAGCCATCTACAACATCGGCAGTGCTTGGACAAAATATCTAGTCTACAGACCATTATCTCTCAAGCCAAAGATGATGCTGCTGAACTTAATGAGCGAGCAAGCAAAGCTGAAATTGAAGCTGAGTCCAAAAATCAAGTCCTTGCTAAAATAGAAGCTGACAAAAGTGCTGCTCTCTATCAATACCAACAATCTTTGGACATGATATCAAATCTGGAGAGCAGATTATTGCAAGCTGAAGAAGATGCCAGAAAGTTTAGTGAGCGTGCTGACAAAGCCGAAAGGGAAATTGAATCTCTGATGCAAGCTATTGCCAAATTGACTGAAGAAAAGGAGTTTGCCACTCTGCACTACCAGCAGTGCTTGGAAACTATTTCAAGTCTAGAGCTTAAAATCACGAGCATTCAAGATGAAGCCCAAAAGCTCAAGGATGAGATAGATAATGGAGTTGCAAAGTTAAAGGGTGCTGAAGAACGATCTCTGCTGTTGGAGAAATCTAATCAGTCTCTTCAATCTGAGTTAGAAGCTTCGGTGGTGAAGATGAGAACTCAAAGTCAAGAACTTACTGAGAAGCAGAAGGAGTTGGGAAGACTTTGGATTTGCAAACAAGAAGAGCGCTTGCGTTTTATGGAGGCCGAAACTGCTTTCCAAACTTTGCAGCATTTGCACTCTCAAGCTCAGGAAGAATTAAGATATTTAAATTCAGAACTGCCGAAGAGGGCTCAAATTTTGAGGGACATGGAAACTCGTAATCAGAGTTTGCAGGATGAAATCCTGAAGGCGAAGGACGAGAACAACAGCCTCAACGTGTTCAACCTATCTTCAGCCACATCAATGAAGGATATGCAAAAAGAGATCTTTAGCTTACGGGAAATAAAAGGGAAACTAGAGGAAGAGGTTGAACTCCGAGTGGATCAGAGAAATTCTCTTCAGCAAGAAATATATTGTCTGAAACAAGAACTGAATGAATTGAACAAAACACACCAGGCAATGTTGGACCAGGTGGATGCAGTAGGCTTGAACCCAGAGTGCTTGGGTTCATCAGTGAAGAAACTGCAGGATGAGAACTCAAATTTAAAAGAAATCTGTCAAAGAGAAAGGACCGAGAAAGTATCTCTTTTGGAGAAATTGGAAATCTTGGAAAAGCTTCTTGAGAAAAATTCCCTTTTGGAGAATTCCTTATCTGACTTGAGTGCTGAGCTAGAAGGGGCTAGAGGGAAGATCAAAGAACTGGAACAATCATACCAGTCTCTTATGGAGGAGAAATCTTCACTTGCAGATGAGAAGGTCACTCTAATCAGTCAGCTACAAGTAACTACTGAGAATTTGGAGAAAGTCTCAGAGAAGAACCGCATTCTGGAAAATTCCCTTTCTGATGCACACGATGAACTTGAAGGGTTGAAGGCAAAATCAAAGAGCTTAGAAGATTCATGCCAGTTTCTTGTTAATCAGAACGCTGGTCTGATCAATGAGAAAGATTCTTTGGTTTCTCAGTTGGAAATCACTCGGCAAGGATTGAAAAACCTGGAGGAGAAATACAAAGAATTAGAAGATGAAAATTCAGCTCTGGATAAAGAGAAAGAAGCCACTCTCTGTGAAGTACAAGAGCTACAGGCTTCTTTGCACGTGGAAAAGCAAGAATATGCCAGTTTTGCTCATATGAATGAGATGCGATTGGCAGTTTTGGAATCTCAGATATGCCTTTTACAAGAAGAAGGTCAGCAGAGGAAGATAGAATTCGAAAAAGAGCTAGATAAAGCTTTGGATTCTCAAGTTGAGATGTTCGTCTTGCAGAGATGTGTTAGAGATTTGGAAGAGAAGAACTTTTGCCTGTTGATTGAATATAAAAAACTCCTAGAGGCATCCAAATTGTCAGAACAACAGATATCTGAATTAGAGAAAAAGAATATTGAACAACAGATGGAGGTAAAATCCTTGTTTGATCAAAGCAATACTATGAGAACAGGTATATATCAATTGGTGAAGGCTCTAGACATCGCTCTCGACCAGGAGCGCGAAGACAAGATTGAACAAGACCAAACATATCTCATACACATACATAGAAAACTTGGGGATACAAACGATTCTCTCTGTAAAACCAAGGAAGAAAATCAGCTGCTGGCTGTTGAGTTGACAGTTCTTGTCACACTGCTTGGGCAAGTAAGATTAGAGGCAGAAAATCTACAGATGGAAAAAAACATTATTGACCAAGAGTTCAGGATCAGGACTGAGCAGTTTGCAGTGTTGCAGAGTGAGAACCTTAAACTCCATGAGATAAATGAAGGCTTGAAATTGAAAGTGAGGGAAGGAGGTCACAAAGAGGATGTACTAACGACTGAGGTAGAAAATCTGCATGGGCAGTTGTCGGAGATGCAACGAGCTTACTGTAATTTACAGTCGGAGAATTCAGTATTTCTTGACAAAAAAAGATCATTGGCAAACGAAATATTGCTCTTGGAGGGAAATAATCGTACCCTAAAAGAGGAAAACTGTGTTACCTTTGCTGAAATGGTATCTCTGGGCATCATATCTCTCATTTTCAAAAACTACATGGAGGATAAATTTGTGGAACTAAAAGAGCTTGGTGAAGATCTAGCCAAACTTCGTGGTGTCAATGGTGCCCTTGGGGGGAAATTAAGCTTGATGGAGAAGAAGTTGGAAGAGGTACAAATGGAAAACCTGAACCAGAAGGAGACATTGCAGATGTGGGAGGATGAGCTGAAAGCAGTTGCTTTTGCCCGGGATCAGTTGATTGGTGAGATTGCGAATGGAATGGAACTTTTAGGTCAAAAAGAAATGGAACTTCTGGATGCAAAACAGAAGCTCAATTTCATAGAGAATGAGAGATCAGAGTTGCATAAAATTGTAGATGATCTGAAGAGGGAATATGATGAGGTTAAGATGATTAGAGATGACCAGGGAAGGCAGGTTCTCAAACAGTCTGAAGACAATGATTGTCTGAATAAGATAAACATTTCCCTTCGTGAAGCAAGTCAGACACTGGAGGTTGAACTGCACCAACTGCATCAAGACCATGAAGAAACTAAGACTCGGGAGGAAAGTTTGCGCTCTGAACTGCAAAAGAGAAATAATGAGATTGACATGTGGGAGACACAGGCTGCAGCATTCTTCAGTGAATTGCAGATGTCCACTATCTGTCAAGCTTTGCTTGAAGAGAAGGTTCAAGAGCTTGCTGAAGCATGTGAGAGCCTTGAAGGTGAGAGTACTTCCCATGATATGGTTATGAAAATGCTGAAAGAAAAAATCAGCATTTTGCAAGCTGAAAATGAAGGATTGAAAGCTCAGTTAGCTGCATATGGCCCAGCTGTCATTTCTTTGAGAGAGTGTATGTTATGCCTGGAGAAACGCACTTCTTTACATGCAAAGATTCAAACATCTGAAAATGAGGAAGCAAAGGTAACGTTCATTTTTCCGAATTTATATATGTGCTTGGTGGTATCAATCATGTGCCATTTGAGATGTCGGAAGTTGTTTCTCAATTTGACCACATATATGTGTACAAACACACATGTTCTCCCTATTTTCATTGTCCTCCATATTTTTCCTCCAAGCTCCTTCAACCTGCATCCATATGTTCGCAGCAGCATGATAACTTACTCTGAACTTGTCATATCATGCTCAACTAAAAGTTTAATTGAGAGGTGGTTTGTTTCTGATTTTTCAAAGGGAAGTTCGAAAGTTTAATGGCTCTAGACTGCCACTGGCTATTTGTCAACTGAAGGAAGCCTTAATTCACAAGTCATGATAAAGTGGTTGTGCTTTTGATCCCCTGACATCCTTGCTTGCACCAATGAGTTTTCCTAAGAAACATGAATCTTTTTGTATGTAATATGTTGCATGAGCTCTTTTGCTTGGAATCTCTTGCATGGATTTTTCAAATAAGTGAAGTGAGATATGGATGCAAATTGAAAGTAAGATCTAAATAAGTCATATGTTAACACTGTTCGGCCAGCCTTAAAGCCAAAAAGAAAAGGAAAGAGTTGTGTACTTTTCCGATGATTTCTCAATAGAGTAGATCAAACTCATACCAGTAATATTGTGTAGTATAAGCTATCCAAATTTCAACTTGCTTTTCAGAAAGACTGTGATGAGATACATAGATTAGTGCATCTCATCCACATCATTCAATGACTTATTTTCTTCATTTTAAATATTCACTAGTGTGCTAGGGAAGGCAAGAACTTAAATTAAAACTGTCCTAGTCTCCTGAAAGCAAAAGTTAATTGTTGAGCAGTGTTTGAATTATCTGCTGTGCCACCAGAAAGTGCTGTAGCCTGTACCTATTGATGGAAGTTAATGATCCACTGTCTTTATTATTTTTTGCTTCTAGGATGTTCAACTGGCGACTCATCAACATGTTGAAAGCCAACAGGGAGAAGATCAGCCTGCCGTTGTGCCAGATGCATTCTCTGACTTGCATAGCTTACAAACTAGGGTTAAAACTATTGAGAAGGCCCTCATTGAAATGGATCAGCTTGCGATGCAGGAAAACTTAAATGTGCATGCCGAACTAGCAGTTGCGATGAGACAGATTGAAGGGCTAAAAACAGCCAGCAGCTTGCATAGAGGAAAATCTAAACCAACATCTGAAATATCTGAGGTGGAGAATGGAATTTTAACTAAAGACATTATGCTTGATCATATATCGGAATGTTCATCCTATGGGCTAAGCAAGAGGGAAAATGTAGAAGCTGATAATCAGATGCTTGAGCTATGGCAGACAGTTACTGATCAGGATGGGAGCATCGATCTTACTGTAGGTAAGGCGAAAAAGGCAGCCACTGCACCCACAAATAAAGATACTGATTACCATCGGTATGAAGCAGTAAAGAAACAGAAGAGTGCATATCCCACTTCTGACGTGCTGGTTGAGAAGGAGTTGGGTGTGGACAAATTACAGCTCTCTAAGAGATCTGTAGAGCCTGGTCCAGAAGGGAACAAGAGGAAGGTTTTGGAGAGGCTTAATTCTGATGTTCAAAAGTTGACAAACCTTCAAATTACTGTGCAAGACTTGAAGAGAAAACTCGAGATTACTGAAAAGAGCAAAAGAGGCAAAGCTATTGATGAGTGTGAGACTTTGAAGGGGCAGCTGGAAGAAGCTGAGGAGACTGTTCTGAAGTTGTTTGATCTCAATGGCAAATTGATGAAGAATATTGAAGATGGTTCTTTCTCCTCTCATAAGGAGTCTACTCTGGAGTCAGAAGATCGAGGAAGTGTCCGAAGAAGGAGAATTTCAGAGCAGGCACGAAGAATGTCTGAAAAAATCGGTCGGTTGCAGTTGGAGGTACAAAAGGTACAGTTTGTTTTGTTGAGACTTGATGATGAAAAGGAAAGCAAAGGAAGGACAACAATCTCAGAGTCATCAAGAAGAGTTCTCCTCAAAGACTATCTCTATGGTGGGGTAAGAATAAGCCACAGACGAAAGAAAGCACCCTTTTGTGCCTGTGTCCAGCCTCCAACAAAAGGAGATTGAAGTATTTTCATCTGCAAATCAGTAGAGTTTTTTTTTTTCTATAATCTAGAGATTTTCTTTCCTAGAGATCCCTTATGTCTACAGAACCTTGTCTTCCTCGGAGAAACTGCTGTACATGGCGGGTCCTTTTATAACCAAGAGGAACTGTCTGGGAAAGCCTGTTTCATCTTAGTGTAAGAAAAGTAAAGAAACTTCCGGTATGTACCAAAATTTACAATTAAATAAAGGGTTAGTTGCAATTCCAGTCAAAGTTACGACATAGAAAGATCAATGTCTAATCGCTTGGATTAAGTTACTATTTAAAGAAAAGTGGATATTGGTAGATCGACCCAAAACAATCCTATTTATCGGATAAAGTGGTAATCCCAAGCTTATTTCGTAACAACCTTTGGTACAATTAGGAAAATTAATTTCATAGTCTTACCCCTATGGGATTGAAACATTTTTTTCCTCAGCAAATCATTTTTTCCCACAATTTAATTAGTTTTGTGTGGTAAATGAAGGTTGTCCACTGCATCTAGTTGTACGATTTACAAAACTGCTGGTAAGTGCTAATGAATATATGAAGAGGAAGCTAGTAGTTGAAGCCATCTACTGTGGGTGACATGAAACTCCACTGCAGGAAGGGAAGACCTTTCCTGCAACTACGATAAAGCTGTCGACTGCGTAGAGTAGTCCAAAACCCAAAACTATAAAGGGATTATGTGGTTATTTTTGAGTGACCAGGGGGTGTCTAGTGTAACATGCTCAAGCCATGGGGGAGTAAAATGGATTTTACCCATAACGAATTGCAAAATACTAAATCTAAGCTTATCGTATTTTCAAGCGGTGAAAAATTATTACATGAAACAAAATTTATAAATTTGTTATGGATATAGTGGAAATTTAAAATATAAACCTATTTAAAATTTTATTTTTGATGATACCCCAGACAAGATTTAAGAGCGAGCTCAGGAAACGAGGTTAAGTGAGGAGGTCAAGTAGGATACGACGAGCTCAGAAGTCCAGAGCTAAAGCTCCCCCAAGGAAGACGGTAGCGGAACTGACCAGGAAACAACTAAATGACTGCGAAAATTGAGTTCAAAGCATGAAACTCTCAACCAACCGAGATTCTCTCCTAAAATCAAGGAGATTCCCACTAATGACAGGCGAAGATCTCGGCTGAGATCCTACAGAACAGGGAATAGTCTTATAAATACTATGTAATGCCTCTATAAAGAAAAAAAAAAGAGAAAAAAGAGAAAAACTCTAATTTCGAGAGAAACGATATTGTAATATACTTGAGTAGTGAATAGAGGAAAGGGATCAAGAGGCTCCATTAAAGAGTGGACTAGTCGAGTTCCAAAACCAGTAAACCACTATATTTTTACTGTGTGCACCCCCTTTAATCCCCTCAGTATTTCGCAGCAGCATCACACACGAGTCTTGTAGCTCTGATCCAGGCTCATCACACGTCACCTGAAGTTTTTGCTCATTTACGTGGTCATACGCCATCAGTTTTGCATCGTCTGTGGGAACGACTGTTCCTATTACAAGTATACTGATCTTTCAGTAATTGATGATTTCTACGCGTAATATGAGCAGAAGCCAGACGAATCCCCCAAGGATGCAGAATCAACAAGAAAATCTTCATGACTTCGTGCCCACGGCTGAGGATAATCCCCCTGTAGCAGATCCTCCAACAAACAATGAACTGGATGCCCTCCGTCAGGTCAACCATCGCTTACTCCGGCAGAATGAAGACCTCCTGAAGCTTTTACAAGGTCCTTAGCAAGCACAACTGACCCAGCAAGGCCAGAACGATCCCCCCCGCAGGGAGCAGCAACACCTCAACCCTCGGGGGCAGCAACACCTCAACTCTCTCAGAGAAACAGAAGAAGGAGGGAAAAATAGTCAGGCTCCTCATCCACCCCCTAGGGTTGGTGACAATGAAGAGGCGCAAAGTCAGGACAATGGGATCGAGAAAAATAATTTTCTCCCTTTCCAATAGGAAAGGATGAAACAATATTAGGAGCAACGCTTTAAGTACATTCAGCAAGAGCTCAGCCTCATTAAGGAAGCAGTAAGGGGTAAGACTCCAGTAACAATGGATGCATTGGTGCAACAAATCGAATCCACATTCACTGCTAGGGTGTTGTACTTTCCCCTCCCTCCTAAATTCAGAATGCCTCAGATAAAAGCTTTTGATAGGACAAAAGATCCAGTAGACCACCTTAACACCTATAAAAATCAGATGGAGTTGCATGGATACCAAGATCCAGTGTGATGTAGGGTCTTTGCCATCACTTTGAAGGGCTCAGCTTTAGCGTGGTTCAACAGGCTCCCCCCAGCCTCGATTTCCTCCTTTAAAGAACTCTCTATCTCCTTCGTATCCTATTTCATTGGAGCTCGGATCTATAGGAAGCTAAACTACCATTTGTTGAATGTGAAGCAAGGACCTGACGAGAACCTTCTATCCTATGTCCAGAAGTTAAACTCAGAGTCTCTGAAGGTAGACGTCCCAAACGAGAAGTTGTCATCACTGCTTTCATTGTAGGACTTGGAGTGCAATCAAAGGACTTGATGTTCTTTATCTCGAAGAATCCCCAGGCAAATATGGTAGAGGTGTTGGCCAAAGTAGAAAAGTATATAAACGGTGAGGAAACGCTCCTCTCTAAGGTGGGGGGCTCTTTATTATGAAAGGAGAAAGGAAAGGAAGAAAAAACGAAGGATCAAAGTCTTAGAAAAGAAAGAGAACAAGACAGGTCTCCAAGAAGAGACAAAGACCGTTCCCCGAAGAGAAGAGGAAACGTTAGGGATCGCTTAGGCCCTCCACAGCCAGAACTACAACTGAGGTATGCACCTCGGCAGTTCACCCCTCTAACTGTCACGGTGTCTCAAATCCTGTGTGAGATACAGAATGAGAAGTTCTTAAGATGGCCGCCCCGGATGAAGGCAAATCCAGCAAAGAGAGACCCCACAAAGTATTGTGACTACCACAGAGACCATGACCATCACACCGACAATTGCATACAATTAAAGAAGAAAATATAGTTCCTAATCCAGCGAGGGCAGTTGCGTTGCTTTGTAGCCAATGATAATCAAACCAAGCTCTCCCACCTCCTCCACCTCAGCAGCAAGCACTGGAACCACATCAGCAACCTATGGGGGAGATTAGAGTGATAGCTGAAGGAGGAGAATCTAGCTCAGCCAGAAAGGCTCACCTGCGAAGAATCAAAGCCGGAGAAGCTCCTGAAGTGTGTGCTGTGTCTAAGGCTCCACGTCTAGACATAACTATCACTTTCTCAGACTAAGACCTGGAGGGTTGTCAACACTCCCATGATGATCCCTTGGTGGTAAGGGTTGTGGTACCCAACAGGACTGTTCATCAGGTTTTGATTGACAATAGTAGCTCGGCAGACATCATTTTGGCTTCCGCTTTCGACAAGATGGATATAGAAAGGGAGAAACTTGAGCTAGTAAGTGCTCACTTATTGGGATTTTCAAGAGAAGGGGTGCTGCCCCTGGGATCAATCCAGCTCGTCCTAACCTTAGGCGATCCCCCTTGCTAGACCACAACAACCGTAAGGTTCCTGGTGGTCGATGCACCTTCTGGGTACAACATGCTCCTTGGGAGGCCTTCGCCCAACTCTATGAGGGCTATCCCTTCTGCTTATCACCTCGTGGTGAAGTTCCCAACAGAAAATGGAGTTGGAGTGGTCTGAGGAGACCAGCGTGTGGCATGAGAGTGCTACATGGCATCTGTGAAGAAGATGGAGGTTAAGAATATCCAGCTGGATGAACTTGACATGAGAGATGAACTAGAAACTATACCAACACCATCAGAAGAGCTGGAACCAGTTCAATTAGACAAGGAGCCAGAGCACCTCGTCTACATAGGATCTAAGCTAAGTAGAGAGATTAAAGACCTCCTTATCCAGTTCCTGAAAAGGAACATGAAAATTTTTGCCTGCAAGCAAGAAAACATGTGACTTGATCCGAAATGTGTGCACCCAAGTGCAAGCGGTCAAGCTGTAGTAATAATTCGATGAAGTCCGAAGTCGAATCCACAGGGAACTATGGTTGATGTTTTGAAGTAAGCAGTAACAGAGACCAAGTGACTTTGGAAATTTTGAGTATGTGGAGTGGTGGGGTTTTCTTGATTAGAATAGAAGATTCTTTTCAAGAGTTTTCTAGATAAAATATAAGATTCTCAAAATGTAACAACCATTCTTTAGCTCGAGGATCAGGACATGTAATAGAATATCCGTTTTATTATATTTGTGTTTTATAACTCAATTAACTCCCGTGTCAACAATAAGTTAATCGGAGATAAAGATGGATTATGAGAATTAAACACATGGTTCTGATGCCTTTCTAGAAGTTTACAAGAATTGTTTGTGCCAAGACATAACCCATCTACAAACAAGCAAGTGTTTCTACAAGGCATCTAACCATGGCATTAATAATCCATTCTTTGAATAAAGCGCAATAATAGTGTAGATTGAAAGGTTGTCATTAAGAGTTAGCCGGGGTACTTGCATTGAACCATCAGATCTTTCTATGCAGGAGTCATTCGTATCATAGATGAAGCCCTGGTTATACAAAGGACCTCAATCTTTGCTAGGTACATTCAATCACCCAATGAACAGGTGGAGTATAAACCATTAAAGCATGAAGAAGTTGCACAAACATAATTGTTGGATACTCTTTACATATTCATCACCTCTTACTAAAGATTGAATGAGGAACTACTCACTTTTCATGGCCTTGGCAAAGCTAGAAAAGTGAGTGCTACTCATCCCTCTAAGTAGAGACGCTACTAAGTAAAGAAAACTAAACAAAGAGCTTTTTTTCAATGAAAAATAAGTGAATCACTTTCCACCCTTCACGACTTTGGTGAAACTCTAGAAAAGTGGAAGAGTTTCATTCTTCTACGAAAGAAGGATGTTCAAGCAATGAAAATGACATACATGAATAATAAAAGTAGAAGAAAGCTAGTTGCTTTTGGTGGGTTTCCACCACAACCAAAAGATGAACTACCTCTCTTGATACTCTATAAATAAAAGTAAGTACAACTACAAGGGGAGTCTAACCCTCCATCATGGTTGATATAAATGAAAAATGACAACATAAACATAAAATGTTCAAGAACTAGATTACTAAAACACTCTTACTTTACAAGAATAAAGATTGCTCCCTCATTTCTCTACAAGAGGAAGAATGCCTTTTAAGCCCCCAACAAGGGAGTATTTATAGGCAAGGAAGGGGAGGGGGTAGGAGATAGGTGAGGATAAGTGAATAGTATTTACCGTCCATAGAAATCTACTATTCTGCATGCAGTCTACAGGGGGACGTTTGAACGTGATATGACGTTTGAACGTCAAGTCTGCCTTTGCTTTGAGGGCATTTGAACGTCAAATGCTGTTTGATTTCTTCCACTCAAGTGGCCTGTGGTCACTGACTTGGTCACTTCCATACACCTTGACATCATTGATTGTACACTCAGCAACTCCTTAGTCACTCAAGACAACGTTCGAACGTTGTACTCAAGTGCTTCTGGTTCTTCTCTTTTTGTTGACTGCAACACATCATGTCTCAGTAGCTGGTCTTGGCAGGGTTTCAGATGACGTTCAAACGTGGGTTAACGTTCGAACATCTTTGTTTTGTTCCAACCTTCTGCATTTTTGTTCCCTTTTGTGCTGGTGTTACATTCAAGTGTGATTTCTGTTGCCATTACTTAAACTTCATTAAAGCACAATTAGTCCAAAAAGGTATAGTAAAATTTGTTAACTTTATGCACGAATCAACATGCAAGGAATTGATCCATTCGTCATCACTCATAAGCTCAACGTGAATCTTACCTTTAACCCCATTAAGCAGAAGAGGAGGAGTTTCGCTCCACAACGCCAAAAAGCCATCAATAAGGAGGTCAGCAAGATTCTCCACGCAAAGGCTATCTAGGAAGTAGACTACCCAGTTTGGCTAGCCAACGTGGTCCTTGTCAAGAACACAAATGGCAAATGGCGCCTCTGCATCGACTTTACAGATCTCAATTGTGCCTGCCCTAAAAACAGTTTCCCATTACCTCTGATAGATTTGATTGTGGACGCCACCGCAGGGCACGAGCTCCTCAGCTTCATGGACGTTTTCTCTAGGTACAATCAGATTTAATGACCAAGAGAAGACCTCCTTCATAACTGAGCATGGGACATACTGCTACTAGGTGATGCCTTTTGGGTTAAAGAACGCTGGAGCCACTTACCAGCGCCTGGTGAATAGGATGTTTCAAAGGCAGATTGAGACTTCCATGGAGGTCTATATTGATGACAAGTTGGTTAAGTCACTGAAGGCAGAGCTCCACGTTAGACATTTAGCCGAGTTGTTCTAGGTTCTGAGGGAGTACAAAATGAAGCTCAACTCTGTTAAATATGCCTTCGGGGTATCTGCAAAAAATTTTTTGGGTTTCATAGTTAATAGTAGAGGAATAAGGAAAACCCGGAGAAGGTGAGGGCAGTGTTGGATATGCAACCTCCATCCAGCACAAGAGAAATACAACGATTGACCGGGAAAATAGCTGCCTTGAATCGCTTCGTATCTAGATCAAGAGACAAGTGTCAACCCTTCTTTCAAGTTTTAAAGAAGGCTTTTCGATGGGATACCCGGTGTGAAGAGGCATTCAAAGCGTTGAAAGATTATTTGAGCTCCCCGCCTGTTCTGGTAAGTTCGCTGGAAGAAGAAGTTCTTACTCTTTACTTAGCTGTCTCAGACTTTTCAATCAGTGAAGCGCTAGTAAGAGAGAAAGACAGAGCTCAGCAAGCAACCAGTTTATTACTGTAGCAGAGCTCTGAGGGGAGCAAAGGAAAGGTATCCAAAGATGGAAAAACTCATTCTAGCTTTGGTCGCGACTGCCAAAAGGCTTAGGCCTTACTTCCAAGCTCATAATATCGAAGTTCCAACAGATCAGCCAATGAAGTAGGTTCTGCGTAAGCCAGAGTCTTCAGGGAGGTTGATTAAATGGGTCATTGAACTCAGCGAGTTTGATATCAAGTACAAGCCAAGAACTGCCATTAAGGGGCAAATATTGACAGATTTCATTGCAGAATTCACAACTGGAATACTTGCAGAGACAACACAGTTGATACCTGACCTCCCCACATGGAAACTTTCAGTAGATGGAGCCGCCAATGCTTAGGGCAGCGATGCTGATTTGATTCTGACTTTTTCTGATGAAATAGATGTTGAATATGTACTGAGGTTTGGGTTCAAGGCCTCAAACAATGAAGCCGAGTATTAGGCAGTTATAGCAGGGCTCAACTTAGCATATTCGATGGAAGTAGAGCAATTTGAAATCTGTAGTGATTTGCAGCTCGTGGTAAAGTAGATAGGAGGAGCTTATGAGGCTAATGATGAGAAGATGACCCTTTATCTTAAAAAGGTGCAAGACTTGATCAAAAAATTTGTGCAAGTGAAGATCAGGCATGTCCCCAGAGCTGAAAACTCGTGAGCAGACGTCTTGGCAAGGTTGGCAACAACCTCACAAGAAAATTTGGACAAGTTAATTCCAGTGGAGCATCTAGCAGAGCCGTTAGTATGCATTGAAGATGAAGAGGTGTTGCCCGTACCAGCACCACTAAGTTGGGTGGACCCCATCATGGAATATCTTTAGAATGGAACTCTACTAGGAGATCCCAAAGAAGCCGCAAAGTTAAGAACCAGGTCAGCTAGATTTTTTATTTTGCGGAAAAATTTGTATAAATGAGGATTTTCGATACCTCTACGCAAGTGCGTGAGAGATGAAGATGCAAATTATGTACTAAGGGAAGTCCACCAGGGGATTTGCGGCAATCATATTGGAGCCAGAGTGCTGGCAGGGAAAGCTCTAAGGTAAGGGTAATACTAGCCCACTATGCTAAAGGATGCCTCTGATTTGGTTAAAAAGTATAAAATATGTCAGATACACGCCAACATTTGTCATTGCCCTTCAGAGCTCCTGAATTTGGTTGTAAGATCGTGACCCTTCCAACAATGGGGTTTAGATATTCTTGGCACTCTTCCCACCAGCATGGGGCAGTGTAGGTTCACCATAATTGGAGTGAATTATTTCACTAAATGGGCAGAGGTGGAGCCCCTAGCAACGATCACGGAGCACAAAGTTCAGAATTTCACTTAGAAGTCTATAGTCTGTAGATTTGGGGTACCTAGGGTGATTGTTTCTGACAATGAGAAGCAGTTTGACAACCCCAAGTTCAGGAAGTTTTGTGTAGAGCTAGGGATCAAAAACTACTTCTCAGCTCCGGCCCATCCACAATCCAATGGACAAGTAGAGGTGACTATTAGGACAATTAAGGCAGCCTTGAAGACCAAGCTTGAGTCATTAAAGGGTAAATGGGTAGAATATGTTCCAGAGGTGCTATGGGCCTACAAAACAACCCCCAGGACAGCAACTCGGGAAACACTGTTCGCCTTGGCCTTTGGAACCGAAGCAGTGTCGCCTGTGGAGATAGGACTCCCATCTCCCCGAACTGAGCTTACGGAGCCTGAGCACAATGATGAATCCCTCCTGCTGAATCTTGATCTCCTAGATGAAAAAAGGGAAAAAGCTTTACAGCGCACCCGGAGTTACTAGAGAAAGACCGCGAGATATTATGACAGGAAGGTTAAACACATGAGCTTTAAGGTTGGAGATCTGGTGCTTAGAAAGCTTTTGCTCGCAAGAAAGGATCCCTCGCATGGTAAATTGGGGCCAAATTGGGAGGGCCCCTACATCGTTTCAAGAATAGTTAGGCTTGGGAATTATGAGTTACAAACAGAGGAAAGAAAAATCCTACCTCATTCTTGGAATACGGAGCATCTTAAGAAATATTTTCAGTGATTTTCCCTGTAATGGAATTATTCTTAATAAAATCAGCAAGCTTCTGATTCATCCATGACTCCTCAAAATAGCTAAAAGCAAACGATAAGCTCTTTAGCTCATAAAATCAAGATGAGCTCTTCAGCTCATACACCAAAGATGAGCTATTTAGCCCATAAAATAAGATGGACTCCTCAGCTCATAAAATTAAGATGAGTTCTTCAACTCATAAAATTATGATGAGCTACTCAGCTCATAAAAATCGAGATGAGCTCTTCAGCTTATAAACCAAAGATAAGCTATTCAGCCCATAAAATAAGATGGGCTCCTCAGCTCATAAAATTAAGATGAGTTCTTCACCTCATAAAATTACGATGAGCTCCTCAGCTCATAAAATCAAGATGAACTATTCAACTCATAAATCAAAGATGAGCTATTCAACTCATAAAATTATGATGGGCTCCTCAGTTCATAAAATTTAAGATGAGTTCTTCAACTCATAGAATTACGATGAACTCCTCAGCTCATAAAATCAAGATGAGTTCTTCAACTCATAAAATTACTATGAGCCTCTCAGCTCATAGAAAACAAGATGAACTATTCACCTCATAGACTTGCAATGAACTCTCCAACTCATAAAACAACAGTAAGCTTCTCAGCTCATCAAGACGAGCTCTTCGGCTCCTTAAAAAAAATCAAGATACAGATATACAGGGAAAAGAGCTCAAAAGACCTCAATATCAAGTTGCTTACTCTCCTTGCCAAATCCAACAAACCTCTTATCACTAAGGGAAGCGATAAGTAACAATTTTGCTATTAAGGAGAACTGAATACTCCTCAAAGCAAGGGGGCAAAGGGAGTACAGAGCGGTTTAAACGAACCGTTTAAACCACAAAACAATAAGAGCAGATCAGAGTAGACTGCATTGAAGAGCAAGTTAGATAGTATTGAGTAGAGTAGACTGCATTGAAGAGCAAGTTAGGTTGTGTTGAGCAATTTTTTTTTAAAAAAAAAACTAGTACGTTTAGCATTCACATGGATGACTTAAAAGGCGAGCCAGGAAGAACACGACATGATAAGCTGTAGCGAAATTTGAGAAATAAGGCAGAACTCAACCCCTGACTTTGGAGGTTAGATGCCTTTGGGCTGAGGTCATCTCGTGTGGTTGTGTGGACCTTCTGGTACATCTCCCCAACGGAGCCTTTTGGATTTCTTTGAATTGAGGTTTACTTGTATCCCTACATGAATTCTCTGATCTTTAAGTTCTAAAGAGTGCACAATGTGAGCTGGTATTACAAATACAGCTCAAATAGACTGAAAAAATGATATGTAACATTTCAGAACGAAGATTATACTTCAGAGCATCAAAAGTGAAGTTACAATCCAAAAATACGAGTCATTTCAAACAAAAATTACAGCTCAAGATCCTAAGTTTTAGAAGAAGGAGTAACTAAAGGGCTCTGCAATTCTGCGGATGAAGCTTCAACAGTAGGAGCAGAGCCCGGAAGCTCAGAGGATAGGGGCCCAGGTGGTAGAAGATCAGAATTCTCAGGGGTGCTGGTCGCAGGAACCTCTGTTTTAGCCATTGGTGAGTTCTGAACAAGGGCCTCAGTCACTAGGTCAGCAAAAAAGGAGATATTAGTAGGAACAACTGGAGGAGTGGACATTTTAGTACCCTCCAAAGCCCTATCAGAAGCAGGAGGAGTCAAGGTGTTGTCATCGTCCTATGATTCAGTCTCCTCTAACTCCTCCTCAGTGGGGATGACAAAGTCAAAGTTGAGGTCTGGATAGGTCTTCTCCGTTTTACATTGAAAGACCAGTCATCCAGAGGCCCACTTGGTGGTGACATTATCCTTCAGCTCGGCTATTATGTTGTCCCACTTCCTGACAGTAGCCTTTTGCACCTCGAGCTCACTACATAAGGTCTCGTTCGCCTCAGCCAGGATGACATACTCTTTTTTAAGGCCCTCGAGAGAACTCTGAGCATCAAAGGCTTCCTGGCTAGCTTTGGTCCAGACATTAGTTTTGAGTAGCAGCTCTTCCCTGGTCATTCTCAACTCATCCTTGGCCTTTTTCTCTCTTTCCTCAACCCTATCCTTGGCTGCTTGAAAGCCTTCGAGGTCAGAGACCTGCTTCTCCATGTGCTCCTTGAGCTCTTGCACCTGAGCTCTGAGGTTTTCGTTGTCAAAGGTCAACTCAGCGACCTTAAACTCGTATGCCTTCAATGCTTTAGCAGAGTCCTCCGAAGATCGGACCCTGCCCATCAAGTTCTTCAAATGGAGAGCCATCTGGGGGTAGAAAAGAAAACAAGTACAAATCAGCACAAGTCAACCGAACCGAGCTAAGTGGGAGAGTAAAAACACTTACAGTGGCTGCTCCTTGGAGAGCTGAGCAGAAAGAGGCCTCAGGGGGGCATGGTAGAGGCCCTCTGAATATCGAATTCAGGAAGAATGGATGAAAGGGCCCCAGCAGCCAACTCAGCGTTGTCAAAGAAGGAGTCTTCATCAGTTTCCCGGTCCTCCCTCTTTTCGACTTTGGGGCTCCAGAGAGGCAGCTGGGATAGTCGTTCAGATGGTCCAGGAGGAGTGGGGTCTGACTGAATTCCAGTAATCAGCCCCAAGGCTCCCTCAACCTCAAAAGAGGTGGGGGAAGCCAGCCTTGGCTCAGAAGCCGTTTTGGGGGCAAGCTGGGCCCTTTGAAGAGAGGAGGTTGTTGGGGATTGAGATGAGGGAGTTTGTCCTTCTTTGCTTAAGGCAGAAGAAGAAGGCGGTCCCAGCTTTTGCACCTTAGCCCTATCAACGAGGCTACCTCCAGAGCTGGTCTCAGCCTTTCGTTTGCTACTCTTCCTATTCTTCTTCAATAGATCAACCTTAGCCTGGAGTTCCACAGGAGTAGACTTCATTATGGAGGGACCTGGAAGATCTGAACCAAGCTAGTTAAACAGAAAAGAGGAAAAAGAAGGGAAGGCAAGGAAACCAATTCAAAAAGCGTTACTTTCTACGTCTTCAGGTCTAACAACAGAAATAGGGAGCGGAGTTTCTATTAATACCTCAGGAGGACTAAATCCCTGTGTTACTAGAACCTAGGGCTTAATGAGCTTGAAGTATTTCTCTGGATTACACTTCTCCAACTTCTGCTTCACTTTCTCATCCTCGGCACTGAGCTCGGGTCGAATGCCTGAAAAACAATACAAGGAGAGCGAAGGTCAAAAAGGTAATTCGATAATTTTCAAACCAGAACTCAGTCAGTTCGAGCAAGGACTCATCTAAGTTATCGGGGGTGGACCAGGCTCTAGGGATACCAAGAGTGTCAGTCCTATCAGCAAGGTTGTACTCCTAGTTGGTGCCTCTAAAGAAAAAGAATTGTTTCTTCCAACTCTTATGGGAGCTCGGGAGGTGAGTAATGATCTGTCTAGCCGTGGTTCACTTGGAGATATACAAGAAACCCTCGGATGAGGTGAGCTTGACATTAAAAAGATTCACAACCAAGGAAAGGCTGGGAACCCCGAGCTCATGTTTCTTAAATAAAACTAGAAGACCCACCAGAACACCCCAAAAATTAGGAGAGAGCTGAGCAGGGCAGACGTTGAAGTGTTGCAAAATACTCTTGATGAAGGGGTGTATTGGGAAGCGAAGGCCATTCTCAAAAGCGGCCATGAAGAAACAGACTTTCTTATGAACTTAAGCAACATATGGGGTGAATTTATCTGAACACTAGGAGGAAAATCGTAACGACCACTAAAACTTTTAATAAGAGAAGGGTCAGCCTCACTGGGGCCTATGAGCTCAGCATGCCTAAAGGTAGCCCCTATGCCTGTTGCACTGTCAGAGACTCCTACCCCACTCACCTTACCCTTACCTTTGTTAGGGTTAGGGGGCACAGAAGAAGACGATGGGGGAGGTTCCTCAGCATTCGCCTCGGCGTCAACAACATCAACACCAGGGAAATTGTCGATTTTCTCGCCCATATCCCCTAAATCAATGTCCTCTTCAGCAGACCTTTCTCCCAATAGAGAAATAGAGGAGCGAGTAGCTCTGGAAGGGGTAGACATGATTGGACAAGAGAAAGGTAAATTGAAAGAACGGTAAAGGTGAGGGATACTAGTAAGGCACTCCCAGATAACCCTAGGGTCAACACAGTAGCTTCCAATAGCGAGAATTCGTACAATAGGGCTCCAATCCACGAAGTGGAAAAGAGGAGACAAGCAACAGTTTCGGTTCCAGAGATAAAAGAACCGAAAAGCCCAAAAATGCAACGACCACCTCGAACTCGAGGGATCCAGGACGAGAAAAGGCGAAAGAGGGGGCAAAATAGGCGTACCTAGTTAGGAAAGAGCAACAGCCTAGATCGAAATTGAAGAAAGAGGACAATGCGAATCTTCAAATTGAACCCAAAAAACTCGATTTTGAGTAAAGAATCGGAGAACTTCAAACCAGAAAGCCAAGAGACCGCAAGAAGAGAGAGACAACTAAGATACCAAACAATGGAAAAAGGGTGATTCTGATAGAGTATTTAAAACTTGAGAGATGTGGGCTGAAGCATGCACGGGAATCGAGGAAATCATGATTGCTGAAAATCGTCCAAAGGGCATCTATCACGTGCAAGCCCAGCTTGATTTAAAAACGGCTCAACCCCTGCCCAATCTCACTTGAACCAGAGGCTGGGGGGCAACTGATAATACCCCAGACAAGATTTAAGAGCGAGCTTAGGAAATGAGGTCAGGTAGGATACGAGGAACTCAGAAGTCCAGAGCTAAAGCTCCCCCAGGGAAGACGGTAGCGGAACTGACCAGGGAACAACTAAATGACTG
This sequence comes from Ilex paraguariensis, assembly GCA_963454935.2. Taxonomy (NCBI): domain Eukaryota; kingdom Viridiplantae; phylum Streptophyta; class Magnoliopsida; order Aquifoliales; family Aquifoliaceae; genus Ilex; species Ilex paraguariensis. The sequence goes on along the minus strand of CAUOFW020001636.1, from coordinate 319,539 downwards.
CGAAAATTAAGTTCAAAGCATGAAACTCTCAACCAACCAAGATTCTCTCCTAAAATCAAGGAGAATCCCACTAATGACAGGCAAAGATCTCGGCTGAGATCCTACAGAACAGGGAATAATCCTATAAATACTATGTAACGCCTCCATAAAGAAAAAGAAGAGAAAAAAGAGAAAAACCCTAATTTCGAGAGAGACGGTATTGTAATATACTTGAGTAGTGAATAGAGGAGAGGGATCAAGAGCCTCCATTAAAGAGTGGACTAGCCGAGCTCCTAAGCCGATGAACTACTATATTTTCACTATGTGCACCCCCTTTTAATCCCCTCAGTATTTCGCAGCAGCATTACACACGAGCCTTGTAGCTCTGATCCAGGCTCATCACACGTCACTTGAACTTTTTGCTCGTGGTCATACACCATCAATTTTCTAATTAATGTTTTAATTAATTATGATATGCTTTAGGGTTAAAAATAAAGTGTGCAATAGTTTGAAGGAATGAATCCGGAAATAAAATATATTGTCTAGTTATTTAGAGTTACTTTTTTTCAAACTAATAATTATCGGTCATTTATCTTATTTGAACCATCAATACGAACACAATATGAACCCGACGTGATACAATTCTAAAATTGACACGATTGATAAATACATATAACAAATGAGTGGGATTAATGTTTGACACTTATAACACATTAAATAGATTTTTCTTAAAGGTGTATTGACACAAACACGACACAAATTATAATATGACCCAAAAATAACAACATGCAAATGACATGACACGACATAAATCGACAACCAGCATGAAATAGGGCTATTTTTCCTTAAAACTAAAAGACTGATCATGATAGAGAGCCTCTGAGCGTATACCAACTATTTTCATTTTAAAAATGAAAGTCCCCGTTCCATTTTTGGCATAAATAATCCATTAAGGCCCCAAATTATAAACAACGAATTTGCTAAGCTTGCGGTGTATCCTTCAATACATGTGAATTATACTCTACAAATTACACAATTTTGGGGGATACAAAAAAAAAAAAAAAAAAGCCTCCAACTTCATATTAAGTTAATGACACAATACTCAATATGCTTCATTGAAAGCTTAGACATTATTGCTCCCTAGCTCTGATTCATCTGTCATTTGTTTTGGTTTGCTTGTGTGTAGCATAAAGTTGCATCCTGCCACAGCCTCTCCCACTGTTAGATATATCCATTCCTGGCCCATTGACTCGATGAAATGGGACTTACTGAGCTTCTTCACCACCTCTCCTCCTGGATTGGCCAATACCAACTGCATTCAAATGCACAGAAACAAAAAACTTATTTAGAGCCGATATTGTTATTGCTTTGCAGGACTAGTACTGTTTTATCAAATAGTTTTGTAGTAAGATCCTCTCTAATGTAGTTTTCCTCTATCAACTACAACTTGTTGGAGTAAATTCAGATGTACCTTGAGCCCTCTTCTGTCAATGTTCTTTTTGAGCTCTTCAAACATGCTTATCCCACTGGTGTCAATCGTGCCAACGGCTGGAAATGAAAGATTTTTGAGTTTTTGCAATAAAACTATGTATATATAGCCTTCCCAAATTCATCACTTACCACTCATATCTAGTATGACATATTGTAGGCTGGTGTTTTCTCCAGTAGATTTAATCTTGTCTTCCTCCTCATCAATCCATCTCGAGATCCTAATCACAATTTAAGTAGTTATGGATGAGTAATGTATAGTACAGAACAGGTTATGTGAACTTGTCAAGTGTATTATTGTAGATGAATTGATGAGAGCTCATTTCAGAATTTTGAGATACAAAAGGGGTCTTTGGCTTGGCAGTTACCTTTCTCTTAAGTAGCTTGCATTGGCAAAGTAAATGGGAGAATCAATCTCTAGTATGAGAATTCCTGGAACACTTTTAGCATTAGGGTATTGATGGACACTTCTGTAGATCATGGAATCTGGTATATTACCAAGTACCAGTGTCCTTGGTCTTGCAACAAACAACATTACCCTAAGCACAGACAATGCCACCTGCAATTAAAATAAAAACTCTGTTTTGAGTGATTTTGAATATGGGTTTTGCTGGCATTTTCGTGATATAAAATGAGGTGTCACATGTACAATGAATATATAGTGTCGAGGTGCGTTTAAGTTAGGTCGGACACCCTTGACTGTTGAAACAAAAAACAAGAATATATATAGTGGTGGGGTGTGAAAAGAGTGGGGTGCATACCGCGATGACTAAGCCAATCTCGACGCTGGCAAAAACAACACCAATGAATGCACTAATGCACACTAGAAAGTCGAATTTGTCGATCTTCCAAAGATGTATGGCTGCTTGGTAGTCAATAAGGCCGAGCATTGCGGAGATTATTATGGAAGACAAAACCACAAGAGGAGTGTAACGGAACAATGGTGTTAAGAATAAGAGTGTGATCATGACTGCAAGTGCCATTACGATATTCGAAACTGCCGTCTTGCATCCTGCATTGAAGTTCACTGCAGATCGCGAGAATGGCCCTGAAAATTCATTTTGAAAGGTCAATAACACGGGATTAAGATTTTTTCCATTACACTTTCTCTTAATTTCACAATCAAAAGACGAGGAAACCTGAAAAAAAGGCACAAAATATTGGTAAATGAATAAAAATACCCGTGGTGATGTAACAAGAAGTGCAAGAACCAGCAATGTTCATCATTCCAAAAGCAATCATCTCTTTGTTGCCATCAATATTGTAGTTCTTGAACATGGCAAAGCTCCGGCCCACTGCGATTCCTTCCTGTGTAAAATACCCATAATTTTTAAGTTTATATTGAGGAATATCTAGACACAAGTTAAACTTGAACATGGCAAAACTTGAAAATAAGTTATGGGGTAAATAATTACATAGGCAAGTAGGGAAGGGAGAAGTTCAAGGGTAGCTTAAGTAGTAACGGTAGCGAACTACAAATTCAGACGTTCTAAGTTTTCATCTTTACCTTTTATCTGACGAGGAAGAGGACTAATCGATATATGTGCGTAAACTAACTTGAACAACACTGACTACTAAAAAAATAAAAAAAGAAGTGGGGAAAGGGGAGGGCTTACAGCTAAGGCTATGACACCCGTGATTATGCCTGTTTTGAGAGCCGTTGTCAGATACTGGGATCCAAAATTCAAATCCGATATTGAAATAGGATTTAACCCTTTGTCCAGGTGCCCTATCTGCATATACGATGCCAAATCATATAGCATATCAGTAGTTTTCTTAACTGAAAATATAATATAGAGGTTAATAAAAAATAAAAGAAAAGAAAGAGCGACCAATCAGACATTTTTGAATTTGGTTCCTCTCTAATTCTTTCCATTTTAATAAGTTCTATTTTGGCATTCTACTTAAATATAAAGAATGCCAGCTTACGGGCAGTACCAATTTGAACACGAGATTTATGAGGCCCAATCCGTCATTGGAGACCATTGCATAATGGCCCATGTATATGTTAAAGTGGCCCAATTACTAAACTTCAAATCAGGTTTTAACTTGCGAAACCCATATACCAGACAAGATATAAGGCCCACCCAACACAAAAAACACTATACAGAGGAGATGCCCTTCAATATATTTTCGTAACCTGTCAAGAAGAAAATGAATTTTAGGAGATCTTAAATCCGAAAAGACGATACACTTTTCCCTCTATTTACACATTTCTGAATATTTTTACAGCTATTGTGGCCTGTGGGTGTTTTCATCATAAAAACATCCATAAATATAGTAAATTATCCATTAAAATGACAAATTTTTTATACCGAAGAAAAGTGATAAAAATAGTTATTATAATAATGATAAAAATACTCACAACATTAATAAAAATACTCATAAATGTGATAAATCACTCACGAATATAATAATTTTTTAATTATAAAATAACTCACCAAAATTATAAAAATATCTATTAAAATAATAAATTTTAAAGTTAGGCAGCCGATTTTTTTTTGTCAGTAATATAGTCGTGTCCGGGTGTTGGTCCTATTCACTTGCACTGGACGGTTCTGTGAAGGGGCCAGCATTATGAGAGAGAGAGAGAGAGAGCTCACCACTTGAACGCCGTGTCTCTCAGCATGGGTAGCGTAAGCAAGAAGACTTCCTAAGATGACTGAGGTCAGAGGAGCCATTGCTGATATCCAAAAAAGCTTTGGTCTTCTCTTGCTCTGTAATTCAAGACAAGATCTAGATTAGAAATTTTTTTTCCTTATAATACCAAGAAATTAAGTTTGGTATCATAGACTTGACCAAACATTAACAATTTTTCTATATTACTAATGAACAAATAGAATGAAAATAACACCACATTAATTGTAAGGAAAAAAAATATTTCTTTATGATGTGGTCCACTAGCATTCTTTCCTTCCAACAAATATGATCACTAATATGATCGTGATTTGTTCTAAAGTATTATAATATTAAGTAATCTTTTGTTTCAAAACAAAAAAATAAAATAAAGTGGAATCACTTTGTGTGGTATTTCAACCAAATGAAGATAGTAAGGGAACAAAAGGTGCGGCAAGTGAGATTATTGAGGCCAACAACTATTCCTTGAGAATTTTTAACATTTACAGTAGACCCATTTTCTTGAACCTTTTTGACTAGAAGTTGTTGGTTTTTTAAATAGTATTAGTTATTATTGATTAGGACGGGTGTTTAAATCAAGTAAATCTATTATTGATCCAACCATAATAACAATATTACCTATAAATTTAACCAATAAATTTCATTAAAATAAAATTATTAGAGATGTACACTCACCACGTATCTGGCGAGCAGGAGGTAGAAAAGGAAAGTACATCCCAATACAGCACTTTGCCATCTCCACTGCATTAAATACAATCATCAGTTAAGAGATTAAGCAATCAAAAGAGCCATGGTCAAGCCCAGAAGAAGTTATGAACACACACACACAAAAGAGAGAGAGAGAGAGAGAGAGAGAGAGAGACCTCATGGATTTGGCTGAAAACGGAGCGCAGGACAGAGACAAGGTCGGCTCCATGAGTAAAATGTTCAAGCCCAAAAATTCCTTTGAGCTGTTGCAACATAATCACTGTGGCTGTTCCCGCCATGAAACCTACGATGGTTGCATGCGATAAAAAATCCACCATAAACCCTAGCCTGCAAAAAAGAAAAAACCCCACAACATTGTTTCAAGAAAACACAAAAATTTATCTTCTGAAATATGTAAAAAAAATACATTGAATTAACATAAAATTGCATAATCCATATCTATAAACGGAGAAAATATTCATTACAACGGTAATACCACGTGATAATGTGATGTAGTATCATCAATTAATAATAAAATCTCAAATAAGTAAATAGACCCCGCAAAAATTAATAACAAATCTGTCACTTAAACAAATAATTTTCTACTCTTTTTCTATGTAAGATCAAGTGAGGTTTACCTTGTCCATTTAGGGTTTTATTATTGGTTGGTGATACCATGTTATCAATGGTGACATGGTATCACTGTAACATTTAATATTTATTCTTATAAACGCTTGACCAATCACGATTCACATTTTATGTTCATTAAAACAAACTTTATTATCCCAATAATAGTTCAAGTAAGTAATATGGAAAAGTTGTAAACTTAGATGTTCTGAATTCGAATCTTGACAATTTATTGGGGTCAGACTATGAAATATTTATCCCTTATGAATACCATAATTTTGACGTGGATGACCTGCTTTTAACCGGACCGGAGAGGAGATTAGTCGAGGTGCTCATAAACTATTCAGACACCACTAACAATTGAATTAAAAAAAAAAACAAATTTCATCACAAAGAACTTAGTTTTCTCTTCTAATTAGTAATACAATTATTTCGACCAAATTATTCATTAGAATTTTTGATCATATTTATTATAGTGGTCCGATTAATTTTGAGTTTTAATTTTAGCTGTCAATCTAATGACAACGTAGCAAGTTTAATCCAAATAAATCTCTCCTTTCTCTAACCTAACCATATGCAACAAGACCAATTCTCCAAAAATGACAACACAGGGAGGGAGAGAGAAAGAGACAAGAAGTCCAACATGATGTTTAGTCACTACCTACCAAAAGCCTAATCGCCCCACAAGACGTGTCATTGTGAGCTAATAATTGCCAAACTAAGTATACGCCAAGGAAGTTGAAAAGAATCGCCAGTTCTTCACCATAGGATCTTTTTCCACTGTTCTATTAAGTTTTTACCAACCTTAAGATGCCCAAGGTAGCTTGAAGCACTCCAGCAAAAAACGTTGCGGTGAAAGCAAGGTGAAGATAAAGCTGTGGATTCTCATTGGCGTCAACTTCTTCCCCCAACATCGAAGCTGTGAGAAGTGATGCAACAGCAATAGTGCCTACTGCCAAATCTCTCGAACTCCCCATCATCGCATAAACTAACGGCGGAACAAAGCTCGAATCTGCACTTTTCAACACCAAATTCACAAAAATTTATTACAAACCACAAACTTTTTTGATGTAGAACAGATAGCAGCTGATTAGCGCTGGGGCCGCGTCACTCTTTTTTAGCTCATGTAATATTTTTTTCATAAATTTCCTGCACTTACATAGGCCAAGAATGGGTGGCAAGTTAGCTAGTTTTGCATAGCTGATTCCCTGAGGGATTGCGAGGCTGGCTATGGTGATTCCGGCTAAAAGGTCAGCTTTGAAGAACTCGAAGCTGTAACGACGACCCCATTCAAAGATCGGAAAGAAGTACTGAATGCCAAGCTTTAGTTTTGTAGACGGTGGCTGGTTCTTCAACTGCCGAAATGGGTCGTCTGGGAAAAAAGTTTCTTGGAAGGAGTTTTTCAGTGACTTGAAAAATGGTTGTGGTGGTGGAACTGCGACACTATGTACCCTCTCAACATTCGTTAGTGGATATTCATAATCGGCATTACCCATATGTGGTAGATTGGTGCTAACAATTTGGGTGGTTTTGCCAAGTTTGGAAAGACTTAAGCTAGGCCCAGTGGTGGTGGAAGGTTTGTGGCAGGATTGATGGTGGTGGGGATTGGGGTTGGGTTGCTCTCGGGGTTTATATAGTGGAGGTTTGGAGATGGAGCAGGCGGGATATGGGGATTGTGTTATTTGTGCTGTGGGACCTATAAGTCCATTCTTGATCTCACTAGGTAGTGCCACGTAGCATACGTTCAACATTTTGCTGCTGCCCACATTGGATGTTTTTTGTGTTTCCTCCGTAGCATGAGGAGGCAAATTGCCAGTAGCACACGCACGTAAATAATAGCAATACTTCGGCAGGCTTCTCTTATTGCCGGAATAAATATTCGATAACACTGAGTTATCATTGTTGACTTGTCTAATATTATTATTTAGTCCCGTGACATGTTCTAATAGATTTGTATCTTCTTCAGTATGCTCGGTTCGAATTTTTTTCATAGAATATTACAATTGATCTAGATCCACATGGGATCTTTGCTTCTAATGCAGCATTATTAATTTGTATCTCATTTTGCTAACCTAAACCTAGTATAATCATTGAATTGATTAAAAGTTCTAATAAATACTAGGTTTCACTGTCAATTAAATGATTATGAATGATTAGACCATTAAATTATTTCATAATAACATTGCTCTTGCGTTCTAAGTATTAGGAATTAAGGATTGTAAGATAAAGTTTGACCGTTCGTTAAATCTCTGTTTTTTTAATTTAACGGTAAGAAGTATCCGGGACTGTTCATCAAATCTGTTCCTACAATCAACTTCAAAACTTTCTATTTTTAAACTTGTTCCACTTGAATTGATTTCATTAATTCCAGAAAGAATTGTTCTCAATCATCATTCTGAACTTTAGCAGTTACTGTTTGACTATGCCTTATAGCCACAAAGAAAAACACCTTTGGAAATGCTACCTGCTGTGTTTGACCAAAAAAGGGAGATGTGATCTTTAGGTTGTTTGGGTCAATAGGATCGACAATGAATCTGATTGTCTCTAAATATGTTTTGTCAAATGACCGATTTATACGCGTAAATAATCGAATTTGTGTCGTATATTGAAGAGCTTATTCAACATGAAAAACCTATAATAAATTAAAGAAACAAAATAAGGTGTTATCTAAGTGAAGGTGTCACGGACATTCGGGCACGATGCTCTTTCACAGAAGACAACGATGATGACCGGACAACTATAGTACCATGGCTTGGGTGCATAATAAAATGGCTAAAGATTCATAATTGTAGGCTCTAAAAGCAATTTTTATAAGGTTGTGTTTGTTTCTTCCTAGCATCGTAATGTGTTAGTCCCATATTATATGGATGCATGAATAATTGAAACGAATTTAACCCAACCAATAAACCTTGTAAATAAAAAAAAATAAAGTGGATAAGGTGCTCTTTTGACAAACCTTGTAACAAACAAACTAGAAAAGACAAGCTTGGATGAAAATAATTCAAGCCTTATATACCATCCCAAGATTCCAAATTTTAGCCTCTGAAAAGACGGAATGGTTGATCTACTCCATTATATATATGATTTGTGAGTGATTATATGCATCTCGAATTTATGTTATAATCACATGTACAAAAGACGTATGAGTAGAGTGATTTTCAATTATGAAAAAAGAAGAGATTATAATTAAAAAAAAAAAAAAGTAAGTGGTGTTAAAATATAATTTTGGGACTGGTTACTTAGACTGGCTCTCTACATCCTACAAGAGCCGGCATGAAACTGACATTTTTTCAAGCGAGTGGTGTCCCCATCCATCTTTGCCTTTAGAAGCCAAATCACCTCTAATCTATGGGCCATCAGTCGTCACCGTCCGTCTTCAAAGCCATTAACAATACCAAGTACTACTATACATTTTCAAGAGATAACAACCGTGTACAAGTTGTACACCGTAATACCTGAACGCATTGGTGGACAAAGGCAGGAGTGACGATCAGTCCTCGTGTCATTTTTAGTTTGTATCGGATACTAATTAATTTTAATCTAACCTATTTAATTAATCGTGTCATATCGTGTAGACCTATTTATTTTTGTGTCATATTTGTGTTAACTCATATAACTCGTAAATAAAAAATTTAATGCCCAATTTTTTGTTTAAAATTTCATTATTACTTAATTGAACCTATACTCGTACTTTTTCTATAAACCAAAAATTAACTTAATAAATATAATAAGAAAAATAAGAAAAAATATATTTTTTTTTAAAGAATAAGGTTATTACTTGATAAAATATAATAAAAAATTAACATTTTATTCTTATAATACTTCTTAAACATGTTAATCGTGTCAAGTTCATGTTGTTCGTGTTTGACACTGACACAACCTATTTATTATCCGTGTTAATAAGTAGTGTCATATACGGGTTCGTGTCGATAAATGGTCAACATTAACCCACTAATTTCGTGTCGATTGCAAGTCGTGTTTTTCGTATTGTGTTAAAAATTGTCGCTTCAAGACATATGACTCTTTTTGACACGAAGTCAAATTTTTAAATCGATTTTTAAAAATTTTATAATATTACACTTTCTTGACAGATCTTATGAGACCAGGTATCACTCAACTTCGTCGATACTAAATTCAAATCTGTTAATTTCGTGTCAGTTTTCCTATCTTATTTTTTACTCTTATCCATAGTGCCCTGATATTACTTCTTTTCTCTCCTTGCTCCACGGGAAAATGGCCCTTTTGACTATGTCTTACACAAGTGTTTTGAGAGTAATTTGGTCTCTTCAGCGGTCATATATAGTTGCCCGCCCACCAATCATATGCAAAAAGTTTAACAAGAACAATGTATAAGATTCTAAATATAATATAGAGAATTCACAGATAATAGAGTCGTGTTTGAATTGAAGTCACAATCAACAGAGGGGGAACCTCAAACTTTGAATATTACATGTGACACAGCATATACAATTCAAATTTAATTTCCCTTCTTAAATCGTTATTAATAAAAAAAATAATATTTTTTCAATGCGCACGGATGACTACTACTTGTAAATGTGCCTCAAAAGTTAAATATCATGATGCTTAATAACTTTGACAATTTAGTTTCAATTTTCGTTCTCCCATTGCTGTAAATTTAAAAAAGTCTAAAATAACTAGAGTTTTATTATATAACTGAAAAAATTAATTGAAAAAGTTTGGTGAGTATATATCCCAAGTTTATTCTAAAGGATGGACTACAACGGGTACCCATTTTTGTGGACCGGAGAAAATCTAAATGGACTTGGATTCCACCATACACACACATACGCACGTGAAGTCGCTACTACCTGGTTGGGCTTGGGTACGGGTACGGGTACGGGTACGGGTACGGGTATGGGTGTGGGTGTGGTGCAAATTCAATCTTCTATATTTTTTAAAAAAATCGTTTGTCAATTATGTCCCTAATTTATTACTTGAAGTTTAATTTTTGCTAGTTAGAATTCATATTAATTAACAATAAATTATTATATAAAATAGAAGTCTTACTTGAATTGTTGGCAGGAGTGGAGCCAGAAAATTGTTTCAAGGTGGACATCGTATATTTTANAAAATTAGCTCTGGTTGGGATTTGAATTGTTTCATGACTATTCATCAATGGACATCTCCAGGGTCTTTATGAATTGCATCTGATCAGTGGTGGCTATTCCCAACAGTCATCTCTGTATTTATAAATATACTCATATTCATTTTGCATTCAGGACTTACAAGCTACATTAAAACTTACAAAATTCGTTATTAAGGATGTTATTACATTCATTATTCTTGTGCTTAAGAGTCTTCATATAGAGAGTACGAACCATACTCTCTGTTTTGCTGTGCAAACAGATTGTAGTGTTTTTTCTGTTTGCTCAAGCCCGAAGCTAGTTTTATACATATGACCAACAATGAGAAAAAAAAAATGTAATAACTAAATGATGATGAGCAATAACAGTCTTCTATAAACTTTACATTTGTGAATGGACTAACTTTTATCAAATTCTTAAACAGTTCATTTTCGACAATCAGATCAGTTTTTATACGTTACTATTTTATTATTAATTACATGATTTAAATCACAAAAATCTAGTAAGTATCCTCCGTATATGATACATCCGCCCTACAATTTTTAGCTAATAAAAACATCACGCACGCAAAACTATTTGTTTTATTGTGTATAAGTCGAATCAAAATTCATGCCCTTCATCCATAATCAAATAGAGGACAAGTGTCATATAAGAACAAGTAGAGATGTGAGGTTAGTGAGGATTGAGGTTTTGACATAGTAACAGTGAAATTTCACATCCTCACTGCTTCAAAAGTTCAATGATTTCCCAATTTTGACTTACTCATGTCCTGAAAAAACCTGCTCAAGTTGACAACGTTCCCAGATAACAGTTTTTTATTCTAGGTCGAAACCCCTTGATTGATCATTATGTCTACTTCAATCGACAACGTTCGCAGATAACATAGTTTTTTTTTTCCAGGTTGAAACCCTTTGATTGATCATTCTGTCTACTTCAATTATGCCCACCTTTTGTATCTTAGTTGCTCTATCTGGTCACAATTTGAGGTCGTGAATGCTTCGATGAAGAGGTTCTTTTTTTTTTTTTTTTGGCACTCTATTATACATTATTGTTGGAAAGGTATTCCACTTAGTTCTTCAGCCACATAATGCACAATATCATTTTAAGCAAGTGTGTCAATGTATTGTATCGTGTCGTGTCGTGTCACTTTCAAGTCGTGTCATTTTCAATCGTATTATTTTTAGTATGTGTCGGATTCACATCAATAAAAAAATATTTAAATTTTACGACAACTCATATAATCTTATTTAAAACACCATAAAATATTTAAATTTTGTCTAAAAATACTCGTTAAATATTTATTTTTTATATACAGTATCCATTAATCATGTTATTCGTATGTAACCTTAATTTGACACATTTATTGTTCGTGTTAACTAATCGTGTTATTTTTTGAATTTTATGTCAGATCGAGTTCGTGTTAATGGATAAAATTAACACCCATAATTCCAAGACCTGTGTTATAGGAGTGAGATCATTTTCAATATACTTCTTTTTTTCAATTATCTTCTTAACATATGATTTACTATGTATTTAAGTGAAATTCATGGTATATAAAGTGGGTATCTTACTCATTAATGATAGATAATGTATGAAGAAAATAATTAAAAAGAAAGTGCACAGTTAATCGAAAGCAAACACTAATTGAAGCTAATCTATGAAGTGAAATCCACTTGCACATAAATGATTTATATATGCCATTTTTTTTTTTTAATCGGAGGCGTGCGATAATGAAAAGGGTACAATTTTAAGGTTTATCTGTATGAACTCTTGCAAGTTGAGAGGCTAATGGTGTTTATATCAAGTTGAAAGACTAGTGAAAGCACTAGAATCATCTTTAAAATGGCTACAAGCCTAGAACTGGTGGCTATGGCTACAGAGAATGCATACCAATGGTCTGCTTGGAGCCCTCAATAATGCACCATTTATTAATCTGAACTTTAGTTTAACTCCTGTTATTGGGTGTACACTTCCACTGGTACTATGCTCATATGAGCTAATGAGGTCACATTACATGTCAAAACATGGCCCCTCATTTGGACGTGGGAATACGGGTCATAGAGAAGGTTTCATTGACATGCACGGGCGGAGCTAAAAAATTAGAATTAACTCCGATAAATTTTCATACGTTTAAAGTCATGCATTAATTTTATTGTTTTTTATATTCACAATCATGCTATCATTAGTTATTTATCATTCATTCGATTACAAAATAATTTGTGTTTTCTATCATGTCGGTGATAATTACTAAGATTACTCCGCCCTTGTTGACATGACACTTGAAACTCGAATAGAGCCGTGTAAAGTGGTGAAGAGTTTGATAGTAATGGACATTGAGCCTAACTTCATGAGAGGATCCAAGCATTTTTTTTTTTGGGGGAGAGGGGAAGGGAGTTAAACCCTTGACCTCAAGAAGGCAAAATTTTCACAAGATAAGAAATACTATTTGACCAAAACTCCATTGATCCAAGCATTTAGGCCACGTTTGACAAAGGTTACATTTGCAATCGCCCTACACTTATTTATGGCCGTAATACAATATAAGAAAGGGCAGCTTCCTTCATACTAATCTATTTCGCATGTTTTATTGTAGATTTTGCGCGACAATTTTGTTGTTGATCTTCGTGTTTTGCATATAAATGTGAGTTTTTGCATTTAATTCTTTTCCATACGTTGTCTTCTTTGTTCTATCGATATCGTATTTGTCATCTCCACATTTAGGAAACTTAGTTCTCGACTCAAAGAGACTTGTGGAGTTCCAAAGCATGAGAGTACATGTTAAACGAATCTACGGTCTACCATATCAGTAATGTTGACGTCATATCATTTATCAATAATAAAATATTAAGTAGACAAGGTGAACCTCAGTTTAATAATTATTTACTTCCATAGAAAAAGAGAGGGTATTTATTTGTTTGCATAGAGGGTTGATTATTAATTTTAGTGGAATTTATTTACTTATTTATTTTGATATTATTAATTGATGATATTACATGATATCACCGTTGTAATGAATGTTTTCTTACTAAAAGTAGGGAACCTCAAAAAAGATAATGGAAGAGAAAGGAAAAGGCAACACTTGGACATGTATCACTCTTCAAGTTCCGGAGAGGTTGATGGTGGAGACTAAGTGGATTTGCTGGAATTTTCCTCCGCAAGGTGGGCTTAAACTAAATACTGATGGTGCATCAAAGGGTAATCCAGGTCGGCCAGGTGGGGGAGTGGGTTTACGAAATGAGTGGGGCTAGAGGGTTCTAGCTAGATCTTACTACTGTGAAACTTGCACAAATATGGAAGCTGAAATCTTAGCATTACTGGATGGTCTACTGCTTGTAAAGGATTATGGATTGGGGGTCTATCCTTTGATTATCGAAACGGACTCTCAAGTTCTAGTGGACTTGATCAGAAATCAATCAACATCATCTTGGAAATTTTGGACACTCTTTCGTAGGTTCTTCCTTTTTTTGTTTTTTTGTGTGTGCACATTTTAGGCATGTCAAATGTCAATCAAAGAGAGAGAGAGAGAATGAAACTCACACTACTACTATAGATGTGAATGAGGAGTAAATATCGAATGTAACGGTAATACTATGTCATCATTGATGATATGATATCATCAATCAATAATAAAATCTCAAATAAAAAAAGTGAATCCCACTTAAGCTTATATAATAGAAGAGTGGAGAGTTATTTGCTTACATGACAGGTTAGTTATTGAATTTTATGAAGTACATCTGTTTATTTGTTTTATTAATATTGGTTAGTGATACCATATCATATTACCACGTGGTATCACCGTTATAATGAATATTTTCTCGTGAATGAGATTAGGTCCAGATTTCGTTGAATATATTTTTTTTCTCTAACTTACTGGTGCTGAATCATCCTAACCGTTCAAAAACCGCTTCCATTTTTTTGAAAGTCAACTCCTGATTTTCTGATTTAAAAGAAAAAAAAATTAAAAATGTCAATCATATTGTGTTATGTCGTGTCGTGTTGAGTTCATGAGCACTAGTCAATCTTTAGTCAATCCGTTTAATTAATCATATCGTGTCGATTGACATTTTTATTTTCTTGTGAAATTTGTGTTGACTCATATAAATTTTAAATAAATAATTTAATATTAAGATTTAAGTCTAAAATTCTAATATCACTTAATTACATCCATACTCATATTTTTTTGTAAACTAAAATTTAATTTATAAACATATAATAATAATAATAATAATAATGAATAAAAATATATATTTTTGTACAATAATTATGTCAATAAATAAATAACATTTTTTCTATGATACTAGTTAAGCGTGTTAATCGTATCAATTATGTATTATTCATATTTGACATTAATCTAATTTATTTATTATTCGTATTAACGATTTGTGTCATTAGCGAGTTGATGTTAAGAAATGACTAATCCAGTAAATTCATGTCGAGATCGAATTGAACTGTCGTATTGGGTCAAAAATTATCGCCCCTACAAAAACTTTCGAATTTCAAAAGCTAGTGTACTCGTAAACTTCGCTTGGGCTCTAAGGGAAGTCCCGGGGAGGGACAGTTCTCCATTCTCCGGCCCAACATCTAGTGATTTTTTTTGGCCATCAACTTATAGGCCTTTGGGCTCTTGGGACATCTACTAGACACTCAAAGGACAAACCTCACGTGGTGTATGTTGGGTCATTGGCTGATGGGCCTCTGTAATCCATTAGCATTCGGCCGACTTTAAGTCATGGACGATTATACGGCCCAACAAAAGGATGGGAAGGCCCGCTCTTCGTAAAAAAGGAGATTCGCATCTCACTAGGTCATTCACATAGCCTTCTTTTATGCAATTGGGACGTCCATTGGACAGTTACTCAAGAGACAAACCTCACGTGACGCCGCCAAACATTGAAATTTGATATTTAATTTAATAGTTTAATAAAATTATATTATTAAATTAAATAAAATTTTTAGATCTAAAAAATATTACTCATACTTAATTAAGAAATGTAAGTCATAAACCCATCCCATTAGTAATTGTGCAAATCCTGGATCTTACGACGATGCGAGTATCTACGATCGTGTTTCTTCACCAAGCAATATATGTCTATCCTTTGGGAAAAAGAGAGGGAAAATTTTGGAAGTCGGCACATATTATATGACTTATTAGGCTGGAAGTCAATTAAGGAAAACATTTTGTGTAAAAATTCAATTCCGGTTTGCATGACGAGTAAATTACACTTTATTTCCTAAATTATTATCCTTATTTTAATTTTTACCTTCAACGATAAAATTTCTGATATGGTACTTTAAAAGTATTACAAATCTAACCTCGAAATAACATCCGACTTTCTTTAGTATTTTCAACTTTCAACGGCAATCGGAAGGGATATCCATGGAACATAATTAATCTTCTTTTCAGTTGAAGCATGATGATGATGAAGTCCTCTTGCGTAGCTTTTGGTAGAATGCATCCATTCTGTAAATTTTGCTCTAGCCGAGAATGTAATCCAACCAAAGAAGGGAAAATGGTCCAAGACAAAGAGGATTCCAAAATTTCTGACATGTAACTTACGGTATTGTCTCTCCATTTGAAACACAATTT
Organism: Ilex paraguariensis; assembly: GCA_963454935.2. Taxonomy (NCBI): domain Eukaryota; kingdom Viridiplantae; phylum Streptophyta; class Magnoliopsida; order Aquifoliales; family Aquifoliaceae; genus Ilex; species Ilex paraguariensis. Next base: position 303,429 of record CAUOFW020001636.1, on the reverse strand, counting down.
AATTATTGTGCTAATTTTTTATGTCACTCTTTATAGTTACACTATATAGCACATTTTATGTATTTAATGCTAATTTTAATTTTGGATTGTTTTGTTTTACGACGTCACTCTTTGTAGTCATCCTTTGATGTCGCTCTTTGTTATCACTCTATTTTGAATTGTGTTGATTCTAATGTCATTATTTGTAGTCATCCCTTGACGTAACTCTTTGGTATATTCTATTTTTTATTGTGTTTTTTCTGATGTCACTCTTTACTATCATTTTATTTTTGGGCACAAAACATATAATGGTTGAATAACAATTTTTGTTGTTTGTACAAAAATATCTATATAGATATTGGAAACAAATTTCTACGTTAATTTGAACAGAGACACTTCAAACAAAATGTTTTAAATTTGAAACCACAAACTATTGGGCTTTTTTTGTGGAGTCTAGATTTTTATGTGTGATTCGGATGATGATCCGACCCGACCCGAAACGAAAAATGTTACGTGATTTTTAATGAAAAATTTTCTGAGGTTTAGTCCATGGAGCCTGTTTGTTTGTAGTCCGGTACAAATCATATAAAACTTATTTCTTTTGAGTGATTATGGTTGATTTGATTATGTACGGTTGTCGCCCTCTCTGTAATTGTTCTTGAAAATAGTGAAATTCCTGCAGCTTCGCGGACATAGATAAATTGTCGAACCACGTAAATATTGTCTTGTGCGTGTGATTATTTTTCTTTGACGTGTATTTTTGGGAATTTCGTATGAATTTCCTAACACAAACTAGATATTTTAAACCAAATTTTAATTAACGTTTCAAATTTCAAAATATAAATCAAAAATATTTTACCCACACAATTTTTCTAAAATTAAAAGGTACATTGATCATTTGATATGACATATGAGACACACATGAAACATAATCGAAAAGTAGAGAAGGGTGAAGCAAATGAGGAAATGGGGACAAAGAGAATCCCTGTCCACGGAGTAAGCTTTACAAAAGAGAATTAAAGCTGTTCTTCTCTTCTGCATTGTTGAAAGCTTAGTTTGTGGTCAGGTTATTTGAAGAAAGAGAAAGGAGGGAGGGGGGGGGGGGGCC
>CAUOFW020001636.1:290822-302185 GCA_963454935.2 Ilex paraguariensis | reverse complement strand
GGGGGGGGGGGGGGGGGGGGGTCCCTGCCTTCTCTGGAAGAAGGGAGTCACAGAGGAGACGATGAGAGATGATGACGTAGCCAGGCACGCTTCTGATGGAGATGGGCTCCGGACCAGAACAGGCCCCATAAGAGAGCCTACTGTGAATTTGTCTGGACTATGGGTCTCCAAAAGTTGGTCGGGTTGTGATGTTGCCAATACCACAAAGATTAACGAGGCAGAGGGCAACCAAACAATCCAAAACTGCTCTCTCTCTCTCTCTCTCATTTTCAAATGTAATGTAGGTTTTTTTTTTTTGGCTAAAAAAAAAAGGGTGGGACAAAGGAGGGTAGCTAGACACCATTCTGATAGGCATTCACCGGTGGGATTATGAGGTTTATAATCCCGTCTGTTATTCCTCTTGAAAACGAATCTAATTAAGTTAGTATTACGATCAATCACTAAACTCTAATGTAGATTTCAAAATTCGAACATCTGAATTTTGGGTAAGAAATTTGATCAATACCCTAGTGGACCACCTCTCTTAAAAGTCATATGTAATGTAGTTAATTAAGCAAAACATAAGAAAGTAGCTCAGCTGCATCAAATGCCTGAACTGTTCAATCATTTTTTTAATTATTATCATTTGGCAGTTAATCATCCTAATACTACAAATTTTACTCCTTTTAGTGGGATTTTGATCTTTTGAATACAGTTTTTATTTCAATTCTCTTCTTAAATATTAGTTCACATTAATGGGATCCAGTATCATTTGGGTTGTATTGGTTCAACCAAGTTGCGATTTTTCATACATATTTAATCGAAGTATTGAGAATTTCTACTTATGTAAGAAATATTAGGGAGATTAAATTCAACTTTTTTTTTTGAACTGAATTAAATTGAACCAAAGGATTAATGATTACTCCCAAAAAAAAAAAAAGAGAGCTTGAATGATTAAAATTCACTAGAAATGGAATTTTAGGAGAGTCATTTTCTTTTAAAAAATAAAAGGCAAAAAGATAGAGTAATGCTGTTAAGACTTAAAAAATTTTTGTAACTCCTTGGAGTTAAGTTATGAGTGATTTATCTCGTGAATTTTTTAATTCGGATATGGATGATTTACTTTTGACCAGATCAGAGATAAAACTAATTAAGGTGCACGTACGTTGACCCAGACAACTCTGACCGTTGAACCTAAAAAAAATTGACTTAATTTATTAATTTAATGATGTGTCAAATAATAAAATTCTAATAAAAAATTCCAACAATTACGGTTATAAGAATAAAATGGAACAATTGAGCCATCATATCATTAAATTAATTCGGTATCAAATTATTAAAAAAAAAAAGAAAAGAAAAATCACGTGGCAAAGTGTGGAGATTGAGAAAAGTCAAACAAGAACTGTTGACCAAATCACAAGCTGTGACCCATAAAGACCGAGAGGCTCAACTCAACCGACATAGTTCTTACAAACAAAGTCCTAATTCTTCCACCCTAAGTTCGCCAAAGCCCAGTAGATCTCTTCAAATCACCGTCACTCTCTTTGGAGCAGCGACAAATGGAGATGAGTACATGGCCGAAAAAGATCTCTGTCTCTGGAGTTCAGTTGCCGGAGAGCCCAATAGAGCCCATGGAGTTCTTGTCAAGGTCTTGGAGCGCCTCAGCTCTTAAAGTCTCCAAGGCACTTGTTGCTCCTCCAACTCCTCGTTCCTTACTTCCCAGGGGTGTTGGTGTTGCTACTGAATCTGCAACCACTCCTATCCCAGAAGACGACATAGCCGGCGAGGCTGAGGAGTCTGCCATGCTTTCCGGGAACACATTCTCTTTCGCTTCTTCTGCTACTTCTCAACTGGTACTTGAACGCATCATGTCTCAATCCGTGAGTTCTACGACTTCTACCCCTTCCCATGTCCACACTTGCGCTAATGCTCCCTCCCTCCCTCTCTTTCTCTCTATATATATGTGTGTGTGAATAATGATTTTACTTTTGATTATTTGGATTAAAATGGAGTATGTTTGTGTGTGTTTTGGATGCGGAATGAACAGGAAATATCTCCACTAACATCAGGGAGGCTGTCTCACAGCAGCGGAGCTTTGAACGGTTTCTTAACAGAGGAAACAACAGATAATAGCCCACCAGTTTCCCCTTCTCGGGAATTCGACGACGTTGTCAAGGTTACTCTTCTCTCTCTCTCTCTCTCTCTCTCTCTCTCTCTGTGAAGCAAAATTACTTGGGGATATGCTTTGGCGTCTTCTTAGATCCCGCAACTAGGTTTGGAGTCTTCGTATTGCAGAAAGTCAAAAAAAAACAGAGAATGCTTTTGAACTTTTCTTACTTTGACAATAACAAGAATGCTTTCGGCGTCTCCTCAACCACAACCACACTTAGTTGCGGTGATATTTTATCCTATATATATCTTTTATGGTGGTACAGTAGTTAAAAGATGTTTTAAGTTCAATTTTTTTTTTAAACCCTTGTCATTTTTGAAACTTGTTCTGTGAAACTATGGTGATAAGTCCTTGAATTTGAGAGAATAATCTCCACAAACTTTGAAACCTTGTAGCAAAAAAATGTTATATTATATGAAAATTTCATTTTTTTCCGGATGAAACCCAAAAATTATTTTAAAGTTACCTAAAATTATTTATAATAATTTTTCATAAATATAATAAAATAAATCAAATAATTATAATACTAGACACAGATGTCAAACTAAGCAAAACATAGAGATCAATCATTTTCATGGGGTCACCTAGGAAAAATCGTAGGTCATGTTGCCATTAGTATTATGCCAACCTACTATTCATAGCGTGAGTGACCAGAAGCATATGGCTTCTTTCTGGATGTTTTAGGTATATTTTTATGATGAGGTTTCACCTTAGGTCATTGATTTGATACTAAGTTAAGTTTTTAATAATTAAGTGTTAGGGTTTAGGAGAAAGGAAGACGGGCAAGGGCAGAGACGAAGAAAGAGTTTGTGGAATAACGTTGTGTGTAAGATGAGTGTTGTGTGCACGGTGCACCATATCACTTATTTGTATTAGAAGGGCATTTGATGTAATTATAATTTTAAATTGATTAACTACGACATTGGGAACATTTTCATCTGCAATTTGCATTGTTTGTGAAAAGACAGGTGGAGTGCTTGAGGAAGCAAACAATTCTTCTGTAATTTTTTTTCTTCTTGTAGTTTAGTTATTTTAGGAAGGAAACTGCTGGTACTGGTTTTTGCGAGTTGTCTTTTCCGTTTCTGATAACTTTTTCCTTATCTGCCTTACCTTACTCAACGTCCATAGTATCACCCATGCCACTACGTACGGTAGCACTCACAGGGTTGTGTTTTATTTATTTATTTATTACGGTCACAGAGTTTAAATTAATTTACTTAAATCTTCGTTAATATCCTCTCCATTAGAGTTGTCAAAATTTGACACGACATGATTAATTGACACGAATTAAACGGATTTAAATGATAAACGGGTTGACACGCCAAACACATTTAATAAACGGGTCATGTTCGGATGAGACCTATCAAACCGTTTATCACACGTTTACCTGTTTAAATAAAATTAATATAATAATAAATTAATAATTATTTAAAAAATTAGTAAGAAAAAAAGAAGTAAAGAAATCAATAAAAAAAAAGAAAGTAAAATAGTAGTTCAAAGACAAAAGAGAAGAGATGAGGAACACCTCAAAGACAAAGACAAGTCTTATTTGTCCCACATTGAAAAATAAGGGGAGATGAGGAGAGTTGAGTTGCCTATAAAAAATAATAACCTAGTACTTTTTTTTTTTTAAACCTTCAAGTTTTATTTGTCTTACATTGAAAAATGAGGGGAGATGGAGATGGTTGAGTTGTCTATAAAAAACAATGACCTCTTAATTTTTTTTTAAGTTTTCAAGTCTTATTTGTCCCACATTGAAAAATGAGGGGAGATAGGGAGGGTTGAGTTGGCTATAAAAAGTAATGACTTCTTACTGTTTTTTTTTAGGCCTTAAAGTCTTATTTTTATGAGATTTAGCTAAAAAATCTTCTTTTTTGACGTAAGTGCAATTGACAATAAAAAAAATTGAATATTAAAATTTGTTAATATAAATTTTTAAAAATTAAACGGGTTAAATGAATTGTGTAGTGTTACTCATTTATTAAACGGGTCATGTTCGTATTGAGATTTTTTATCCGTTTATTAAATGTGTCACGTACGAATTTATATATTTTTCACCCGTCACCCGTTCAACCCGACACATTTGACACCTCTACTCTCCATTTTTTCTAATCTTAAAGAAGTTATTAAGTTTTAAAAACTACGAAAGTAACCAAAAAATCGTTACAATTAATTTATTTCTAGTTTAGGCTTCAAAGTTAAAAAATAGATATAGTTTTCTACTTATAAATAGGATAATATGAAATACAATAGATTGTGTACTTATTTGGAATGGGCTTTGAAATTTCCTTTCAAATTTTGCTCTATTTCTCGATAAACGATTACGATTACGCTCGTTTTGGGTTACATAAAAAATATAAAAAAGATGTATACGTGTTTGATTTCCAGCCATTCATTCGCAAATGAGTCCGAATTCCAATTTTTTGGCAAGTAAACTCCTAGTAATAATGGCTAATTTCCAAACATGCATGCAGTATTTACGTGCGAATAACACACTGCAACCCCTATTCGCAACCGCCCGCAGCGGTTGCGCCACTGGCGGCAGCAACACACCTGCCGGCAGGACAGTTGGGAGGTGGTTGAAGGAGAGGAGGGAGAAAAAGAGGGAAGAGAATAGAGCCCACAACGCTCAGCTACACGCTGCTGTTTCGGTTGCCGGAGTTGCTGCGGCGGTGGCGGCCATTGCAGCAGCCACGGCAGCCGCATCAGGTAAGGATGAACAGAAGGCAAAGACGGACATGGCTGTGGCTTCAGCCGCAACATTGGTAGCTGCGCAGTGTGTGGAGGCGGCAGAGGCTATGGGTGCGGAGCGTGACCATCTCATATCAGCAATTAACTCCGCCGTTAGCGTCCAATGTCATGGGGATATCTCAACTCTTACCGCTGCAGCAGCCACAGGTTTAGTTACTCCGCCCTGAGGCCCTTAGCAAATCTCTGAATTATTTACTGAACTGGAAACAATATTTGTCTTAGAAGGTGTGAAATTGACTCACACACCATCGATCGTAATACCAAAAACAATAGTAGTGATTTAGTAAAAGGTTTTTTTGTACTTTTTCATTCTACACTTTAAATGTATTAAAAATATTATAGTGTAATCATTCTATTAACTTTCGTTATTTTTTTTTATCACATGTCAACTCATTGACACCGATAAAAAAACTAATAGAAAACTAATAGAATAATCGCATTATAATTGTTTTCATACATTAAAGGCACCACGGGAAATATTTAATCTTAAAAAATGCAAAATAAAAACCTTTGAAATTATTCGGGGTGCAGATTGCAATTCCCCCTTCAGTAAAATGATGATTTCCCTATTATGTGCAGCTTTACGTGGGGCGGCAACTTTGAAGGGTAGAGCATTGAAGGAAGTGTGGAATATTGCAGCAGTGATACCGGTAGATAAAGGATTGAGTAAAGGGGTGGGTCATAACGGTAACAATGTTCGTACCACGAATTCCTATAACGAGGAAATTTATCCCGTCGAGAATTTTCTGGGTGTTTGTAATCAAGAGCTCCTTGCCAGGGGTAGTGAGCTTCTCAAACGCACCCGGACAGGTAACAATGGCATTAAGAACGTAGTCTTGTACTAATTAGTCTCAATGACTAGCATTTTCTCACACTGTTCAAATGCTACACAGGTGATCTTCACTGGAAAATCGTCTCCGTATATATACATCGAACAGGACAGGTGAATTCAAAATAATACTCAAACGTGTGTGAATATTATCAGCAAGTTCTGAATCATACTCCTACTTTAATCAATACGAGATTCACTGTGACATTTGCAGGTTATGTTGAAGATGAAGAGCAAACATGTCGCCGGGACCATCACCAAAAAGAAAAAGAGTAAGTTCTGCCATTTACTTCTAAGGGTCCAGTTAAATAATCGATGGTATCAAATGCTGTGTAATTTGAATGTCTAAGAGCAAGTGTTTATTCTCATGGCAGATGTGGTGTTGGAGTTATGCAAGGACATGCCGGCGTGGCCAGGGAGGCACTTGTTTGAAGGTGGAGAGCAGCGTCGTTACTTCGGATTGAAGACAACACTACGTGGGGTTGTGCAGTTCGAGTGCAAAAATCAGAGAGAATATGAGATGTGGACTCAGGGTGTTTCAAGGCTCCTTGCTATTGTCGGCTATCCAAAGAATGGAAATTAAAACAAAACAGTTGGTGCTATCTACCAATTGACTTAAGCTAGTTTGATGCAAAGGGTCATATCTCTGTCTGTCTATTGATGCGTAGATGAGTTTGTCATGAAGGTCTTTATTTCGCTTTGGTTCGGACACGATCAGCCATAGTATAAAGCTTTAGTCATTGGAGAGAAATGAATATGCAAAATCATTACATTTCAATTTCAGGATTTCATACAGTTCTAGCAGTAATGTATTGGTCTAAACTCGTGCTAGATACTGGAAGAGACAACTACTTTTATGTACTGCATAATATTTCCGAAAAGTAGGGAAGGAAATGAAGTGAAAAAAGAATATGAACAAGTGCGTCACCCTTTCAGGTATCAGCAACTCTGAAAATAGTAAACAAGGAAAGGAAGAGGTTGATGATGTCCAGATACAGGGCCACAGCAGCCCAAATGTAATCGTCGTATGAGTATCGCTTGATAAGATTATCGGTGTCATATATGATGAACGCGCAGAATACAAGCGAAGCCAAACACCCATAGATTGTCACCGAGATCCTACCCATAGGTAATAGAATCTGAGACACGACAAAGATAAGTAAATTGATCAGACCCATTTCGGATTTAAAAGCCAGAGTAAAATAAAAAGAAAGAAAAATCAAATAAGGGAAAATCCTTTTACCTGAAACAAGGCAAAGAGCATGAGGGTAAGAATAGCAGCAAACAAAAAGGGCCCTAGGAAGTTGAAATCGTAGCCTCTTCTTGCAGCCCAGAATGTGTACAATGTAAGACTGATAACTACCACAGTTGTAAGAATAACAGATTCCAAGATAACCTTGCCTGTAGCCAATAAAATTTTACACAGATGCTGAAGGTTAAAAAAGTATCACAAACTTGAACAAAAAAGACATGAACTTCTAGTGAAGAACAAAATTCCTCAAAATATTTGAGATCACCATTCATATGTAAAGACTACAATTGACAGAAGAAAAGAATATTCCCCCATGGTTACGAACACCTATAGGCAAAGACCCACGACATAAATTATAATAACTCTTAGTACGGTTTCATCTTGCCATACATGTCCTCGTGGTCGCATTTTACGGATTGAGATGCCCCACACCCATTAATGGTGGATACTTTACTATGAAAAAAATTGATAAAAAAATAAAATTGGATGGGATTTGAATCCACATTTTACCACCCATAAATGCCCAAAATTCATTTATTTTTGGTTGTTTCTAAATTCTCTTGTTGGACGTTAAAGAAACAGAAACATGGCATTCAAGAAATGGCATAAACTAGTTTGAACTCTTTTTCTAGCGGTAGAGGTGTCCATGACAGTTTATATATCCTTTGACTAATCTCCTTTTTAATCGAGACAAATTTTTCATAACTTGGTCCTACAGAACGTCTGGGTTTATACTTTATGTTTGTTACAACTTGAATTATCGTTGGAGTTTACGCACCAAATTTATTACACGAAATTATGTAAATTGTTAAATTTATAGGCTCCCATTACACATTCAATGAATAAATTGTGCCACATTATTTTTTTCATGAAAAAGCACAATCGAATACATGTATATTGTAAACAGATAAAAATAATTGTTATTTAATGCACAACGATTAGTCTAATGAGCACATAACTAAGGTGCCACCTAATAAATAACAAAATTCTACGGGGGATGAAAAAAAAAATAACAAAAGACAAATATTAGACTGCATACCACTGGTAAAAGCACAAGTCAATCCAACCGCGAAAGCAAGAGACGCCGTGAAAATCCCAAGAAGAAGGTAATTCACCGGATAATACTGGTGATAGTAGTACAACGGTAACAACACTGCAGAAAAAAAAATACAATATCAACCCCAAAACTTAAGAAAAATGACAGAAACCGAAAAATAAAATAATAGCCAAAAAAAAACTGTCCTAAAGACAAATGGGCGAAATTGATTATGACAACATACCCATAAATGGAGCGATGACGAGAATGATGTAGAGGGCTAAGCCGGCACCGGTAGTGACGAAGAACTCGGCGACGGGACGGACATAGACGACCACGGCACCCACAGCAATGGTGAGAAGCAATTGAATGGCCACTATAGAATAAATCTTCCGAATGAAAGCCCACCGGAGTTCTGAACTCTCCAACATCGTCGGGTAAAGCGGTCTACTTCCCAATTCCAGGTCATTTTTCCGATACGGTTGAAAATACATCTTTTCCAAAACTTATACAAATCAACCAAAAGTTTCCGAGACAAGAATGAGCAACACTAGGGTTAGGGTTAGGGTTTGGCGGTGGGGTTGATTGCAGAGCAGAGGAGTGGAGTGTATGGATTGGGGAGGGGATGTTATAAGTTCGGTGAAAGGAGGTAGGAGAAACTTCATGATTCATCGTGTGAGGTCGAAGGTGGCTTGACACGTAGAGAGATTAGCTTAATGGGTACTTACTATCTCATGTTCCAGACTTCTCTGGGTTTTTCTCCTTTAGCACAGTGCGAAGGTATAGATCGGATTTTATTTGAATCTAAATTCTCCGAATTTTAAATTAATTAATAAAAATACTAGATTCTCCTCTAATTAAATTATTCTATATTTATAATTACTTCCACCTTTTTCAAAAAAAAATTAATTCAAATTTGAATTTCTCAACATTTTTGTTGACTATTTCACATTTAACTTTTTTTTTTAAAAAAAAATATTCTACCACATTAATAAGTAATTATCTGATAATAGTCCAATAGAGGGGGGTGGTAACGAAAAAGAGGATATGTCTATTTATATTTAACTTTTTAATTACAATAAATACTTTTGCTACCGAATAAAGTCAAAGAACAGTTTAGATTATTTAAAAATTTTGACTTATCTTATTATTTATATTTTAATTTTTGAACAATATTAAATATTTTAATTATACTTATTTGTATCTACAATTTGAATTCATATCGGTTATATTATATTTTGCAAATTAAATTTGGATATCTATCAAAATGCACTGCATTATTATTTATTTTCTCAAAAGAATTAAAAAAAGCAATTCAAACTCGTCAACTTAAATAGATACAAAAAACTGAACCAATTAATTAAAAAATAAATAATTTTAACTTAATTTCATCACATAATTGCTCAAGTATAGCTAGATATCATCATGTCTGTAAAAAATGCGATAAGTCAAACAAAGCAAGAAAGAGAGAGAACGGACTTTGTGTACCCTAAGGTTTAAAGTATTATGACCGTAATTTAACTTGACCAATTGATTATTGATTTGTACACGTTGTGTCATGATTATTCAAAATAGTCCAAAATGTATATATACTAATAATATTTGGTGATTTAAGTTACTGTATACTGAATTGTGATACTATACATGCATTAGAATATGTGTGTTAGAGTGTATGTATGTATGTGTAACTTCGTGTTACGAGTATATGTGTTGGATTTTTAAAATTTGGGAGAAAGTGTGTTTTGAGTGTATGAATTTTTTTTTTGGTGGAGGGAGGGGAAATATACCATATAAGTTTAAAAACCTATCTAATTTATTATATAGATATGCAAAAGTAAAATTTGATGACTAATGTCAAATTTGAATGTTTATTGGTGCAATGTAGTAGTCCAAGGTAAATGAAAATTAAGATCACACTTTAAAGGTAAAAAATAAAATTTTAAAAATTTGAGGGTAAGCAAAATGATCACGAAACTATAAATTTAAGGGTATTACATATAATTTTTAGAACTTGAGGGAACGGGGGAATAATTTGGCTCCGCTTCTTCTAATATTCAATCTTATTCTTGACCGACATGAGATCATACACACTTACATAGCCAACATCTCCCGCGGCTCACTCTATCGACACGAGGTCAACGGTAGACTTTTTCAAAAAATAGATTCACTCATTTATCAATATTCAATAAGATAAAATTATAACAATACATAATACAAAGTCATCCTAATCTAACCTATATCGCTCTTTCTGTGACTCAACCTACAAGAGTTATAGCTCACACTACGTTCGATCTCATGCTTAACATGATGACTAACTCTAATACAAATTGTTATGAACCTAATCGTTGTTCCAAAAACCCAGGACTTATATGGGTGACTTATGTGCCCCTGATGCTTTGAACCAGAGTTTTGTATAATCCTCCTTGTTCCTACTTTCTTGCTAAGGAATACGGTCACGTGCCCTGTTAAATGAAGGAATGTCAAAGCTCAATTAGTAATGATAGTTTGGTGTAATTATGTTTGGATCATAATGAAATGTCCAATAAAGTGATAGCTAGGTTAATCAATTTTCTGTGGAATGGCATGTTAGTTGTTGTTGATATCAAAAAAAAATACATAACTCCAGCTAGAAGACATTCTAACTCATGCCAAGTAAGTCAACATCAACTAACCGGGTTAATAGAATGACTCTAAAAGACGATAAATATTATAGAAGAATTTAGAAGGAGTCAAAGAGGACAAGATCCTGCATGGAACATGTGCTAGCGCCTTCAAGAAAAGGATTAAAAAAAAAAGAAAAAGAAAATTTAAATATATGTCAGTCTTCAACCTCTTTCTTTGATTCCATTTGTTCTATTCTTTTTCTGGACAAGTATTGGTTCACTTCTTTAGGAGTGAATTAAGAATTTTCACTTTGCAAAAGAGAATGGTTATTTGTCATCTAATCCATCGATATAGATTATGGTTCACATCACCATTCACTTTATACCACAGTCTGCATTTTAGCTTTAAAATTGTTCTTTCTTTTGTCCACCTGATTGCTTTTGCCATCAATTTACTGCCGGTCCTTTGGGAGTAGTTTGCATGATTTTTTGTGAAGGGTTTAAATTAACTTATTTAAATCTCTCTTTACAAAAATGAGATTTAACATTCAATCTCGTTCATATTCATGTTTAGTATGTACACAAATATATTATTATTATGATAATATATTTATATAAAAATAACTATTGTGCCCTTCAATCAATCTAATCCAAACCCATGTTTGAATAAGGTTATATAGAGTATATATGTCATTTTGTATGTTTAACCTTTTAACCCTCGTATGAACCCCCCCCCCCCCCCC
>CAUOFW020001636.1:238119-289615 GCA_963454935.2 Ilex paraguariensis | reverse complement strand
CCCCCCCCCCCCCGCCTTCCCCAATCAGGTTTTATGAAACCCATGAACTTGGGTTTAAATTGCAAGCTGAGTTTGATAACTTGGGCTAGGAATTTAGTTGTTAAACATTGGTTTACCAGGTTTTGTGGACTTTTATTCTCCAACCAATCTTCCAAATCCCCTTTTGTCCCACATACCAAACAGGCCTTAGAGTACCTACTTAGCAAATCAAAAAATTTTACCATGCTCTAAGATTTTTTTGACCTGTGGATTGAGACTAGGTTATGAATAATTTATTCCTCATGAATTTTTTAATCTCAGAGGTGGCTCAAGACAACTTGAGACCTAAAGCAACAACACTAAATGAGGCTTTTTTTAATTTTTTAAAAAATTAATTTATTTTTAATTTATTATGTGAGAGAGACAAAAAAATGACGTACAAGTGTTACCGAAAAAAATATTTAACTTTCCTTTTTGTTTGTTACTAGAGAGGGAATTTAATTTCAACTTTTTTTATATAATTTTTACTTATTTTTACACATAGAGAGAGTAGGTATGAGTAAATATGAGTTAATTTTTGAGTATTTTTTATTTTTTCAACTTATGAAATTCAGATTTCTAATATTATGAATTAGATTATGGACCCAAATTATTACAATAAAATTTTGAATTTTTTAGGTGTGGGATTTTTTAGACTTATTTGAGAGAAAATATATTAATAAATATTTTACTCTATTAAGTTTAATTTCAATAAAACATCTTGTGATTAGATTAGGTACAAAATTCAAATGACATTTGAATTTTTTTTTACTTATTTATCCTTCCTCAAATTATGAATAATTTTTATTCTTTCCATATCTCTTTCTCTGTTACTCTCTATATCTCTCCCCCTTATTTTCTCTCACCATTACTCTCTCTACTTTTGTTTTCTCTCTATATCAATATTACAACAATACAATTACATTAATTAATTACACGAATTAATTACAATCTATAATAATAATAATATAAGATTGAACCAAATTTGAATTTTTTTTCACTTCAAAAATTAATTCAATTTTAATCCAATTGGAAAAGTACAAGGGCGGTGCAGATTTGATCTACTTTTCATTCATCTCAAATCTTCTAACTTAATCCAAAGGTCCACAAAGAATCCCACACAAATTTCTTCTCCCGCTCATTTTAACCCCACACACACGTCACCCCCTTAACCCAAAATAACCCCCCATTTTTGAATCCACCGGCCTCGCTCATTTTCTCTCTCTCTCTCTCTGCTCATCTGTCTGTTAAATCAACCCTTCACAAACTTCTCATCGCCATGACTAAACCACCACCAACAACAGTAGCAACAGCTTCCTCCCAGGGACACCCCCTCTTTCTCTCTCTCTCTCTCATAACACACTCAAATCCACAACACAACACACAAATCTACAATAATAAGATAGAACCAAATTTGATTTTTTTCTAACTTCAAAATTTAATTCAATTTTAATCCAATTGGGAAAGCAAAAGGATAGTTAAGATTTAATCTATTTTTCATTCAATTGTCTAAATTTCATCTCAAATGTTCGAACTTAATACAAAAGTCCACAATGAATCCCACACAAATTACTTCTCCCGCCTATTTTAACCCCATACACACGCAACCTCCTTAACCCAAAATAACCCCCATTTTTTAATCCACCGTTCTCTCTCCCTCTCTGCTCATCTACCTATTAAACCAGCTCCTCACAAACTTCTCATCTTCATAGCTAAACCACCAGCAACAGTAGCAACAACTTCTTTCCAGTTACACCCCCCTCTTTCTTTCTTTCTCTCTCTCTCACGACACACACTCAAACTCATAGCACAACACAACACAACTCTCTCTCTCTCACCACAGACACACACTCAAACCCACAACATAGCACAACACCAAACCTAGCAACCCATATATCACACAACACACACACAAATAGCAACACACACACACACACATAGACCACAACAGCACACAAATCATGCAACACACACAAACACGTAGCACAACAACACACACAGACACATACACAATAGCACAACGCGCACACACAAACACATAACACACACACACACAGTGCAGCAGCACACAAACACACAAATCTGGGTTTGGATATTTGAATTTGGGTTTTTGAATGTTGGTGTTTAATTTGGGTATTTTTAATTTGGGTGTTTTTAATTTGGCTTTTTTTTTTTTTTTTTTAAATTTTGGTGTTTAATTTAGGTGTTTTTATAGTTATAATGAAATAGGTTTATTACGAAATTTCATTTTTTTAATGTTAGGGTGGATGGAATAGATGTTGAGTTGATTATTATTGAGTATTCATTTTGTAAGAGATTGACCCAATTAAAATTTGAGAATTGGTGTTCTATTGGGTGTTAAATAGAGATTGTGAAATTTTAATTTAAATTTTTTTTTTTTAATTAAGAAATAGGTTTATAGTGTCTTGATTTGATGAATGTTAGAGTTATTTAGATTAAGATTGTGTGTTAATTTATTGTACTTCCATAATTTTAGAGATTGTGTGTTAATTAGTATAAAATAAGTTTTTATAGGGTCTTGATTTGAATGTTTGTGTTTTTAATTTGGGTGTTGAATACAGTTTGTGAAATTTTAATTTATTTTTTTTATTATGAAATTGATTTATAGGTATGATAAAATAGGTTTATTTATGAAATTTCAATTTGTTGAGTTGGGATGGAATGAATATTGAGTTGATTATTATTGAGTGTTCATTTTGTGAAATTTATAGGCAAATTTATTTTCATTTTGCGTGTTGAATAGAGTTTGTGAAATTTAAATTTGATTTTTTTATTTTTTATGAAATAGGTTTATATTGTCTTGATTTGATGAACGATAGGGTTATTTAGATTAAGATTATGTGTCAATTAGTATGCAATAGGTTTTTATAGGATCTTGATTTAGATTAAAGTTTTGTGTGTTAATTGAATGTTGTGTGTTTAATATGGGTGTTGAATATTGTGAAATTTTAATTTATTTTTTTAATTATAAAATAGGTTTATTATGAAATTTCAATTTGGTTTGAATGTTATAGTTTAATTTTTAAGTTTTAATTTAGTGTTAATTTTGGTGTGTTTTGAATGTTATATTTTTTCAAATAAGTTTGATAAGTTTTGTTATAGTTTTGGTGTTTTAGATGTTAAATTGGTTTGAATGTTATAGTTTGAGTATTTTGAATGTTATAGTTTGATTTTTTTTTCCCATAGGGTTTTCATAATAGAGTTTTTATTGAATATTATAGTTAAAATAAGTTTGAATGTTATAGTTTAGGTGTTTTGGATGTTACATTGATTTGAATGTTATAGTTTGATTTTTAATTGAGATTTTTCAGAGTTTTGATAATAAGGATTTAATTGAATGCTATGGTTGTTAGTCGTATGAAATGGGTTTGTTAATTGTATCAATTTGGATGTTAATCTATAATAATAAGATAAAAGTGTTTTTGAATCTCTAAAGTTGGGAAAACACAGTGATATGAATTTACTATATACCTATTTAGTGGGTTGAATTTATGTCCATCTTCGATAGGTTTTTTTTATTTTTATTTTGATAACTACTCTTATATTCCTTGAGTTTTAATTTATTCTTTTACTTATTTAATTTCGGGTATGCCATTGATTTTGTTTATTGGGCTGACATTTGATTCTTATTCATTTTTTGGATTTAGATTGCTTTGGATTGTGCAATAAACGATCAAAGTTGTACGCTGACGAACAAGTGACCGAACACAGTCTAAGTCCCTCTCTCCCTCTCCCTTTATCTTCAACACACACACAATCACACGCACACATAGTACACAACACATTACACACACATGCACAGAGCACAAAAATACAAACGCTACACACAAATCTTTTTAACAATGCACTATTAGCATTACAATTTATATAGGATTTGGATGAAATGGTGCACAAATTGAACATAATAAAAACAACTGAACTTTCTCACCAAAGAGTACGAATAAGGTAACTTACAAATTATTTTTATAAGTTGTGTCGTGTATTAATTTTATAGTTAATAATATTATGTTGTTGTGATTGTCAAATAGTTGTGTTTGTGCAGTATTATGATTAATATTATTTTATTATTGTGATAGTTGGTAAATAATTGTGTTTAGATATGACTATGTTGTGTTTATGCAATATTATGATTAATATCATTACTGATAAGTGTTCATTGATTGATAGTTACCTTGTAGTCTTAAAGTATGCTTTAAATAATACTTTTGATGATACGTAATATAACCACAGGTTGAATAATGGTGATGGTGGGTTTGGGCACTTTGAATAAAAAGTAAGTTCATTAATATACTCATGATCACTAGATTTTTGTTGAGTTTCATGCTCTTCGAACTATTCGTTGAATATGTGTGCTTAGATGAATAATTATGTGTGTGGTTGTTTTTGTGTTGTGTATAAAATTTAACTTGATTGTACTATTGTTATTATGTTTTAGGTTTGGGTTGTGTTTTCTTTAAGTACTTGATGGTACTAATAATTGGCCTTTTTTAAAACAATCAAAATTGTGTATTCCTATTTTTAGGGAAAACTTTCATACTTTGTCAAAATTGTGTAAAAGAACAAAAAAAAAGTTTTGATTAACTATTGTTGATTTTTTTATTCAGCATAATATAATGCTTTTACGAAAATATTTATATTGGTAATACTTGATTGAGCATGTATGCAAAGTGTGGGTGTGTTAAGTATGTAATTTAAGTTGTCAACTTAGTGCGTGTCCATTTTCAATGTCTGATTTTTTTGAGTCCACAACAATGTTTGATTTTTTTGAGTTTACAACAATGTTTGATTTTTTTTGTGAATTATATAGTACCTTTAGACACGGGTTATCCCTATATATAATAATAAGATGCAACCCAAATTGAATCAGTTAGAATTTATAAATACCTAGATGCCACTACTCACACATGAATTTGTGCATGCTCTCCTTAATGTTTATGACCGATCAATTAGATTGAGAATCAACGATGATGTACAATATTTATTTTTCTTTTTTGATTGTGTTCAAGATTAATGTTCACTTTTTTGAAATTACATTGCGCCTTCAAAGAAGATGAAGATGAAGTTGAAGTTGAAGGAAGTTGTTTCTCTCTTTGTGCACATGTGCTTTGTGTGCACAGTTTGCATTTGTTTTGTTTGTTCCATGCTAATTACATATGGTTACGAGGATATGTTTGGTTTGATGTGAATTGACAATTGGGTATGTAATTGAGTTGTGATGTATGGTGATTGTGGCTTAAATAGAATTAAATTGTTGCAGCACGAGGCATTATGATGATTGAATTATAGATTATGAGTTCTATAAATATGTTGAAATTTTCTTAGGCTCCTATTTTTAGAGAAAGTTCTGTCAAAATTTCTACAAAATTAGTGGAGATTAGATTGATTTCAATTTATTTAATTGAAGCAAATGATGTAAAAATTATTTCAAATTGATAGTTTATTTTAGGTTGTAAAGTCCCTTTAGGCACGATAGTATTCTTCAAGTTTTAATTCAATTTTTTATTACATCGTACATTCTGGCACGAGTAATTACTAGTCTATATAATAAAGTAGAGGTGAATTTAAATTTCAAAATTTATCCTGAACTTTTCGCGACTCATCAATTTTGAACTAAAGATAAATTATATCTGATAGTCTATGTTATTTTTAACTTTTTTGTGGCTTAGATTAACTTAAAAATATTGATCTCACGAATAATATTCACTGCTAAATTTTGTTTTCCTGCCCACGTGACTTTCCATTTATGAATCACCAGTAACTTCTCTCAGTCTCCCTAATTCATGCCTATGCTTTTACCTCCTGTCCTTCTCTCTCCCTCTCTATCACTCTCATTAGAAATTCAAAGGATCCCTTTCCATAACCGGTGATCCCCAAATCCTCGTGCCTTTCTCGATTCAATCGTTAATCTCATGCAAATTAATATCCTCTCTCTCCCTTGGTATCAAAGCGAATGATTCCAGCCGTTGCTTTCTCTCCGCTGCTCATCTCTCCCTCTGCTGCTCATACTGCACGGACTCTTTGTTGGAACTCTCTTTTGCTCCGACTGATTCCGATTACATGCTGAAACTCTCTGTTTCTCTCCTTCTCTCTCTTACTTTTTTGCTTCTTTCTCTGTTGCCACTCTCGTTTTTTTCTGCTTCTCTGTCCTAGAACACTCACATCGCATAATGCTCATAAGGTGTTCGATCAAATGCCACAGAGGTGTACCATACACAAAGCACTCACAGCGCATTGCGCACACATTCGGTGCACACAGAGCACACACTATTTATCATAGAACACACACATATGAGAACTTAATCAAAGCTTTTTTTTAAAAAAAAAAAAAGGAAGAAAGGGGGAAAAACTGGTGGAAAGTACGACTCAAAAGAAACTTGAACCATGTTCACTTTATCAAAATAGAGAAATGAAAGTAGGGTTGGTAAATCATTCAAGCCTTTAATGCAAAAGATGAAGTCTCATACCCGCAGTCACCACCACCACAGTCCATCGAATAGTATATTTCAGATCATTTCTTTTAGTTCTTTGATTTATTGTTATTGTATTGAATTTGTTGCTTGATATCTATTCGTATTGACCTAAAGGTAGGGGTATTTTTTCCTTTTGCTTAATGGCTTGATTCATGGGTTGTTTCTGCCATGGAGTTTGTGTTAATTTTTTGCTTGATCACTTGAAATGGGTTGAATCGAAAGGAGAGCAAACATTCAATCTAATTACATATAAAAAAATTGAAAGGAGAGCAAAAATGCATGCTTAGTACATGATAAATGAAAGAAAATAAATCCTAAACATGCAGCTCCTAAAAGAGCATAGTCAGCCAGAAAATGCAACTGAGGTGTAGGCAGCATCAAAAACCAGCTGCAAGAGAGTGTAATTGAGCTGATACTTGGAGCCGAGAGAACCAATAGCCTGAGCTAAATGACTGAGCTGAGAAGAACCAGCTAAAAGAAGGAGAGGACTGATAAGCCTTGAGTTGTGAGCTGAGCTAAAATAAGCAATAAACATGGCAGCCATCGAGCTAAGAGACCATCTGATAAGGCCAGATGGAAAGGCAAATTTGATAGGCCGAGTCAGATCCGATAAGCAGGTGAGGAGGCGCCTTGAAAATGCAAAGGCGGCAGGGAAAGAATCTGAACAGAGTCTTGTACCAAAGAACCAATCCTCTGAACAAACCTTTTCATTTTCAGCAATAGAGTCTGACTGAGGGTCAGTAGAATCCCATCCGAGAATAACCTGCCTTTTCCTTCCCGTGTAGAAAATGAGGAACCATCCTAAAGCCTTCATAGTAGCAATGAAGCGAAAAAGAGTGCAGCAAGAGAAGGACGACCAGCGTAAGCCTAAATTCCCAAAGACTTGCATAGTAATCGTCCTATGAAATTCTCTTTTGTAGCACAGAACAGCAGAAACCTCCTGTGGAATTCCAACAGACGAAGCAGAACCAAGATCAGACACCAAATGAAGACCCAAGAATACCAAAGGCTCAGACATTGATTCTGAGGAATAAGAGAAGATGCACAGGTGCCTACTGTACCCTCTTCCATCTTAGAGTCTTTGCTTTCAGAAATATACCTCATTTTAAGGGATGAATGTGATATGCTTAAAATGTGATATGCACTTTATCCATGTATTCAAGACTTTCTGCTTATACTTGATGAATGCTCCCATAAACTGTAAAGAACTTAGAATAAGAAGAGGCAGAAAACCTCTTACAAATGGCCTTTAACCTTTGAAGATTTGTCATGTCACTCCATCTACAAACTTGAAATCTGATCTGTCCTCTTCAGTCTAAGTCTTAAATTTCTGATTTGCCTTCTATCCTGCAACATCAGAAGTCTAGTGGCAGTGGGTAGACTATCTGGAGACGAGTAGGTTGAAGAGACTTTAGTTAAAGCTCCCTGGTTTGCCAATGAGTCTGCCACAGTGTTACCCTCATGATAAGAATGCTGAATTTGATAGTCCAAACCATAAAGGATAGAATGAATTTGATAGAAGATATTCCTGAATGTCCAAGAAGCCTGACTGTTATTTTTGACCATATCCACCAGTAATTTAGAATCAGATTCAATGAGGAATGAATAATCCAACAATCCAAAATCTCTTATCAGTCGTAAACCATCCAATAAAGCCCTTATCTCTGCCTCCATATTTGAACAATGAACATAAAAATAAGACCCTGCCAAAACAAATTGCCCAGTAGAGTTTCGTAGGATGACCCCTCCTCCTAACATACCTGGGTTCCCTTTTGAAGCTCCATCTATATTCAGTTTCATCATTCCCTCATTTGGGAACCCCAAGCTATCCATTTAACTTGTTTAAGAATTGTATTGGACCTTCTCACATTAATGACATCGAATAAAACCAAGTCTTTCTCTGAATCCAACACCTTAGGATTGATATTGTGTACCTGCAGTTTCTAGAAATGTATAATGTACTTTAGCAGAGAAGAAGAATGAGTATTCTGATTTTCAAAAAGCCTTCTACACCTTTCCCTCCATAACAGCCAGTAGACCAGTAGAGATAAACCTCTCAACAAATAGTGCGCCATAGAAGATTTCTTGTAAATTCTAATCATCCTTATAACCTTGTAAGGGGCTCTTCTTGAGAGATAAGCTGAATGCCCAAAAACTCAGATAACCTCCCCCAAATCGAAGTTGCATATTGACAATTAATGAAGTTATGAGCTGCCGATTCACAATCTTTCAAGCAAAAAACACATTTACTAGCCAAAGCAACTCCCATAGACTGAAATACAGAGTCCATAGGTAAAGCATTCCGCAATANTAAGCAGAGAAGAAGAATGAGTATTTTGATTTTCAAAAGGCCTCCTACACCTTTCCTTCCATATCTGCCAGTAGACCAGTAGAGATAAACCTCTCAACAAATAGTGCACCATAGAAGATTTCTTAAAAATTCTGATCATCCTCATAAACCTTGTAATGGGCCCTTCTTGGGAGATGAGCTGAATGCCCAAAAGCTCAGATAACCTCCCCCAAATCGAAGTTGCATATTGACAATTAATGAAGATATGAGCTGCCGATTCACAATCTTTCAAGCAAAAAACACATTTACTAGCCAAAGCAACTCCCATAGACTGAAATACAGAGTCCATAGGTAAAGCATTCCGCAATATTTTCCAACCAATAAGCTGTGCACTTGGAGGTGCCACCTGTTTCCATATATTCGAAGCCTGAACATTTTGTTGACCTGCACTTCATATTAGGTTCCATGCTGATTTAATGGTGAAATTCCCCCTTGTAGTATGCTATCAAATAAGCTGATCCCACCTCTCCGTCAATTCAATTTGCAAAGCAATCACATTCTGTATAAGCTGATCATCCATATGCTGTCTCACTCTATTAAAATCCCATCTGCCTTGAACAAGTACCTGTGATAGACAAGGAAAATTCAAAGGAGCAGAAGAGGCTCTATGAATTAGTGGCCCCAATTGTGACCAGTTATCACACCAGAAATCTACTTCATCCCCTCTACCTACCAACTTCAGCGAATTATTAACAAACTCCTCAAACCATGGATATAGCATTCTGTAAACTTTAGAATAACTATGTCTTGAACTCCTCAACAAATGGTCCTTATTACAATACTTATCCATAAAGAATTTAGCCCACAAAGACTTCCCATTAAGCAAACCCCATACCTGCTTCATTCTAAATGCCTTTTGAACCTCTTCAAACTTACGAAATCCCAAACCTCCTTCATCCTTGGGCATGTTAATATCCTTCCATAAAGACTTAATGAAGTTATCAAATGAATTGGCATTGAATTTAAAACTGACTGTATCAAAACTATCCTCCCCATATTTGACAGGAGTTTAGTATACCAACCCTGTAGCCTTGCTTGAAACTTCTGGAGTAGTTCCTGAAAATAGATAAGTTTAGCTCTTCCTTTAATAATTAGACATCCTAAATAGGACAAAGGACACTTTTTAAGAGGAATGTTCGCCACCCGTGAAAGCATATTCTGTCGAGCATGTGGAATTTTATCTGAGCAATACAATGAACTCTTTCCTTTATTCACCTTCTGTCCAGACGCCTCTTCATACCTCCCAACAAACTTCAACAAATTCATCATTGACTGTTTATTCCCTTTTAAAAAGATAAGTGTGTCATCTGCAAAAAGCAAGTGACTGAGAAATCTTGTCCCTGTTCCTGTGTGTTAGTATTTAATAAGCCCTTTATGAAAGATCTCCACCATACCCCTGCTTAGAACCTCCTCTGCCAGAATAAATAGACTAGGAGATATTGGGTCTTCTGGAAAAATCCGTGCCTAACTCCATTGATAGTCAAAGTAACAAACTGATTATGAAGACAGTTACTAATGACACTCTGGAATGCAGTAGAAAAACCAAAACTATTCAAAGTTTTTAGTAAAAAATCCCACTCTAACCTGTCAAATGCTTTCATCATATCCAATTTTACAATAATATTACCTGCCTCCACCTTCCTATCCAATTCATTCACCATAAACTGAGCCATAGCAGTGCTATCCCCAATATTCCTTCCTTTGACAAACCCATGTTGCTCTGAAATAAGTTTAGGAAGAATTTCCCCAAGTCTAGTAGCTAGGATCTTAGTGAATACCTTATACACAAAATTGTATAAATTTATCGGTCGAAATTCATCAAAAGAAGAAGGATTTTCCTTCTTTTGTATAAGGGATAACAATGTAGCATTCACTGATCTGGGAATATCTCCCCCTTGAATGAAAAAATTAGCAGCAGATAATAAATCCATCTTAATTACCTCCCATGCAGTCTGAAAAAATTGTCCCGAAAAGCCATTCGGACCTGGAGCGTTATGAATAGACATTGCAAAAACAGTCTCCATATGCTCCTCCAATGTAACATTGGATATTAAAGAAGCATTGTCTTCCTCAGTCACTATACTGGGAATAACGTTAAATGGCTCCTCCTCCATAACATGTGTTTCAGTAGAATATAGAGCTGAGTAGTAATTCACTGCACAGTCCGCAATTTCTTGATCATCCTCCAACCAAATATCATTGGAATCTTTAATTCTAGAAACTCTATTCCTTGTTGCTTTACCTTTAGCCAGAACATGAAACAATTTAGTATTCCTTTCTCCCTCCATAGCCCATTTCACATTAGCTCTCTGCTTCCAAAATATCTCCTCAATCCTCAAAGCCTGTTCCAGTTCTTTCCTCACTTCCAGCAAAGCCATATAATTGGCCTCTGTATCTAATCTTTCCACCTGCAATTCATCCTGAACCAGATTCCTCTCCAACCGTTTTATATTCTCAAAAACATTACCAAAAGTGTCCTTATTCCACATCTTAATTGAAACTTCAAAGTGCTAATTTTCAAAGAGAGATTCTTAATAGTGTTAGACGAATAATTTGCAGGCCAATAAAACTCTACTAACTTCAGAAATCCAGGATGCTCAATCCACATGTTTTGAAATTTCAAATAAGAAACTCTTACTTGAGAGTCTATCTCCGAAAATTTGGTAATTAAATGGCAATGATCAAATTGCACTATGCTAGCATGTTCAATCACAGTACTTACGAATCTACTCCTCCATTCCACACTCACCAATGCCCTATCCAGTCTCTGCCACATTCGAGTTCTACCTTGATGGTTATTGCACCATGTAAAAGTAGATCCTACATACCCACAATCTTGCCAACCCATAGTGCTTATAAAATCAGTAAATTCACTCATAATTGACACACTTGGAATAGCACCACCTTTTCTTTCTGTTGAAGAGACGATTGTATTGAAGTCCCCAACCACCATCCAAGGAACATTAAAAAGTGGTAGCCCAGACAAATGGGCCCATAATTCTCTTCTTTGTATATACTCACATTTAGCATAGACAAAAGGGATAAAAAAAAAAAGGCATTGAACCCATGTATGACACCTCCAATGTTAGAACTTGCTCATGGACATACTTTAAGGAAACCTTTATTCTATGATCCCAAATCACCCATATGTACTTTTCAGCTAATGGATTAGCTAAATATGATGAAAACCGCAAATTACTACATAAGCCATGCATTTTAGAAGGAAGTAACTTCGGCTCCAAAAGACAGACCAAAGAAATATCATGCATTTTCACTAACTTCTTGAGCCTCATCCTGGAAGCCTCTTCATTTGCCCCCCTCACATTCCATGTAATCGTATTAATCATTAAAAGGTTTTAGAGTGAGTAATCTTTCTAGACCTTGATCTAGTAACCATACCTACTTCAGAAAGCTCTTGCCTTTGCTTTGTATCAGAATCNTCCCAACAGAGAACGGAATAAAACCATCCAATCTATTTCTTTCTAAACCGCATTGATATAGCCTTTGAAGTTTGCCAATGTCTGTCAGGATGTTACCTGTGAGTTGGTTGTCTAACATTTCTAGATAACTTAAGCGAATGAGATGTCCAATACCAGTTGAGATGTTTCCATCTATATAATTGTGTTGAAGATCGATTAATTGGAGCTTCGTTGACAAGTTGCTGATGGATTCAGGTAGTGCGCCACCAAACTTATTAAAGCTCATAGTCAACTTTCTTAAAAAGGTGGCATTTGTTAGAGAAGAGAGAACATGTAAGTCATCGAGTCCACCACTTCCCATATTATTATAGTCAAACAATACAACCCCAAACTTATGTAACTTTCCCCTGGTAAGCACTTTTCTAGTAAAATTATTATCATTTATTTGAAAAAATTCCATGTTTGAGGCATTGGCTATTGAATTAGTGATTAATCTAGTAAATTGGTTAGCACCTATGCCAAGAATTCCAAGATTAGGAAAATTGATGCCTATATTTGAGGGAAGGCTGCCATGGATGTTATATTCCCCCTGCCAGAGAAGAGAGATTGAAGATTGATGGAGGGATGGCACTAGACAATCAATTTGTGCCAAGTGCAATCACTATTAGGTTGGCTATTTGGCCAAGAAAATGGGGGATACTTCCACCAAAATTATTTAAGGCTACATAAAGCAAGTTAAGAGATGTTAAGTTAGCAAAAGAAGGAGGAATATTTTCGGTTAGATCATTTTGTGGGATTATAAGTTCTTTGAGCTGTGACCATGAGCCTAGCTCTTCAGGAACTGCCCCTACTAGCCTTTTGTAACCAATATTGAAGGAAATAAGACTAGATAAGTGGGCAGGAATTTTGCCATTGAACGAGTTATTATGGAGGGCTAAAATTTTCAATCTTCACCACATCTCCAATGTGAAGCTTCTTCTCCCATTTTAGATTTCCCACACACACAACCTCCCTTTTACCCCTCTCTCTCTCTCTCTTAGATTGTAGAATTCATAGATTTCACAGTCACTATATGCACACAGTCATACACATACACAATCAAATAAATGCACACACACACATAGTCATACACACACACACACATAGTCATACACACACACACACAGTTGATACATTCACACAAATAGTCAAATACACACATAATCAATACATACACACATAGTCNTTTGTATCAGAATCCAATTCTTGAGAATCATTTACCCCTCCTTCATCTCCCCTACTAGTAAGCTCATCTTCCGAATAAAACCCCTTATCTGGTGGCTCCGTAGTACGATGCAGTCTACGTTCATCATCCATAATGATCAATGTACCCTCTTGACATGCGTATTGGTGTTCCACCAAAAAAGTAGAGTCCAATGGGAGCAAGCATTGCTGATTCAAAAGACTCTGCCNTCTAATAACTATGGTTATAAGTGACAAATATAAGTTTTGTCACTAATACCTCCTAATTCATAAAAATTAGTGATAATTGGTTATGGGGTCACTGAATAGTTACAATTAGATTGACTATTTAGTGNTGATTCAAAAGACTCTGCCCCAACTCCACATCCCCTCTATTATTTTCTTCTCGTCTCTGTAATTCTGTCATAGCATCCTGCTTCTCGAGTGACTTAAACTCTATATGCTCAACATATTCGTTATCCAGTTGCTTCGTTCCTTCCCCTCCAAGCGTATCCACTATTTCATTGTCCACTTCCTTCTCTCCCTCCTCTCCAGTTATGTCAATAATTTCTTTTCCAACATTCAGTTTATCTGTCGTATTATTATCTTTACCCGAGTGGCCCCCATTTTCGAATGAGTTGTTACACCAATTCTTGTCTGGGCTATTTTCTTTTTCAGCTTCCAAAGATCCTTCCCCATTAATTTCGGTGTTACTGCTACCCCGTTTGGTAGTAGAATCTTTCAAATAGCCTCCCTTATTCTGTTGAACCCATATCCCTTTATTCTTGGTAGTCAAATTGGTTTGCCTCAAATTATTCATATCCTTTCTAAACCCAAACCCTCTTTCCTTAGCTTGCATTATGGAATTTCCAGCCTGCGCACCTTGTTTCCTTTTCCCTTTAGCTTTTGTTACCTTTTCTGTCTGCATATCTGTCAACATAGGATTCTTTCCTTTATCATCAATTTCCAAATCAGGAACCTTTTTTCTTCGACGGTCATCTTCTCCATGGCCCTGCTTCCTGCAAGATTTACCGTACCTTTTGTTTTTTTCATAAATAATATTCTGCCACCTTGCCCTTTCCTCTCCCATATCCAACCAAATCTTGGATGGATTGTTCGGCAGTACGTTAACCTCCACACAAACTCTAGCCACCCCAGGTCTAGCCATAGATAACGTTGATTGATCATAAGTAAGGGTGTCAAACGTGTCGTGTTAAACGGTTACGTGTTAGGTTAAACGGATGACAGGTGAAAAACATATAAACCCGTATACGACACGTTTAATAAAAAGGTAAAGAATTGAAACACGAACACAAACCGTTTAATAAACGGGTAACACGACACGACTCATTTAACACATCTAATTTCAAACGGGTTAACCCATTTACTTGTTTACTACCCGTTTGACCAATTTAACACGATAAAACACCCATTTAACTATTTATTTGTTTATTTAAAAATGTTATATAACTTTATAAAACTAACAAACTACCATAAATAAATATGATATTTAGAGATACTTTATACCATATCACACCATATTATAAAATACAAATTACAATCCAAAATATCTAAATTTCACTAACAATCATATTATAAATCATAAATACAATTCGAAATAACAATCATATAACAAACCACAATATCAAACAATCACAAATTTCATGATTCACAAAATCTCGTGAAAGATGTCGAATCTCTACCTCCACGACAACGAACATATTTAACAACCAAATTCTCATGCCCTACACAAATTAAAATAAAATATTATATAATATTAATAATTAAATAGACTCATAACTAGATAAATACCAAAAACTTGACATTGCCTCTCTTTAGTCATGATCAATGATAGAGATAGTTGTACCAGTTGATGTTTGTGTTGTTGGAGCTCCAAGTAACTAAGATTTATGCCCGACATCAGAAACTATAATGTATTCGGAAGAATCCATCTGTTTAAAACAAATACGAAAGAATTAAAAACACATACACTGTAGATATATCTAAGAAGAAATAGATAGACTTGTAGATTATAATTGTTTATGATGGGACTTTTCTGAAATACTCCATGATGAAGACACGTGTCTTCGGTATTTACCAAAACACTTACTAAGATCAAGCACCATCGGCGCATAAAGGTCCTCACCCCCGAGGTACTCGTCATATAGGATCATGGCATTCAGTACGTTTTACAACCAACACGTAGCCTCGGTCTTATATGGTACCTCGGTCGGTATCCCTCCCTCGGTTCTGAGATGAGCCTTTCCTCGGTGCCGAGGTGTACCCCGTCCTGGACGCCTCCTCTACTCCAGGATAAGCTATTGACGTACAGGTCATTAGCCTAGGCTAGTCTAGGCTATTCATCATGACCTCGTCTTACACAATCAGTATCAGGACGTACTGGAATGCAGGGGCCACAGCCAATGGGGGATGGACGCGTGACATACGATATCACATCAAAAACAGAAAAGCCGCATGCCGTTGCTGACACGCGACTTGGGAACACAAACGATTAATTGCACCACTCCCTTGACGAGACGGCATTCAATGCAGTAAGGCTTGAAAATGAAAGGCAATAAATGCTCCTAATACAGAGCATTTATTGCATCGTCCCCGAGAGGAGTATATTGTACCGTCGGCATCCCGATTAAGAAGAGAAGACATTCCTCATCAGAATCAGTGCGCACATTGCCTGTACCTAATGATTACCTACTGACTACACTGACAGCAATCATGAGCTTTTGAGGTATAAATACTCCTTGCAAAAGGCAAGACGGGTATGCAACAAAAAACTCTTTACTACAATATACACTCAGTGTTTTCTCCTTTCTCTCTCTTTCTCAAAGACTGACTAGATTGTCGGAGGGGATACGCCAGAAAACACTCCGGCGCCCTTCTAACTTGTTCTTCTTTGTTCCAGGAACCTCTTTCAGCCTTACTGGATCGTTCTTCCGCTCCCCCAGGGTCTCCCGTTGCCGTTCCAGGTTACCACCGGACCTCGCAGGCTGTTCCAAGCAGCGTGGTTGGTCACTCAACTGGCTCACTCGAGTTCACCAAGGGAGAGANAATGGATCGTTCTTTCGCTCCCCTAGGGTCTCCCGTTGCCGTTCCAGGTTACCACCAGACCTCGCAGGCTGTTCCAAGCAGCGTGGTTAGTCACTCAACTGGCTCACTCGAGTTCACCAAGGGAGAGATCTGTTCTCGTTTTTTATATTGTGCAGGATCTTGCACGCACAATCTGGCGCCGTCTGTGGGAAACGACTAGTTTTCCTAGTTTTTTCTCTATAAAGAACAGTGACCATGATGAACACTCGACAGAAAGGGAAAGGACCCCACCAAAGGAGTCTCGAGTTACAAGTTCCCTATCATCACGGAGGGAGGGATCACACCAATATGAATAAAAGTGTCTCTACTCGGTCAAGAGGGGTTACCCCTCAAACCAGTATGGGAATCAGGTCAGGGGGATCAGTCCCCTTGGCTCGTCAGCTGGCGGAGGTGATTGAAGAAAAGTTTGACGATAGATTACGACAGCTGAAAAAGGACAATGTAAACGTCCTAAGCTGGCTCAACGAGTTTGTCGCCTATGGGGAAGGGTCGAGGGATTCATTCCTTTCTCGTGGGCTTCCCGCCCGGGAGGCGGAAACGAAGGATCTAAGAAACCACCTAAACAACAAAGCAGAAAGCTCTAGGGCCCCAAAGCGACCCAGAGCCGGCGAGCATCATCATGACAACCATTCAAGGAAAGCAAGGCCATTGGCCCTGGACGACCTCCGGCGAGGTTTGTCTAGACGGAGGAAGGGAGATGAATCCGAGGAGGACTCAACCCAATCCACACGACGCCCAGGAAATGAGGGGCTTACCGATGAACTCAAGGACTTCAAAAGGCATCCCGTCAGGAAAAAAATTGATCTTAGAGCCCGGTTAGACTCCAGGAGAAAGGGTAAGACTGTCCAGGATGAGGCCGAGGACAAAGTCATACAAACACCCTTTACGAGGGAGATCGGTGAAATGGAGGTTTCAAGAAAGTTTGTCGTGTCGCGGTTCAAAATTTATGACGGGCGGTCCGATCCTGAAGCCCATGTCAGGCAATACAAGCAGATGATGTCCCTCTATCATTCNATGATCTTCATGCATATGTCACAATATTTATTCTATTTCATTCAACCTTATTTTCTTGAACAACACTTTGTAGTGGACACGCCTTTAACCTGAGACAAATAAATGCAACATATATTGGGTGTAAGCTAATAAGATGCTCCTCAATACACATGAAACATAGGTATAAAACACATAGTCAAAATAGTTATAGGTCTAAACTCATATTAATAAAGTATCTTNTTATAAGGAGGGAATTCGAGACTCTTCGCCAGTACGCCATCTGATACTGGGAAGAGGTTAATGAGGTAGAAGGCTGCTCGGAGGTCATGGCAGCAGCATCTTTCCGGCTCGGCTNTTATAAATCACAGTATATAACAAACATTTCATGTATACATATCAACTGAGGAAATGTACAAATTGTAGCTACCACATCAAAAACCTATACAATCACAACTCATTACTATATTTCAATTAAAAAGGGTTTCGACCCACATTTATATTGGTTTGAAACTAAGCAGAGTTTATGCGAACTCTATTTTGAGAGGNAAAAGCAGCAAAGACCGAGCCCTCCAATCTAAGAGAAAAGAGAAGGAACGGAAAGATATTCCCCGAAAGGGATTGCTACCCCCTCCAGGGGGTCCGTCCAAAGGAATTNCTCTATTTTGAGAGATTTGTAGAATTGAAGTCAAGTCTTAAGCATGGCAAAGACTAATACCTTTTCACACACCACCCCTCAAGGTTCGAACCCACACCTCCCAGTTAAGAGATGAGCCATTAGCCATTCAAACTAACCCACAATGGTTTTATCTTATGATTGTTGGGTGTCATAGCGTTTGAAANTTACACTGTGTTTAAGGAACCCATCTTCAAGCTGCTCCATAAAATCAAGCACGAGTCGTTCTTTAAATGGCCGCCCAGGATGTAGAGCAACCCCTTCACCCGTGATCAAAATGTTAGGTGTTCCTATCACCGGAATTTCGGGCATCGCACCGAAAGCTGCCGGGTGTTCAAATCGTTCTTGGAAAGATTGGTCCGAGACGGATATTTGAAAGAGTACATAGAGCCCAGGCCAGAAGAGAGACAAGCCCTTGCCCCGACCGAGGAGCCGGACAACATCATAAATGTCATTCATATATGTCCCTTGGATCGCCCCACGTTCAAGGAACTCGAGTCCGACCTCAAAAGGGTAGCTTTTACGNCATTTTGTAAGACAGTGCTGAGCCAATACCTCTCCATGATTATATTTGAACTCCCATACTTCCTCCCCGTGTGCATTCAATTCCCATGATTTTGTTTTTGATGATCAACAACTTGGCTACAATTTCACTGGTGTCCAACCGTTCACTTGGAGTTGCTTCTGAACACGTAAGTCCAACTCCAAGTACAGAANAAGGTCAGGACAGGTGAGCTTGGCATTACATTCTCCGACGCGGATTTGACAGGCGTAGTGACTCCTCATAACGACGCCCTTGTCTTNGAAACTATGAGCATGACTCTTATCCTGAGGTTGGGGATTTGTGCTCGTCTCCCCCACTTCTTTGTGCTGAAGAAGCCTTGGTTCAACAATATTTGGTACTTGTTTTGCGAAGCCATACTAACATAATTATGAAGGTTCAAACTATCATCAAACATCTTGTTAGTGGGTCTCTTTCCTATAAACATTTCCAATAACAGGATGTCATAGCTATACACATCCCCATGAGTTGATGCCTCACTCCCCATGCCATACTATGAAATTTAAATTTCATAATGTCAAAATAAATAAGATGGAAAGAATATCAAACAATAATTCATTAACATGCAAGTAATCTATATTATAAATCTGGATAGACTAAACTGTTTACTTTTTGCTCAAGAAGTAAATTGCATCTTAAAACTTGTACTACCAGCACTTAGAGGCACATTTGGCCAATGTTCATCCGAAAAAATGGTGTTACAATTTTTCCAATTTATTTCCTATGTGAACACAATAATTGCTAATTTTTAATTGAAGCATTATGTTATTAAGGCATCTAATAGACTTAAATCGTTATAGACAAAACAACCACTAGTCTAAATCATTGATATTAACAATGTGCACTTATGGCAAACACAAAGAAAAAAACTAATTACCAAATCAATGATATGGAAATAGAGAGGCTTATCCAAAATCCTAGTTCAGACATCNAAGATTTTGATAGACTCTGGAAGTTCCTCGGAGGTGATGTACTCTGAAACTTTAAAATGGATGGGCTTGGCCCCAAAGACCTCACCAAAGTCAGGACACCCCTCATCGGATTCAACGGCTCGTTCGCCCTGCCCGTGGGGAAAATCACATTGCCAGTTGTCACAGGTCCCTTCGTCATCGACACCGAGTTTGTCGTGATCGATACGGACTCTCCCTACAACGTGATTATGGGGCGAACATGGCTGCATGCGTTGGGAGCAGTGCACTCCACTTTCCACCAGAAATTAAAATTCGCCACGCCAGAGGGTATCATGGAGATCGGGGGGGACCAAGCGTCCGCGAAAAATTATTTTTATTCAGCCGTTCGAGCCGGGGCGTTCAGCCAGGAGAAGGGGCGAGCACCGGAAGAGATTATGGAAAAATAGCAATTACAGTCCGGACGTCCAGGAATGGATGACCCCCGGATAGACCCAACTGAGCGGTCAGTAGAAGACCTCTGGAAGGTGCCCTTGGTAGAGGGAGAAGAAGAGAGGTATTTCTTAGTTGGGACCTCGATGCCCATAGCCGAACATGAGGAGATGATCGAGTTCCTAAGGGGAAATACAGACGTGTTCGCCTGGAACGAAATGGAAATGACAGGGGTAGACCCCGAGATAATCACACACAGGCTGCATGTTAACCCGTCGCACAAGCCAGTCAAACAGAGGCCACGACGCATGGCCCCGCATCACACCAGCGCGGTCAACGAGGAAATCGACAAACTCCTGAAGGCCGACGCCATTCGAGAGATACAGTTCCCAGAATAGCTGTCTAATACGGTGTGCGCAAAGAAGAAAGGGGGAAAATGGCGTGTTTGCGTAGACTTTACAGATCTAAACAAGGCATGTCCCAAGGACAACTACCCCCTGCCAAAGGTGGACCAGCTGGTAGATGCTACTGCCGGATATGAACGAATGGACTTCTTGGATGCCCGAGCAGAATATCATCAGATCCCTCTCTATCCCCCGGATCAGGAAAAGACGGCGTTTATNACTCTCCCTACAACGTGATTATGGGCACGAACATGGCTGCATGCGTTGGGAGCGGTGCACTCCACTTTCCACCAGAAATTAAAATTCGCCACGCCAGAGGATATCATGGAGATCCGGGGGGGACCAAGCGTCCGCGAAAAATTATTTTTATTCAGCCGTTCGAGCCAGGGCGTTCAGCCAGGAGAAGGGGCGAGCACCGGAAGAGATTATGGAAAAATAGCAATTACAGTCCGGGCGTCCAGGAATGGATGACCCCCGGATAGACCCAACTGAGCGGTCGGTAGAAGACCTCCGGAAGGTGCCCTTGGTAGAGGGAGAAGAAGAGAGGTATTTCTTAGTTGGGACCTCGATGCCCATAGCCGAACATGAGGAGATGATCGAGTTCCTAAGGGGAAATACAGACGTGTTCGCCTGGAACGAAATGGAAATGACAGGGGTAGACCCCGAGATAATCACACACAGGCTGCATGTTAACCCGTCGCACAAGCCAGTCAAACAGAGGCCACGACGCATGGCCCCGCATCACACCAGCGCGGTCAACGAGGAAATCGACAAACTCCTGAAGGCCGACGCCATTCGAGAGATACAGTTCCCAGAATAGCTGTCTAATACGGTGTGCGCAAAGAAGAAAGGGGGAAAATGGCGTGTTTGCGTAGACTTTACAGATCTAAACAAGGCATGTCCCAAGGACAACTACCCCCTGCCAAAGGTGGACCAGCTGGTAGATGCTACTGCCGGATATGAACGAATGGACTTCTTGGATGCCCGAGCAGAATATCATCAGATCCCTCTCTATCCCCCGGATCAGGAAAAGACGGCGTTTATCACTCCGAAGGGAGTTTACTGTTACAAAGTGATGTCGTTTGGACTAAAGAACGCCGGGGCAACATACCAAAGACTGATGAATCGGATGTTCAAAAAGCATATCGGCAACACCATGGAGGTCTACATAGACGATATGCTGGTAAAGAGCAAACGGAGTTGTGATCATCTGACAGATTTGGCGGATACCTTCTCCACCCTGAGGGAGTATGGGCTGAAGCTGAATGCGACAAAATACGTTTTCGGAGTGGAATCAGGTAAATTCCTCGGATACCTGGTTAGTCAACGAGGAATCGAAGCCAATCCAGATCAGATTCAAGCGATCCTGGACATCCGCAGCCCCCGCACTGTCCGAGAAGTCCAGAAACTCACAGGGATGCTGGCTGCACTTAACCGTTTCGTCTCACGCTCCTCGGACAAATGCAAACCCTTTTTCGGAGCAATCAAGAGTGCTGGGAAGAATATGTGGAGCCGGGGGTGCGAGAACGCCCTGGCTGGAATCAAGGAATACCTAAGGACTCTTCAAATCTTATCCGTCCCCATCCAGGGGGAGATGCTGTTCTTGTACCTGGCAGTATCTGAGTTTGCGGTAAGCGGGGTACTTATCCGTGAGCATGAGCACCGCCAGAAGCCGATTTATTATATAAGCAAGGCGCTCCTGGACGCAGAGACAAGATATCTACCCCTGGAGAAACTGACTCTATCCCTGGTCACCACTGCAAGGAAACTGCGAAATTATTTCCAGGCGCACCCAATCACTGTCCTTACCGATCAGCCCTTGAAAGCGATCTTGAGGAAAGCAGAACTCTCCGAAAGGATTTTCAAGTGGGCAGTAGAGTTGGGGGAGCACGACATTCATTTCAAACCCCGAACTGCGATAAAAGGTCAAATATTGGCAGACTTCATAGCTGAGTTTTTGGGGGAGTATCCCGTTTTAGAAGGATCGCCTCCTCCCTGACTTAGCGTCTCCAACGAATTGTGAAGGATCGTCATGGCTTTTGTGTGTGGACGGTTCGTCAAATAGTAAGGGGTCCGAAATCGGTATCTTGCTGACCTCTCCAGATGGGATTATTGCGGAACAGGCCGTTCGGCTGGGATTCAAGGCTTCGAATAATAAAGCTGAATACGAGGCCCTCATCTCAGGACTTCGGTTAGCGGAGGCAACTGGAGTTACCGATTTAATCGTGCATTGTGATTCTATGCTAGTAGTCAATCAAGTTAACGGAGAGTTTGNATGCTATAAAAGAAAAAAGAGTACAAGCAAAAAGAAAAAAGGGGCTTTTATCTGGCCCCAGGCATCTCCACAACATCAGCCGAGGGCGAGTCAGCATAAAAAAGTTGAGAAGCTTCTGGAGCAGGCAGAAGGAGAGGTNATGACTGTAATTCTAAGGTTCGGCCGGATTGAAATCAAACAAGTGTCCCGAGACAAGAACACACATGCCGACGCCCTGGCTTGTCTAGCCTCGGCGGTGGACTCCTCCCAGTCGCGCAGGATCACCATTGAATACCTTTCCGCATCCTGCATAGATCATGCTCTCGAGGCAATGGTCATCCAGGACGCACACAAGCCGCCCAGTTGNCCACAGAGAAACCTTGAGCAACATGAGGATCAGGGGCATGGTCCGGCGGGGCCTCTTCGAACAAGTNCGCATCCTGCATAGATCATGCTCTCGAGGCAATGGTCATCCAGGACGCACACAAGCCGCCCAGTTGGATTGATCTCTTTCTCAGGTTCCTCACAACAGGAGATCTCCCGGAGTGTTCAAAGGAAGCAAGGAAGATAAAACTCAAAGCTCCAAGATTTTGGGTCTCTCCGGATCAGAAACTGTATCANCCGATATTTGCACCGGCGTTGGGATCTCATCTTCGGCAGCAATCTCTGCTTCGGCTCGTTCCATCTCTGCCGAGGGCACGTACTTGTGCATCTGGAAGAGCGGGGAGTCTGACGGGATTCCAGCANGAGTGGGTAGAGGCGGAGCCGTTGACTCATATCCGCGACATAGATGCCAAATAGTTCGTCTGGGAGAACATAATCACCAGGTTTGGGATTCCCCGGGCACTGGTGTCGGATAACGGGACTCAATTCACCGGCGGACGTTTCAAGTCTTTCTGTGAGCAATTCGGGATCCGTAATTTCTACTCCACCCTTGCCTATCCTCAAGCCAACGGGCATGCAGAGGCCTCCAACAAGACAATTATCAATGGGATCAAGAAGAGGTTGGAGAAAGNCTGTCCTTCGCCGCAGAGAGTCGCAGCGTCTGCTCGGTGATCCTCCCCTCAGCATCGGCAAGGGCAGCACTTAGCTTTTCAGCACCAACCTTAGCCGACTCGGCATCCTTGAGGAGTTGNGTTGGAGAAAGTCAAGGGAAAATGGGCGGAAGAACTATTAAACATTTTGTGGGTGTACAGGACCACCCCTCGGTCCTCGACAAGGGAAATCCCATACTTCTTGGCATACGGAATGGAGGCAATCATACCCCTCGAAGTAGGGTTCCCGACCATAANGGGCAGCCTGCTCCGCCAGGGTAGAATCCCTGGCAGCTACGTCCTCCATAGCTCGGGCGAGGGCCCCCTCCGCCTCTTCCTTCTGCTCTCGGGCCCGTTGGAGGTCCATCCTAGACCCATGGTACCGCGCAGCTATTATGGAGATTTGTTGGGTAGCCTGCAAATGAGGAAAAAAGGCGTGTCACAAAAATAGAAAGCGAGAGAGAAGAAACCAAAGCAAAAATGAATTTACCACCAGGGAATTCTGGATGATAGAGCGGAACAACACGTTCGTTGATCGCCCCTTGAGCTGCCATGTCAGCCTCGAAATGCAGTGTCTCACTCACTGCATTGGCAACATGAGGGTCCAGCAAAATGGAGTCATCGACCCTGATCACTCGGTTCATGTGATCGGTGGCTCGGGGGTTCCACTCCGCGGCNCAAGGACTCTTGTCCCCGAAGCAAACACAAGAGCGTGCCTCTTGAATGGGCGAGCCCCCGAAGAAAGTTCAAAAAAAAAAAAAAACAAAACACTACTGTACGCAAAAAGGAAAAAGTACTCATGATTTATTTCAAGAAGAGGGGCTTTGCGTCCCCAAANCCGCGAAGGGGAAGGGGGAGTCTGCTGCTGCCGTTGTTGTTGCTGTTGTCGTTGCTGCTGTTGCGGAGGAGCAGGGGGTAACCCATGACCTCTCCTGCTTTGCTGCTGAGCGGAAGATGCCCTGAATCCTCTGCCGAGGTCATCGTGCCTATGTTTGACCCTTCTCTCCTCCTCTACCTGAGGATCCCGGTCACGCACTTGACCCCGACTGAGAACTCTTGAGGATGGGGTGGAACTGGTCCCTGCAGATGGGGCGCCGCCGGTTGATCCTCGACCCCTCCCGGCAGCAAAGGCTTGCCTCTGCCTCAGGAACCCCAGGTCAATGCGAGGCGTGCTGGACATCGCGACCTCGAGGGCGTCCTCGGCGTCTAGAGATTGTAGAACTTGGAAGTCCGGCCACAAATCTCCTCCCGAAGTCCCCACCTCAGCGTCCGAAGGAACAAAGTCCTCTCTGACCCCGAGCTCTTCAACTTCTCCCTCTACTTCTGCCTCCGAAGCCCGATCAGGGTCTTCTTCCAAGTTTTCCTCGACCTCTTGCCTCGCCGCCTGATCGAAGAGTTCAGACCACCGCGAAGGCTCAAAAGGCTGAGGAAGCTGTGAAAATTTCTTATACCCGGGGGTGTAATTCAGCAGGATGTGGGCAGCCCGGCCGAACTCGTTGTCACCAGTAAATCTCCAAACCGTGATTAGGTCGGCAAAGTTCACCAGCGACCGAGGGGGAGGAGCTGTTTCCCGAGCAGGGATATCTGCACAAACAAAAAAGTAGTCATGAACATCGAAAGTCTGGAGAACAAAATAATAAACCCGAAGGAACCGACGTACTTGTTGTTCTCCATTCCAGAGGGCATACCAAGCCGTTACACTCGGGACCAACACCTCTCTGCCAAGATCCCTTGAAAATTAGAATATCGTCCTTGTACCCCTTGTCCGAGTCGGAAAGATGCGTTACAAGGTACATGGAGGGGTCCCTGGCTTTGAGGTGGAAGTGTTGGTGAGGCATGACTCTCAAGAGGGAATAACAAAAAAGGAGATCGTTCAGCCCAATATACCCTGAGGCGTCTATTGAGCTCTAAGACCTCCATAATTATTCTGAAGACATTAAGGCAACACTGTCCGGGGAAGAGGCGGAAGTGAGAGAGGAACTGTAGAAGTAAAGGGGGTAAAGGAAACCTAATTCCGCCCTCTATTATGGCCTTGGTATAAAAGGGCATAGCATCCTCGGCCCCGAGGGTAGGAAAGTGCACCACCGAGTCATAATCTTCTATGTCTACGCACGGGGGAATGCCGTACTTGACCTTAAACCTATTAATCTGCTCATCACCCTTTACTTTATACTTCCCCGACCCCGAAGAACCAGCCTGAGGATTCTCGGGAGCAGGGTGACGACGAGGCATCTCTAAGAAAGTGAGAAAGTGGAGGGTGTTTTTTCTTAAAAATCCCTGAGGAAGCTTCCCGAGGATTAGTCGCTAAGTATCAACCGGAGACACCTCCAGTCATCGAAAAATAAAAAGGGATAGGAGGAAGAAAAGAAGAAAGAAACTAGGACTCACCTGAATGCCAAACGGAGTTTTTTCTGGAAAACTTTAGGCGACTCCTTCCAGAAAGTTCAGAAGCAACGATGGGTCTGCTGGCTTTAGGACTTTAAGGAAGAATGGGCAGTTGACGATGGAAGAAGAAATAGATCTTCGGCGAAGATTTAGGAAAATGCTCTCTTGAGGAAGTTCGGAATGGCGAAACAAGAAAATGCAAGAGGAACCCCATTTATATAGTGGTTGTTTCGTCATTGGGCGCGAAAAACGAAACGGCGCATTTAATGCACACGACATCCTAAGTCAGGGAAAGCGGCTCGAGACAATGATGAAGCATTTGTGGTTGTTGGGAAACCATTCGTCTCCTTACGACGCGTGCCCTCGGTGTCAGAAGATCGAAGGCTGGGGGGCAGTTGATGGGACTTTTCTGAAATACTTTATAATGAAGACACGTGTCCTCGGTATTTACCAAAACACTTACTAAGATCAAGCATCATGGGCGCATAAAGGTCCTCGCCCCCGAGGTACTCGTCATATAGGATCATGGCATTCAGTACGTTTTACAACCAACACGTAGCCTCGGTCTGATATGGTACCTCGGTCGGTATCCCTCCCTCGGTTCCGAGATGAGCCTTTCCTCGGTGCCGAGGTGTACCCCGTCCTGGACGCCTCCTCTACTCCAGGATAAGCTATTGACGTACAGGTCATTAGCCTAGGCTAGTCTAGGCTATTCATCATGACCTCGTCTTACACAATTAGTGTCAGAACGTACTGGAATGCAGGGGCCACAGCCAATGGGGGATGGACGCGTGACATACGATATCACATCAAAAACAGAAAAGCCGCATGCCGTTGCTGACACGCGACTTGGGAACACAAACGATTAATTGCACCACTCCCTTGACGAGACGGCATTCAATGCAGTAAGGCTTGAAAATGAAAGGCAATAAATGCTCCTAATACAGAGCATTTATTGCATCGTCCCCGAGAGGAGTATATTGTACCGTCGGCATCCCGATTAAGAAGAGAAGACATTCCTCATCAGAATCAGTGCGCACATTGCCTGTACCTAATGATTACCTACTGACTACACTGACAGCAATCATGAGCTTTTGAGGTATAAATACTCCTTGCAAAAGGCAAGACGGGTATGCAACAAAAAACTCTTTACTACAATACACACTCAGTGTTTTCTCCTTCCTCTCTCTTTCTCAAAGACTGACTAGATCGTCGGAGGGGATACGCCGGAAAACACTCCGGCGCCCTTCTAACTTGTTCTTCTTTGTTCCAGGAACCTCTTTCAGCCTTACTGGATCGTTCTTCCGCTCCCCCAGGGTCTCCCGTTGCCGTTCCAGGTTACCACCGGACCTCGCAGGCTGTTCCAAGCAGCGTGGTTGATCACTCAACTGGCTCACTCGAGTTCACCAAGGGAGAGATCTGTTTTCGTTTTTTATATTGTGCAGGATCTTGCACGCACAGTTTACTTTTCAAATGTTGAAAATTTTTCTACTTGGTTATGCTGTAGCACTCAAACTTAGTTTAAAGTTATACAACGATCAACTTGATTAGAGCTAAACATTTATCTATTATTTTCAATTTAAATACTTGATAAATTGAAAATAAAAAAATGTGAGACAGCAAAAATGTCTAAAGAACCAATCTCAACTTGTTCATGAATAACTAAGTTTGCAACCCTCCTTGATGTCTGAGCTTCAAGCAGAGGGTTTACACAGATAACTATAAAGAAAATAATAATAGCCACCATAGAAATACACCTTCCAGCGAATATTGATCTCAAGACGCCGGCTAGGTTCAACAACCACTATATCTTCCGGCAATTAAGTAAACTGTAGATTTGTTAATTCTTAAGAACTCAAGCTTTGGTTTATAACCATTATATAACTTTTTAGTCAACCCATTTTAAATATAACGAGTCTCAATGCCAAACTAGGCATCATAGAGGATCTTGAGATGTTGTCTAGGCCGATCACTGTCAGACCTGCTGAGGCGGTAAAAATAAAATTACACTGATACAGATCTAAGATCTCAGATCTGAAATACATCTAAAATCACACTGATATAGATCTAAAATCAACTAATACAGATCTGAAATACATCTAAAGTCACCCTAAAATACCGATCTAAAAAAGATTTACCGTGGTCACTGGTCAGCGACTCAAGCTTGGAAATAGAGAGAAAAAGCTCCGTTTGGTTCAGCGGGCTCCGTGGTCAGCTATCAAGCTTCAGCCGTTCAGTGGTCAACGATCAAGCTTCGACTGTTAGGTTCAATTCAACGTAGATGGAGAGAGGGAGCAAGAGCAACACCAAAGTTCAGCCGTTCAGCGATGGAAATAAATTAGGGTTAGAAAAAAAAACTTTATATATTTTTAAAATAATTATTAATTTTATTTAAACAAATAAACGGGTTGACATGTGTCATCCGAACACGATCCATTTATTAAATGTGTTAAACGGGTTGACCCGTTTATCACCCAAACCCGTTAAGGTCTCATCCAAACCCGCTTAATCTGTATTGATTTGTGTCTGTTAATTGTGTCGTATTGAATTTTGACAAGTCTAATCACAAGCCAACACCTTAACCTTACCTATTGGTTTCGTCAATAACTCAAGGAACTATCTTTTGAAAAAGTTTAACAGCAAACCCGGTAAAGACACCCACATATCTTTTGAAGGCTCAATTCCAACAATGAAATCTGTAAACCACTTAAAAAATCTAAATAGATAGTCCTCAATCAATGTAGCATCCTTCAACCAAACTTTGACATAATCCACTCTTGCAGCTGAAACCTTATGAGAACATGCCTCCGATCAATGACTCCCACTTCAAAACTACCCTTCAAACTCCATTTCGAACGAATAACTTCCTTAATAACACTTATAGAAGGTCTACCATAAACACACTTACCAATAAGAGCATACTGAAGTGACAAACATGAGGCTTGAATCTCTTCCTTAGTAAAGTAAAAAGTGGGCTCTCCTTCGTAAAAAACAACAGGCTTGTCAATCCTTGGAGCTGCATCTATATGTTCTTGGTAAGAAGGTTGCTTGAAAAGAGAAGCATAAGTTTGCTGGTTTTTTGAATGTGCATCAGGTAAGTTGAATTGTATAGGTTCTAGAGGTTTTTGGTGATTAGATGGTTGTATGGGTTGTGATTTTAGTAATTTTGGTTGATAATCTTGTGTTTTGGGATTAGGATTTGGAGGTTTTGGTGGGATTTGGTTAAGTTTGGCTGAAGAACTCATTGAAGGAGGAAAATTCTAGAGAGAAGGTAGAGCTTTGTTGGGGTTAATTGGACCCATATGATTAAGTCATTTTAATTCCTCCTATGAATTCATTAATTATTTGGTGTGTTTTGTAATTTATTCAATTACATGGTATTAGGGTTATCATAAATAGTGATAATGAATATATATGTGTGTGTGTGTGTGTGTGTGTGTGTGTGTGTATTCATGATGAAGAATATTGATGAATATATAAATGAGTTTTATTGTAAGTTTTTAATTTAAGTGTTCTTTTTAGAACTAATAGAGATCTATTGTTTTTGAGGCTTTTAAAAAATTTATTTAATGTCTTAAAAAGCAAAAAGAAAACAAAGGGGAAGGAGGAAGAAAAGTTGCAGAACCTGCAACTTTTGGTGGGGGAAGAAGATGGATTTTCAAAAATTACAGAAAACTCCCCTTTAATTTCAAAGAACTTTATTTTGATCTTTGTATTCTTCTAAACTTAATTTTAACCAGAGTTTTTCTTGGTAAGTTAGAAGAATAGAATTTTAGAAAATTTATGGCAAGCCTGAAAACATAAAATTCATTTTTTAAGAAAATTATATTTTGACCTCAAAAGTTTCAAAAATTATGATTTGACTCCAAAACTTTTGAAACTTTTTTCAAACAGCTTAGAATATTTTCATACCCTATTACCTTATATTAGAAAGGATATTTATATGTAAAATATATATTAAGTATATATCAATGGGTGATAAGTATAA
The DNA here is from genome assembly GCA_963454935.2 of Ilex paraguariensis. Taxonomy (NCBI): domain Eukaryota; kingdom Viridiplantae; phylum Streptophyta; class Magnoliopsida; order Aquifoliales; family Aquifoliaceae; genus Ilex; species Ilex paraguariensis. The sequence goes on along the minus strand of CAUOFW020001636.1, from coordinate 259,378 downwards.
AAATTAAATATAGAATCGCGAAATGACAAAGTTAGAAATAGATATTGATCGTTATATGTTATTTTGGATTAAGTGATAATTGCATTGAGGTTGAGAAAGAGAGTTTTGAATTGAATTTTGGGAATCAAGGTGAGTAGTTTACTATTTATTTTGGGAGGATTTTCTATATTAAATGTGTGAGTGCGTGCGTGTGGATTTTTCATATATATGATATATGTATTGATATTTGGGGTTGCAATTAAATGTTTTGCAATTATAAACTATTATACATGTGAATTTTGAAAAATTTGTGGGATGATTTTATATCATTGTTTTGGTGATGAAAGAGAAATTTTGCGTGCGTTGGGACTAAAACTATCGTTTTGGTGTGTGTGAAAATCATGTTTATTAGACGGAGACTGGGTTACCAAGTCTAGATAGTAAAGAAATTGTATACCAGCATGGTCGATATAAGGATGTGCACATAAGGGCCAGTCATCAGGCTCGTGATGACAAGAGATGAAATCAGTTATTAGGCTAGTGATAACAAGAGACGGGGTCAATCATCAAGCTAGGGATAATAAGAGACAGGGCCAGTTACTAGGCTAGTGGTAACAAAGATGATTTGATAAATGTATTTGAGACTAAGTGTGTGTGTGAGTATTTTGTGTTATAAATGTTTTTTTATTTATAAAGTTATTTGTGAAAATGAGTGATATTTTGGTTTATAAATGTCTTTTCATTTATAAAGTTATTTATGATCAAGAGATTATTTTTTTAAGAATTATGTGAGAGGGGTTGGGGTATAATTTGTTGTACTTATATTTGTATCAAAGTTTATTTTTGTATATAAACTGTGAGATTTATTTTCACACCTCATTAGAGGTGGTTGCTATTCATGGGTTATTGTGCTTATCCAAACATTTAATTTTTTTTAGGTGAGGATCAGGTTAAGGAGTAAGTCACAGATAGACAAGAGATTAGAGGATTTGAAAATTTATTTCACTGTAGGTCTTTAGGAATAAATGTCTTTTGTAGTTTTGAGACAAGTATTTAATTAGTTTGGGAATAATGTTGCTTATGTTTGGAGTAGTGAACCTTATGCTTTGATTATTATTTTACATTTGTTTAGTAATGATGTTAGTGATATTTAGTTTATTCCTCTGATATTCATTAGGTCAATGGATTGGATCATTTTATTATTTATCTTTCGTTGTATTTTGCATTTATTATGCATATGGTTGGTTGGTTAAAGCATTGGTGTCTGGTCCGTTGCCTATCCTATGTGATCTGGGGTGGGGGTGTGACAGGCACGATACTTGGCATCGAGGTACCCCCGTTCTATGACAGACACATGCCCTCGGGTTCGAGGGTACCTCCACTCCGAGGCAGCCACGTGTTCTCGACTCCAACGGTACTTACTAGAACTCTAGTCTTGCCACGTGTCTCATGCTCCTGGAGAGGCTATTGATTGACAAGCTGATCAATCTCAACTAGACTAGGAATCATGAGGATGCTCTGCACAACGAGACCAAAATGGAAGAACAAACGAGACACTCAACCAAGGAAAGTCAAATGCGTGACATGAAGTACATGCTGAGGGATGAATGGACAAAAATCCCTAACTAACATACAATAATCTCAGGCAAGCATTTAATGGATCCTCAACTGATGGGACATCCACAGTAGCTTGGGAAGTTGAGGATATGGAGTATTTAGTACTCTGGGGACCGAGCATCTAAAGCATCCACATTGAAGAAAGAGCATTAAATGCTCAGGAGGTCGGGCAATTAATAACGGGACATTTCCCGTGCAAAATAGGAGGCGCACTGTCCCATGTCTGGGCACTACCTACTATCTAGATCATCAGTAATAATGAGTCTTTGAGGGTATAAATAGCTTTCAAAAATGTAAGGCAAATGTATGCAAAATCACTCCTCAAAGAACTAACTTGATCGTCGGAGGGGATACACCGAAAAACACTCTGGCGCCCTTCTAACCTATTTTCTGTGTGCCAGGAATCACCCGTGACCCACTGGAATCGATCTAGTAGCCCCTGGAGCAATTCATCACCACTTCTTAGGCCCCCTTTGGCCATTTTGGATTTTTCCTTTGTCCCGAGATTGTTGACTTTCGAAACGAACACGAGTTCATCACGGGAGAGACAATTTGTCTTTTCATCTATTGTGCGAAAATCACCGCGCACACTTATGACATCTTCCACTATCATTTTATTTCGTTCAGCCCATTCTCGGTGTTCACCTCTATTGTGCTATTTCATTGTTGGATTTTAGATTTTTTAATATTTAATTTCACACTCATTTAATTTGATCTTCTTGGTTGATTTTGCCCCTTTTGCTAACTATTTTTAATAAGTTTCATGGGTTGAGTTGATTTTCTCCCCCGCATCAACCAAATTGGTTTGGTTTGGTTTGCTTTTGTTTGGTTGCTATTGGTGTTAATTTCTTCCGTCACATTTGTTTAGTTGCTTTATAAATGCTAATGCATTAGTTCTCCTAATTTGAACAACTGATGCATTTGAAGAATGGATGCCAAGGAAAAATATACATATGCTAATGGACTTAATTTTTGTTAATGCCCTTTGTCTACCACTATTATTCACAACTGCACTTTTCTATTTCGTCCCTCCATGCTGCTCCCCTACTCTCCCTTGTAGTATGAGTTTCTTTTCTTTGAATAACTCTTCATTTTACGAGCATTGGCTTGAAAAATCAGAATACATCATGTGATGCTATACTAGATTCAATTCTATTATGAATATTCCGAACATTTGTAGTGTGTTGTGTTGGTCTAATTGTTCTTAGTAGTTGTTATTATGATCGTTTTAGTCAAATATTTGTAGTTATTATGTTCTTGGTAGATTGAGTATGTGCTTGAAGACACTATGTATCATCGTAATAGTATTCAACACCATTGCTAGGTTTTTATGTTTATTACTATTATAATGTTGTGGTAGTTGGTAAATGGTTTTGTCAATTGACCCAAAAAATAATGGAGGACTATGGTCTGATAGTGAGTCCGATAATTAGTTTGATATTGTTGATTTTGTATCTAAAAGGTCCAGGTTGATTGGAGATTTTGCAAACCGATGATAATTCTCATTTTTTTCTACTTGTTATTTTTTTTCCTGTTGTATAGTGTCTTTAGGCATGATATTTGATTATGAGTTGTATATACAAGATAATATTGTCAATTGGAACATGTTTTCAAATGGCATTTTATCGAATTTTTTTTAAAGATAACAATTGGTTTATATCAACTAATAAAATTTTTTTGTTACACCAATTATTTTGATCTAAGATTCACATGTGGACTCATAACTACATGCAATATGTTGTGGATAATATTGGTGTTGAACAGGTGGTTGAATTGTGCAATGGTGGATCATAGTGTAATGAAAGTTACTAATAAATTTTTAAGGTATGATGACAAAATATATAATCGCGTATGCATGTTCAAATATTTTTTTAGTTTTGTTTTTAGAGATAATTTTGTTCATTATATATATATATATATATATATATATATATATATATATATATGCATTGGCTCTAGATATTTATGCATATCGGTATGTGCACCATTTTTTTCTTTTGCTAATGTTCATTTTTTTAGTTGTTGATTTTTTTTTATCGCACAGTGCCTTCAAGCATTGACAAAAAGAAAAAAATTAAATTAGTTTTCTAATCATTGAGCTTATATTCTTGGCACTTTCAACTTAAAAATGGAGAAAACTGTCAACTTATCATTCAACCTTCTTTGGTTTATTGGTTTGTGGATTGAGGTTTGGTGAGCTTTGTCAATTGATTAGAGAAACATTTTTTCATGGAAGAAAGACATCCTACCATTGAACTCATGGATAAGCGTCAATAGAAAATGGTGGAGTTTAGGACTTTTAAATCGAGTACCTTATGATGGAACTGAAGCTAATAACTTTGATGGTTTTTGACTTCTCTTTGAAATATAGCGTGTATGAAGGTAATATATTCTTAAATCAAGATCATTATTATTGAGATGCAATAGACCACTTGGTATTTTTATTTTTTAATTTCATGGGTTTTATGTAGACGACCACCACTCCCCCCTCCCCTCTATGTTTTGTCCTACCACCATTTGTTTAATGCATTCATTATTTGCTGTAATTATGCAGGTTGTCTCTAATTCACACACTCACGCCATCAATAAATTCACTGGTAGTGGGTTTGAATTCACTAAAGAGTTGGCTGACGTGGGTTTGTTTTTTTTTTTTTGTTTGATTTGAATTTGTGTAGTTGTCTCTCATATTCGATTTGAATTTGTTTCCTTATGTGGGTTTGATTTTTTTGATTCACTACGTGGTGTAGCAATGTAATTTGTGGCCTTCAATGTATTTTTCATGACATGCTCCACATGCACAAGTTATTTAATTTTGTCACATACAAAGTATATACATTCTTATTAAAATTTTCCACGTACCTTGTCTTTCTTTAAATTCTATAACATATGGTTCATAATATTGAAAAAATGCTTCTACATTATTCTTAAATCATATAAGTTTTCATTAATATTCTATTCAAAAACAGGGTTAGTTATAATTGACAATTTAAAAGAAGTTATAATTGACAACGACCTATTTTATTTTTTAAAATAGTGGGTTTATATTTATTGGTGATTTTAAAAAATTATAACGGACATTTAGGCATGCGTAATAATTTACAACTTTTTGTTTGTCATTTAGTGTCTTCAAGTACTAGCAATTACTAGTATATATATATGAGAAAGAGAAATAAATAATCATATTCTATATATGGATATAGATAGATATGAAAAACATAAAATTTTAAAAGATTTTTGTTTTTTATGGTTCAGATCGTTTTAAATTTTATTTTAAAGTTAATCTAACGACTAATATTAACATCCTCAATTTAATAGAAAAAATAGGAGTTTAAGGGTGTATTTGGAGTAACTTTTTAAAAGTACTTTTAGGAATTATTTTTTACAAGTAATTTAAACAAAATAGTATTTGAAAAAATTTCACCACTACCTCTACCACCACCATTCCCACCACCACTACCTCTACCACCATTGTTGCCGCCACCACTGTTGCCACCATTGCCACTGTTGTCGTCGTCATTGCCGTCGCCACCACCATCGTTACTGCTACTGTCGCCACTACCACCGTCATCGCCACCGTTGCCACCACCACCAACACTATCGCCACAACAACCATCACCACAGTCGTCATTGCCGCCGTTGCCGCCACAACAATCATTGTCATCCACTGTAACAATCACAGTCTCCTTTCACGACCACTGTCGCCCACTACCTCTCATCCCCACTACAACTAATGTTTAAATTTATTAATCTCTATTCTATGTATGTGATTTGATTTTGGATATGAATACAAATTTATTTATTATTTATTATTTTTTATTACTTTATATTTTCAAGTACAAACACTAACTAATAAATCTATAAAAGAGGATTAGCCTCTAAATTTTCCTTTTTTTGAGGGAAGAGATAATCACCATTTTACTTGGCCACTTTCCCCCAAATAAAAAAAAAAACATTTTCCTTGGTTGAAAGATTCATACCATTTTCGCGTGGTACGATGAAAGCGACCCTTCATCAAACATTTAACTTGTTTTTTTTTTTTTTTGGGGTCTCGTAATGAATTACTAGTCATGCCGTGTCCCCCTTTGATGTGTGCTGTGTGCCCACTTAGATAATGATTGGGCAGCCAAGAATACTAATATATAAAAATGTATTATAAATAAAATCAACTAATCCTGATTTTGTTTATCACCATTAATTTTTTCACAAATGTTTCATCCAAAAAGTCAAAGATTAATTTTTTTTATGTCCCATCTTTAATTTGAAGTTCTAATTTGCAATTCTTTTCGGACTTTTCTTCACTAGTCAACATTGCAGATAATTTCTCTTTTGTTATGTTATATCCTGAATAATAATTAATTTTTCATACTTAATTCCGCTTAATTTCCCTATAATGAACTTAATTCATTGTTTGAGCCCATTGGCCTATCCAAAATTATCCCACCCTACTAAAGATAGGGCAGGACCTTCATTGAGAGAGAGAGAGAGAAAGAGAGAGAGGGCAATGGCGCTATTGGGAGATAGGCCAGTTTCTGTTTTTGAGCAGGGAAGCTTCAGTGTAAACCCCTTCAAAGTGCAGACTTCAGATGCTTCTAGACCACCTAAAGAGTTGTTCATCGTTACACCTATCCCAAAAGGCTTATATCCTGTTTTGCTATTTTTTCATGGCACTTGTCTTCTCAACTCTTCATACAGTAACATCCTCCAACACATATCTTCCCATGGATATATAGTCGTTGCCCCTCAGGTATCCCTCTCTCTCTCCCTCTAAGCAAACTTACTGTAAAGAATTTATTCTTTTCACTATATATTCCATTTTCCTAATTAATAATGTGAACTGGCCTGCCAGCTCTACCACGGCTGCCTAGTCCCCCAGAGCAACGAAGTCCACTCCGCCGGTGAAGTCACAAACTGGTTACCTACAGGCCTTCCTTCCATACTCCCCGATAACGTTCGCGCAAACCTCGACATGCTTGCCCTTTCAGGCCACAGCCGAGGAGGTAAGACCGCATTTTGCTTAGGTCTGGGTTACGGCAATATTGATCAATGCCTTAAATTCAAGGGGCTTATCGGAATCGACCCCGTCGCCGGAGGTATGGGAGTCCGATGGGACCCCAAGATCCTCACTTATGTGCCTCAATCATTCGATCTAGGAATTCCAGTTTGTGTATATGGTTCAGGGTTGGGCAGTGAAAGACAGTTTGTTATACTTCCAGCATGTGCCCCTGATGGAATGAACCATAGTGAGTTTTTCAGAGAGTGTAAACCTCCATGTTCCTACTTTGTAGCTAAGGACTATGGTCACATGGACCTGTTGGATGAAGGAATGGCAAATATTGGGGAGTTTATGTGTAAGAGTGGTCAGGGTTGTAAGAAGTTGCTGAGAAAAGGTGTGGGAGGGATTGTTGTGGCATTTTTTAAGGCTTGTTTGGAAGGTAAGAAAACGGATTTTCTCGCTATCGTACAAAATCCTGATATTGCTCCTATAAAACTTGATCCTGTTACATGCATTCCTGAAAATTTTTCAGTTAATATTATTGATGTTGCGATGTAATTATTGTGTTTGGATAATAATGAATTATATCCAATTGAGTAATTTTCATGTTAATAAATTTATTGTGAAATGGCATGTTGGTTTTGTGAATCTGTAGTGTAATTTTAATCTGTGGTACCTAGCTATATAATCCGTACATGTATCAATACATCGGATTTTAATTTGAACTTGAATTTGATTGGAAGGATGTGGATTGATGTTGTCGATCGACAATTTGAATCCTATTTCATTTGTTATATAATGTTTATCAATACAAATTTACATATATTTTTGATAATTTAAAGTGATTGTGATCTTATTAATATACTAGTTATTGCTTGTGTCTAAAGGCACAGAGTAATAAAAAATTATAAACAATAAACATATTTGTATTCATATCTAAAATCAAATCACAAATATAGAGAAAAGATAAAAGATTTTAAGCACCGATTCTTAGTGGGGGTGAGAGGTGGTGGGCAGCAGTGGTGTTGGTAGTAGATGGTGATGGTTGTGGTAGGTGGCAATTACTGTGGTGGCGGTGGTGGCAGCAAAGGTGGCGACGATGGTGGTGGCGACGGCGGCAACGATAGCTGTGGTGGTGTTGTTGGCGACAATGACAGCGGTGGAGGTGGTGGTGACAACAGTGACGATGGCGGTGATAATGGTTGAGGTGGTGATGGTGGTGGCTCGCGGCAGTGTTGGTGGTGGTGACGACGATGATGGTGGTGGTGGCGACGATGGTGGTGGTACAGGTGTTAGGGATGGCGGCAATGGTGGCAACGGCAACAGTGGTGGTGGTAGTGACGGGGGGATGGTGGTGTTGGCGGCAACGACGGTGGTGGTTGTGGTGGTGGCGGCGAGGGGGATGGTAGTGGTGGTGGTGGCAGCGGCAGTAGAGGCGGTGTGAGTGGTGGTGACTGCGACGTCGATAGTGATGGTGGCAACAGCGACAGTGGTGGTGGTGGCGATGGTGGTAGCAGCGGCGGTGNACAATAAACATATTTGTATTCATATCTAAAATCAAATCACAAATATAGAGAAAAGATAAAAGATTTTAAGCACCGATTCTTAGTGGGGGTGAGAGGTGGTGGGCAGCAGTGGTGTTGGTAGTAGATGGTGATGGTTGTGGTAGGTGGCAATTACTGTGGTGGCGGTGGTGGCAGCAAAGGTGGCGACGATGGTGGTGGCGACGGCGGCAACGATAGCTGTGGTGGTGTTGTTGGCGACAATGACAGCGGTGGAGGTGGTGGTGACAACAGTGACGATGGCGGTGATAATGGTTGAGGTGGTGATGGTGGTGGCTCGCGGCAGTGTTGGTGGTGGTGACGACGATGATGGTGGTGGTGGCGACGATGGTGGTGGTACAGGTGTTAGGGATGGCGGCAATGGTGGCAACGGCAACAGTGGTGGTGGTAGTGACGGGGGGATGGTGGTGTTGGCGGCAACGACGGTGGTGGTTGTGGTGGTGGCGGCGAGGGGGATGGTAGTGGTGGTGGTGGCAGCGGCAGTAGAGGCGGTGTGAGTGGTGGTGACTGCGACGTCGATAGTGATGGTGGCAACAGCGACAGTGGTGGTGGTGGCGATGGTGGTAGCAGCGGCGGTGAGGGGGGGGGGTGGTGACAACGGCGACGGTGGTGCTGACAGCGGTGGTGGTAACGGTAGTGGTGGTTATGGTGGTGGCAGTGGAGGNGGTGGCAATTACTGTGGTGGCGGTGGTGGCAGCAAAGGTGGCGACGATGGTGGTGGCGACGGCGGCAACGATAGCTGTGGTGGTGTTGTTGGCGACAATGACAGCGGTGGAGGTGGTGGTGACAACAGTGACGATGGCGGTGATAATGGTTGAGGTGGTGATGGTGGTGGCTCGCGGCAGTGTTGGTGGTGGTGACGACGATGATGGTGGTGGTGGCGACGATGGTGGTGGTACAGGTGTTAGGGATGGCGGCAATGGTGGCAACGGCAACAGTGGTGGTGGTAGTGACGGGGGGATGGTGGTGTTGGCGGCAACGACGGTGGTGGTTGTGGTGGTGGCGGCGAGGGGGATGGTAGTGGTGGTGGTGGCAGCGGCAGTAGAGGCGGTGTGAGTGGTGGTGACTGCGACGTCGATAGTGATGGTGGCAACAGCGACAGTGGTGGTGGTGGCGATGGTGGTAGCAGCGGCGGTGAGGGGTGGGGGTGGTGACAACGGCGACGGTGGTGCTGACAGCGGTGGTGGTAACGGTAGTGGTGGTTATGGTGGTGGCAGTGGAGGTGGGAGTGGTGGTGGTGGGGGTGTGGTAAAGGTAGTGGTGGAGCAATTTCAAACATTATTTTTTTTAAAAGTATTGATAAGAAATAATTTTTAAAAATACATTTAAAAATTCACTCAAAACACACCCTAAAGGGCATATTTTTCTTATTAATTTAGGGTGTTAATATTAGCCGTTAAATTAATTTTAAAGTAAAATTTAAAATAATTTCAACTGCGAATAGCAAAAATCATTTTGTTTATCTTTTAAGATTTGAATTATAAACTATTTTATTATATAGATTTCTGCATAACATAGAATTAAGTTGAGTGATTATCCTGATTGAATTTCGTTAAATTCATGTATAATCCACTAAATTTAGTTTACTTAAGTAATTAGGGTCAAATAAGTTTGCAATTGGATCGTATATTAAATTTTGAATATAGAATACAAAAATAAAATTATTAAATCACTAGACCGAGTTTGGATTGGTTGACTATTAATAACACCCCAAACTTATGTCCCCATCAAGGGATCGATCGATCATTGTAGCTAAGAGGTCCTTTGGATTGGCAGCCGAGGAGAAGAATGTTGTGGTCACAACTTTCCCAAGTGTCACAAGCAACTTCTGGATTACCGGTGATACTAGCGAATATGACATGAATTTTTAAAAGTGATTTAATTCCGACTTTTAATAATTTAGAAATTTCTGGTTGAATTCTCTTTTTTTATTTTTTAAATGCTAGTCAACTTTATCTCTTTAAGGACATGTTGTAATTCAGCTCAAACTATAATAACTAGTCACTAAATTCAAAAGAGTAGTCGATGTAAGTCTAAATATCATGTAAGAAAAAAAAAAGAATAAAACATGACAAATGATGATACTCAAAATATGTCTAAGTATGAGCTCAAGCGTTTAGCTCCGACCTTAAACTTGGATCATTCAACTTATCACAGATAACTGGGAGTTCAGGTCGACACCTCTTCCTCAGCAACTACACCCCTATAGAAATAGAAAGGATGATAGCTGACTTCGACCCAAGCATCACATATAAGTCGTAACGGTCTTATACTTGGGCAAGAAATCGTAATCGTCTCAACGCTATCCATGGCGATCACATTAAATGTGTAACCTTTACAAGAAGGCAAGAATTACGCTATGGATCAGGTAAGGCCTTAGAAGACTAAAAATAAGGTAAGGCCTTAGAAGACTAAAAATAAGAGGCATATCCCTTACAATGAAAAACAAGCAACTAACTTAAGCAAATACTCTGTGTAATCTTCCCCTTTTTATCAATAAAATCATCTTTCGGAATAAGAGACTCTCTCAAGAGTAAATTAGTTAAACTTTTGAACTGGTAAACTACTATAAACTCTCTGTATGCAATTCTCCATCTCCCTTGTTCAAGTCTTAAGAGCCTAGGAGCTCTAATTGGGTCATCCAGTAATACCCAAAGAATCTTAACTCTGTTCAATTGTGCAATACACACCATCAACAAATAAACGGCTACCGTTAAGATACTTGATAAAATTCAGATTAATTAAATAGATTAAAATAGAATTGACTATGATTAGACACAAATTTGAATTGACACCCCTAGGTTCTCAAGAAAGAACTGATTCTTTCCTTTCTTTGCAAAAAATGAAGAATTATCGATACTGATACGCCAAATAAAGCAAGTTATTCCTTCTTGAAATTAATCGGATTTGCTCGCATAGGAAGATGCGAATGAAAAGAAAAAAAAATTATTATTTGGACCTAATTTGAGAATTTAATTAACTAAAATTGCTAGATTAAAATTGAGTTTTATTTAATATTAAAATTCAAAATTAATTCAATGACTGAATTGAATTGTATCTCTTTTCAAGTCGTCAAATTGGGTTTCCATAGCATTGCTCAATAAAAAGATTTTTTTTTTTTGTTGTTTCAACGGTCTTGATTATCCGGATTAGTTTACGCGCAATTAGATTAATGTCCTCTCTGGGCTGATCAATAACATGTCATTCACGTCAAAATTAGGGTATTCATAAAGGATAAATTCTTAGTGACTTAACTTTAAAAAATTATCAAAATTTAAATTTAAGACGTCTAAACTTACAATTTATCTCTTTTACGACTTGGACGCTCTTAAATTAAAAGTTAAAGAAACATAAAGAAAGAGATCTGCCTCATAAATCATGCCACTCCAAAAGCATTCTAGTCTCTGTCATGCCATTGATGCCAACCGAAGTGAAAAAGAAAACAGACCTTAAATATTGTGCACTGTGTCTTTTTCTTGTTCTGATCTTGAAGGCTGAGACAAGAATCTTACTTTGCAAAACCAAAGGGTGGTTGTCATCTAATCAACCAATATATAATACATTCACTTTATTGTAGAGCTTTAAAAATGTGGTACCTTGCGACGATACTTTAAGAATCTCTATGTGACTAGTGAACCATGACTATAATGTGAGTAAACAATTTCTTTTTTTTGATAAAAGACACACAAAACTAAGTACACAAAGTTTAAATACTTACCTTACTTCAACAGTAGAACACATCAACACTTTGGTATAAAAAAGATACTTGATTATGCAATTTCTAAAAAAAATATAAAATAAAATCCACCCTTAGAACTTAGCTAACAGTGGTATGGAGTCCTTTGGTACCTGAGATTCCCAAAATGGATACTAATAGATCAGGTGAACATAGTAATATTCATATTGTTGCATTTCAATCTCTCTTGAGCTTTTGATGCCATCTGAAAGAGAACCCAATACTTATTTATCATAAACTTATATATAATTGAATTTTCAGATTATTAACAAGGTATATCTAATGCCAAAGTATAAACACAAAAGATGGAAGCTTGAGCAACAGATTGAGGTATAAGCTCCACAATTTTTAACATTTTGCGATTAATATACATGTGATTGCATTTCAATCTCTCTTGATCTTTCAATGCCACCCGAAAGAGAACCCAATGATGCTTTTCATAAACTTATATATAATTGAAACTTTAGACTATTTAATTAACAACCTGTATCTAATGCCAAAGTAAAAACACAAAAGATGGAAGCTTGAGCAACAGATTGAGGTATAAGCTCCACAATTTTTAACATTTCGCAATTTACTAATTGAGGGTCAATTGCATTGGAAATCCCTAAAAGTATATAATTTGTTTTATTTTAGTTTCAAATATTTCAATTACATCATTTTAGTCCATGAAGTATTGAATATGTTTCTATATGATCCTTCAAGCAAACAACATTTAAATTGCTAACAATTTTTTATCATATACTTATCACGTAATACCTAAATATATCAAAAAAATAATTTCGGTAACTCTCGACAAAAAATGTATAATATGAGTAACTCTTGACCAAAATTTGAATAGTTTATGACCATAATCGTGTACTTTTGGAGAAAATATTTATTACAATGTTGATACCACGTGGTAAGGTGATGTGGTATTACCAACCAAAAATAATAAACAAATAAGTGAATAAATCTCACAAAAATCAATAACTAACATGTCGTGGTATCACGGTTGCATTCAATATTTACTCGTATTTTTGGTAGAAATTTAGTCAAAAAGTTATTCAAATTATTTTTTTATTCATATTTAGTCATTGACCATATAAAAATATATTCAATACTTTAATAACTAAAATGATAAGAACGAAAATAACATAAAGTCCATCCGACTTGTAGTGAAATTAACACTTAAAACTTTCATCTTTGGAATCTATAAATTCCCTTGTTTACGAATGCAATGACACGCAGTTCTGAGCAAAGAGTAGATCTCGGCTCACACCTGAAACCAAATTCTCTACATCCATTCACTACCTTCATTCCTTCAGAGTAACCTAGAGGAGAAAGAGGCTGCCACTGCAGCAAAGCTGAGTCCACCACAAATGGAGAACATTGAGAAAAATTTGCTATGGAAAGCCATGGAAGGTGACTGGGAGGAGGTTTTGAAAATTTACAACGAAAAACCCGATGCTCACATGACCCAAATCAGAATGTCAGGGAACACAGCACTACATATAGCTGTCACAGATGGCAAAGAGAATATCGTTGAGCAGCTGGTGAGCTTGATTTGTGAAAGAGATCCGAGAGCTGAGGCGCTCAAAATAAAAAACCACGAGGGAAACACCTCGCTGCATCTCGCGGTGGCATTTGGGAGCTTGAGGATGTGCCGGTGCATAGCTAAAGCAGACCCAGGAATTATCGGAGTTCGCAACAACAACGGTGAGACTCCATTCTTCTGGGCCGGTCTTTACGGTAAGAAGGACGCTTTCCTTTGTCTCCATTTTGCCTGCGGCGGCAAAAAAATTGGCCAGTACTATTGTAGAAGGGCTGATGGCGACACCATTCTCCATCGTGCCATAGATGGAGAATTTATTGGTAAGCATTCTTTTTTTTTTTTTTTTAATTTTGGTTCCTTTCTGATTTAACGACAATTGTCCCAACCTAATGTACGATTAGGGATGTCAAATTTAGTTTAGACACCCTTGACCACTAAAAAAAAAAAATAGAAGTTTGCTTGTACAGTAATTTTTTTGTTCAATTCCTTGGAGTGAAGCTAAAAAATCTTGTTTTTAATGATCTTCTTGGCAGAGTTGGCATTTCAAATTCTTCAACTCTACGAAAATCTTCCTTACTCCTACAATGCAAAAGGAATGACCCCACTCCATCTTCTAGCCAGTAAGCCTTCTGCATTCAGTAGTGGAAACCGTCTCACGTTTTACGATAAAATCATTTATCATAGTGAGTCTCTCTTCCACATATTTTCCACACAATAATTTCCATTCATGAACCATGGGAAAAAAAAACAATATGAGTATATGCCCTTTTCTAATCTAATTATTTAACAAGCTGCATGGATATCTATCTTTAAGCACTTGTTGTTTGCAAGGTATATTTGTTAATGGGCTGAAGGAGATGCAAACCAATGGGCAGTGTCTCCAGGAGAATCCTGAAGATAAAAAGAATCCTAGTCACCCAGAGAACTACAAGACGTGTGTCCTCTTCTTTGGCCTGCTGAGAAAGATAATTCATGTAATAGGTGGGTGATCTGAATCTCTCTTCTTCTTTTTTCTTAGACTACGACTTGAGATTTTGGAAATTCGCTGAGAATTATTAACATGGCTACATTTTGTGTCAACTGCACCATTTTGTATAAAAGTAAGAAGCCGATGTCAAGTTGGCATAGTTATGTCAACGGGACACAATTATGTGCTATGACTTGTTGACATTTTGATGTTTTAGTTGTTGATCGGATATCCGTAAAGCAGGGGATTTACACGTAGTCCGTGAAGAATTAAAGAACAATGTTATTGGGACATAATTTATGAACATAATTTGAAGACATAATGAGTTGTCACCAATTACATAATAATAAATTCATTAATGTTACAATAAAACCCACCATTAAATACATTTTATTATCATTTCATTGGTGATAACTCATTATGTCATAATAGCATCGGTCAGAATTAAATCTCTATCACCGATGCATCAAAAAGATACTAAAATTTTCTACCTATTGTGATATCAGACACCTGTACGTAACATATGAATGCTGAAACTAAGCTACACAATTATTTTTCAGTAAATACAGGAAAAACTACGGAGGGAAGGAATGAGCTACCATCTGCTGGAAATCCAAAATACATGCAGTTTTCAATTCCATCTAATTATCAAACGTGTTATGATACCATCAAGCTTTTGTCCAAGGGATTGCTGATCATTCTCGGAGTAGGTATAAAAAATGTCATTTCCCATTTCGATCAGACTTTCATTGCTCTAATATATATAGTGCATTGACATGTTCAATGTATACATATGTATGCTCCTTTTTTGGGTGTATAAGGTTATGGAAGGGTAACAAAGATACAAGAGAAAAAAGAAAAGCATACATGGGCTGTCCAGGTCATGAATATTCTTCTTGAACACGCTTCGAAGTATGAGTATGATCATAATGGAGGAAACCCTCACATCATGTCTACATTAGACAGTAGAGATTTAGGAGAAACAGTTCCTTCTGCGATTGGTGAAGGTGACATTGTTGGGTTTGGCCAGGATATAAAAGGTATCAATTTTTACTTGTTTTCTCCCATGCATTTCATTTTTTTTTTTTTATGATTTGTTTTTTTAATGACGAAAAATTGTTTCAACAGCATATTATTCTTAGAGCTTGTTATTGCAATGTAAAATTTGCATGGCATACATGCAATCGACCCACAGAACACATGCATTGAATGAACAAGAGTTCCCTCACGCAATTCAAACTTAAAATCTAAAAATATTGACCTCCGTAGTTTGCAGATTTATGTAGTAAATGGCATCTTCTATTCTATGTGTAGTGGTTGAGGCCTACCCCAAGCGAGCAAATATTTCATATGACGGTAATACTATGTAATCATTGATATATACTATTTTTTGATACGTAGCATTATAATTCAATTGTAATCAAATAGTTAGGACCGGTGGATTCCATCAAATTCTATAACTATTAATACCTTCCCCATCTAGTAACCAAGTCCTAGTTATTTGATTATGATTGAATGGTGAAAGCATATATTAATAATGACACAGTATTACCGTTTTATTGAATAATTACTTGGCCCAAACCTTTTATATTTACACCCTATAGAATTTTTATTGGATAAGTGACAGTGGCAACAATGAAAATGATTGCTGCGGTGCGGCCACTGCAATGATGACGATGATACTGAGGTAACTCTAATGATAGCTCAACTTCTACTGACGAATTATAAATTAAGATATTTTAAATTTAAATTTTGATAATTTTTTGAAATTAGACTATTAGAAATTTATCTCTTATGAATACGTTAGTCCCGGCGTAAATGGTCTGTCTTTGACTGGACCAAGAAAAAAATTATTCGAGATACATATAAGTTGATCTAAATACCCCTAACTGTTAAATTAAAAAAAATGACAATGATACAAAGGCAATGGTAGGAGCCTTTCAAGGTAACGGTGACGGTGGTGCTAGTGGTGGTTGCAGGGTGATAGTGAGGTATGGAACTAGGATTCTATCTCAAGAGGAGTCAAACAATGACATAGATAAAAAATTTGATAACTAGATAAACAGTCATACAATATTTATAAAAATTAACTTCCATACAATACAATTGTAAAATTTAGTTTGGGTCATAAAATCTAAAGATCAGTTCTTACTTTCTTAAAAATTAATTTGTGACTGTGTCATGATTCTTTCATTTCTACATTATGATATTATGTAATTATTTGCAAAAATTTCACACTTTCTTTGTTCATCAAACTCCTCCAATCAAATATCTTTGGTTATAAAATCATCACTCATCCACAGGTTGCATCCCTCATTTGGCTATTAATTATCAATTCATTGTATTTTGAAATATACTAAATAAACTGTCTATACATCAATTTTTTTAGAACCTAATGAGAAACATAGAATTTTTTTAAAATTTATGGGGTGTTATAAGAATTTTTTTAAAATGATTAATTGCATCCAGCTCCCCTGGGGTATGGTCAATAACAATGAGACCCCAATGTTATCCTCAATGGAATCACTTAACATTTTCCTCTTAGCCCCCAAGGGTCGTTTGGTTAGGGAAAAAAAAACAATAGAAAGTAAAATGGATAGAAATTGAAGTGAAAAAAATATTATAAAAAATATATTTTCCTATTAGCTAAAAACAATTTAGTAGAGAAGTCAAACCCAGATATCATGGGAAATGGGAAATGGGAAATGGGAAAGAGTGTTGTTGTCAATTTACAACTTCGGTTATAATAAACAGATTAGTAATGCTGCATTGATCGAATTTTTGGACCAAATTTAGAGTCCAAATAACATGGCAGTTGGCATGAACTTCTTTATTTTGTGTCATGTTATTTAATCTCTAATAAAGACTCCAAATAATATGTTACCATGTTATTTAAATTTTAAATTTAATCAGCATAGCATTACTCTAAAGAGATGGTTATAGTGTTATTTTCATGTATAGTGTTATTTGCATATATGAGGGGTCTCGTTTTACACTTTTTAAAATGCGAGGGAGGGGGGTTAAGCTCCTCCTTAGCTCCGCCCATGGTGGCGACCACCTTGTTCAGGATACGTAGTTGTACAAGAGTTGAATCCATTAATGCCATATCTAATCTGCATTAAGATTGCATGAGTTGACAGGTGAAGGACATGTTTGTTGTTAACATTGTATAATGTTTGCACTACATCTGACTCGGGCCTAAAGTTTAAATCATGGGCCATTTGGCAGGGATGAAAAACCCTGAACTGGAGACACCAATACTAGTCGCTGCAAAATATGGTGTTGCTGAGATGGTGGAGAAAATCCTCGAAGTGTTTCCGATGGCCATCCACGACATGAACTCTAAGAAGAAGAACATAGTGCTCTTGGCAGTGGAGCATAGGCAACCCCATGTATTCCAGCTTTTACTCCAAAAGAATATCATGAAAGATATCATATTTCACCAAGTCGATAGTGATGGCAATAGTGCATTACATCTTGCTGCTGCGCTTGGAGCTTATCGCCCATGGCTTATCCCTGGTGCTGCCTTGCAATTGCAATGGGAGCTCAAGTGGTTTGAGGTATGAATGTTTGGATGATCTGTAGAAACTTATGCTCGTTAGCAGTAATTAGTCATAGTTTGGTTTCCATGCAGTTTGTTAAGAACTCCATGCCACCACACTTCTATGTGCACACCAACAATGAGGGGAAAACCCCCAAGGACATCTCCAGAGAAACCCACACGAAGCTTGTCGAGGACGGTGGAAACTGGCTGACCAACACCTCTGAGTCTTGCTCCGTCGTGGCGGCACTCATCGCAACAGTCGCCTTCGCCACATCAGCCACCGTCCCAGGCGGCGTCAAACAAGATAGTGGCGTACCAACTCTTGAAAACGAGCCAGCCTTCAATGTTTTCGCTGTCTCATCTCTCATTGCACTTTGCTTCTCCGTGACCGCCGTGGTCATGTTCTTAGCCATCCTCACATCAAGGTACCAAGAGAGAGACTTTGCCAAAGACTTACCCAGGAAACTTTTGATAGGTCTAACGTCTCTTTTCATATCCATAGCTGCCATTTTGGTCTCTTTTTGTGCTGGACACTTCTTTGTTATCAAAGATAAGTTGAAATACGCTGCATATCCGGTGTATGCAATCACCTGCTTGCCGATAACATTTTTCGCCATGGCTCAGTTTCCACTGTACATTGATCTTATATGGACTACTATTAAGAAGATTCCACAGCGTAGCTACGAGGCGCTTCCTCTGACTTAGTGTTCAACCACTCTTTTCTTTTGAGTTTGTGGTGTAAAGCTAGCTAAGTGAGGAATACTTTTTTTCCAGGACTTCTTCCTATAGTAGGAAGTGTGTACTTGCTGCTATTTGGGTGTGTTTTGTTTCTTTCTTTATGTGTCACTGTGAAGATTTGAGTTCCTCCCATTCCATGTCTGCAAGCTTCTTCAGTTTTGCTCTTTGCTGTATCATGGTGCCATAATCATATTGGATTTGGGAGAGTTAGACCAAACCCCCAAAGTTTTACTTAATCACTTAAATTTTTTGATATTTAAAATATTAAAAACACTTGGACCATTTCCCTTAATATCCATTAGTCTACCGTTAGTAAATTACACTTACACTTTCTGAAGTTTTTAGGCATGTAATATTTAAAATCCTCAAGTTTAAAATATTATACTTAGATCAAAAATACTTCAATTAAAAATAAAATATCAAATATTTTAAATTTTATAAATAAAATTTATATTCTATTATGTTGTTTACTGAAATAAAATCAAAAATAAAATTCAATTTTTTTAAAAAAAAAAATCATAATTAGTATAGAATTTCATTGAAATAAAACTAAAAAAAAACAAACAATGGGTTAAACCGTAATAAATACAATATCTTCTATTTTTAATTGACATAATTTGAACGTTTAATAGATTTCGTTGATTCTGTACCTAATAAGTGGTTTAAGTATAATATTTTAAACTTAAAGAGTCTAAGTATTATATTCCTACAAACTTTAAGGGATCTTGGTGTAATTTACTAACGAATTTACTAATGCACATTGACAACAGGAATCTAAGTATTACGCTCATACAAACATCAATGAGTTTGTGTATACTAGATGTAATTTTCTCTATTGATTGTCAACCTTTTTTTTTCTCGAGTAATATTATTGAAATTTAATTTAAAGATTCAATATACTAATTTAATGTTGAGGTCCACTTAAAATCCATAAACCACATTGCATTAGGAGCTCACGATAGGTCATAAAATTTGGTCTCAATGATCGTTAGAGTAATCATGACTTTAGTAGGAACAAAGTCGAAGCCAAAATTTTATTCTTGGAACACCAAATATGATACACGAAAACTCATACAAGAACATTTAACTAATATATATGTTTTGGACAAAATAATAAATTCAAAAATAAATAAACAAATTGATAAACATAAAATAAGATGAATAAAAATAATAATTTTTGGCTACATTCACGGAATTATCTACGAAAGTAGTACTCCACTTTTCATCATTCAACGTTTAGTTTAGCATGTATGTATGTGGTATGTACCTCCCAATAATATTACAGCTTTCAATGGTCCAAACCCCGGGACACCCCCATCATGCCGATAATCGTGCCAGTAAGTCCGCACAACAAAGACCAAGTTTATACAGTCTAAATTAGTTTACAGTTCTTTGGAAATTAGTACATTTAATTAATTAGATTTATTTGACAAAAAATACATAGATTAAAATATTTTGAAAAAAAATAGATAGCTAACTTACAAAGACATAAATGTTCATTTTAGGATCGTTTAATTCAAAATTTTTCATCTTTAATGCACCTTAACTCATGTGTGTTTGTTAATATATATAAATACATATTTAATGCACCTTGATTTATGTGTAGTTGTTAATACGTGTAAATATGTATATATATATATACACACACACGTATATACGAATACACATATGTTTTATATATATATTTGTTGTAAAATTTCTTATTTAAATTTTAAATTATCTTTAATGTACCTTGATTTATGCGTATTTTTTTTTTTTTGAAAAATAATTTTGTTTTCAAATTATATTTAATTTACCTTAATTCAAGTGTTTTTTTTTTAGAAAATTATTTTATTTTTAAATTAATTTAATATTCGAATAATGTAATAGTGTAGCAATAATAGTGTACCAAATACACTGTAACAAAGACAGTGTAACAAATACACTATAACAAAAACAGTGTTCAGTAATTTTGTGTATGTGGTAACAAATTCAAAACGGAGATGTACTATTTTGAATGAAACTATATGTTTGACAAAATATAATCTATGTAATAAAACATGAGTATGTTTAAATTTTATTCCAGTCATATTTTCTCTCTCAAAATCATCACCAATCACTTACCTCACATATCATCCCTTTGTCAGACTCAAACGTCAAATCGCATCACACATTTCTATTACATATTTAATTATTTATATATTTCCTCCCTAAAAATATTACACCATTCATTTCTATCATATATTTAATCATTTAATATTTGATTAATTTGTAGTTAATATTTTTTAAAAAAATTTAATATAATGAGATCGATTTTTTGAACACTCGAATTTTATATTTTATCATACTTTCAGGCACAGATTATGACTAGAAGTATAATATTTTGTGTAAATAGCTTGTTACACTGTTATTGTTATACTGTTACACTTTTATTGTTACATTATTATATTTTTATTGTTACACTATTCAGATATTAAATTAATTTGAAAATAAAACCACATTCAAAAAAAAATGCATGAATTAAGGTGCATTAAAAGATAATTCAAAATTTAGATAAGGGATTTAACAACAAGTATTTATATATATATATATATATATATATATATATAT